>CM034151.1:248675295-249187261 GCA_019776745.2 Taxus chinensis | reverse complement strand
ATTATGTTTCCATATTATTCTAGGAGGGTTATCAATCGCTAGAATATCAGACTCATGAAAAATAGAGGAAGAAGCAAAAAATGGTTTTTCAAGAACATGAACATTCCTATTTTATATGATTTCATGTTTGGATGGGTCATATACTATTAATATTGTTGTGTGAGCACCATACCCAACAAAGATGCAAGAGTAGGAGGTAGGATTAAGTTTCTATCTTTTGACGTTAGGAATGAGAAAGGAAACAAGACTAGTAAATATCTTTAAATGATAGATACCATGTTTTTGTTTGGTCCATACTTTGTGAGGTGTAGTTTGATGTAAGGCCTTAGTAGGAGCCCTATTTAGAACGTGAAAAACAATGTTCATGGATTTATCCCATAGAAACTTAGGCATATTGGAAACATGTAGCATAGTCCTGTCCATTTCTATTATGGTTCTATTCTTCCTTTCAACTATGCCATTTTGATGTGGGGAATATGGAGTTGTTGAATATCTCTACATTCCAAAAAACAAAAAAAAATCATCTAACTTCTTATTCACATATTCAACTCCATTATCAGTTCTTATCCATTTAGTTTTTAGATTAGCCATGTTCTCAACCAAGGCTTTAAACTCTTGAAAATTATATAGATCATCAAAAATTTTCTTAACATAATATGACCAAGTCATTGTAAAAAATTCATTAATGAAACTTACAACATATAAGGATCCACCAAGAGAGGGAACTTCCAGAGGTCCTCTTACATCACTATGGATTAACTCAAATATGTTAAAGGAATTAGACTCATGATGTTTGTGAAATGGTTCAACATGTTGCTTACCACACAAGTAACTTTCACAAGATCCATGGTTTTATTTCATCTTAGGGAGACTTATCAAAATATCAAGACGTGACATTCCATACAAACTCTTAAAGTTCACATGTCCAAGCCTTTCATGCCACAATTGAACATCATTATAAGAAGAGGCATTAAAATAAATTTCAACAAGAAATCCATCAAAGATGTACAAACCATTTTTCTATAAACCAATTTTCTATAAACCAACAACAATAATTTTACTAAGCTTATTATTCAGATACAATTTATCTTTAAATAAAACAAATTTACAATTTTCTCTATTTAATTGCGAACAAGCTAAAAGGTTCTTCTTTAAGTTATGAACAAATAAAACATTTATTATAGTTGCATTTGCTAACTTAACATTTCCACAAATTTCAGACTCAATGACAAAATTATCACCTAGATATATACTATCATGAAATTCCACAACATCTGAAAGTATTTCATAAATATAGGTCATGTGTTTAGAGGAACCACTATCTAGGATCCATTCATTATCATTAGAGGTTGAGAGAGTAACATAAAGAGCAATACTTTGTTCAACATTATTAGCTTGATTTTTAGCATAATTCTAATTTTTATTCTTATTTTTATCGTTGAAGTTATTGTTGTTGTAATTTTCTCATTCGTTTCAAATTAATGATGTTAGATACTAAAGAAAGCTAAACAAATCAGAAAATGGAGGGTTTATGGTACCTCAAATGTGTGATATGGATGAACGGGCACAAAATGACTGATCCTCATTGTAATAAGTTGATGACCTACAAAACAAGGACAATAAGAGAAACAAATTAGATGATAGATGGGGGGTTTCCTAAAAAAGTCAGATCCAAGAAGCATTAACTTCCTTGGCGAATGTCAACCCCCTTGTTTTGATAAAATAGGATAAAACAATGATAATATGCAGAATCTAAGGCATATAGAAATTGAAAATGCAAAAATGTAAGGCATATAAAAATTTGATCTAAAATGAACTTGAAATAAAACTTACCTAGCTGGGTTAATGGAAACCCATAATACATAGAGGTAGGTCGACGATGACCTGAGTGAGTGGATTTGGATAACAATGTGAATATGTAGACCTGCAGAGGTCTAAGTGCAAACTGGAAGTAACATAAGGCTTGTGGATGATGGGGGATGACCTGCATAAGAGTTTTTGGGATGGAAAGCAGAGAAAATGAAAAAAAAACAAAGGTAAAGAAGGATTAATTGACAAATAGAAACCTGGTTGACGACGACTGTAGCAGGATATAATAAGGCAGAGAGTAGATAGATCAAAAAAGTAACCTGCAAGCAAAAAGGATGGAAGAACAAGCTAGTAATAAAGATCTGAGTGCTTCCGAACCTACAAAAGGTTAGATCTAACAAGATAATGATAGTAATAATATAAGATAATACAAGAAATTAGTGTAAACCTCTTGAAGTCAAGTGGTTAATCAACACAAGCTTCCAAGGACTGTAAGAAGGTTGGCACAGTTGCTGCGACGCTATGTTTCGAATATGGATTTGTAGAATGTAAGAAAATTCAATGTTTTTGGTCACACGTATGTGTTTATGTGTTTGTTTTGGAAAGGGAATAAATCAGTCTTATAGGGTTGACGACGACTAGGCTGGGTCACCACCGATTATGGGGAAACTTTCCCCAATGGGGCTGATTTTTTGTTTTAATTGAAATTTCAATTTTTAAGGATGGGAAAAGCACTTTAACGCTTATAGGCGGGAATAGGATATTTAAGGATGTGTCATAGGTAGTTAGAGGATACATATAGGTAGGATAAAAGATAGGAAAAAACATAGGGATGTAGATTTAGGATAAAAGCATCCAAAAGGGAATGTCCATTAGGGCATAATGAATATTAATTAATTAATTAATTAATATTAATCAATTAATGATTATAAATATTAAAGGTGATGGGATTTTAATTAAATCAATATTAAGGGCATGAATTAAATTAAGGGAGTCAAAATAGACCATGGTGAAATATGTGCATGTGAGCAGAGAAGGGTAGATATATCAAATTTAGGTGTCTACATTTGCCCCCTTTTGTCGAGTGGTTTGTGCTAGCAAGC
The DNA here is from genome assembly GCA_019776745.2 of Taxus chinensis. Classification (NCBI taxonomy): domain Eukaryota; kingdom Viridiplantae; phylum Streptophyta; class Pinopsida; order Cupressales; family Taxaceae; genus Taxus; species Taxus chinensis. The sequence continues at coordinate 249,184,349 of CM034151.1, read as the reverse complement.
CATGAGACAAAAATGATGAGAGAAAAAGAGTAGGATGAGGATTGATGAAAGGTTGATGATGAGATCCCCCTCAAATGAGAGATCGATAACGCCAAGGGGAATCGATGACGTGCTTGAAAAAAGTAGATGATGAAGGGCGAGTGGGTGAAGAAAAATGGGTAAATGGATAATGTAAGGCAAGAAGCCCCAAGTAAAATGGATCGCAATAACAATAAAAAATATGGCGGTGACTTCAATATCACGTGGGTAGGGGACATAGGGTGGTATTAATGGAGATGATGAAAATGTTCTATAAGACAGTGAGTGGGCAAAAATTACTGTGAAATGGAGAGAATCCAATGGGAAAGCTCTCGAATGGATGTGAGTTGAGATGACCAATGGGTCATAAGAAAACATCAAACCATGCACAACTAAATGTAAAAATTATGAAAAATCCTTCGTACACGAGGAATAGAGAAAAAAGGGTATACATCCGCAAGAGACGGGGATGAAAATAATGGTGCCCCAGTAGAGGACATGAGAAATGGCCTAGAGGGAAAAGTGAAAAATAGTTATCGAGAATATACCCAAATCCAAATCTAATTGCATATTCAGTTTCCTCTTGAAAAATTTTGCAAGTTCAAAACTAGAATCAAGGGGGAATTCGAGTATCATGCCACAAAGCTATAGTCATTTGTCGTCTAGTCTTCAAATGATCTATCAATCTGGCTGTGGAATCTACCAGATCTAACTTCAGATGTCTACCAATATGAGATTTAGGAAAATTCTACCAGTATAATGCTTCGAGAGTTGAACATTATAGCTTCGGATTTGAACATTAGATAGCTTGGATAAGATTTGATGAGCATTAAAAAGGCATAATCAAATGATAGAATGAGCTAGAGTATATCAGAGATGAGCATAAGCTCCAAGATTGGAGGTTTGACCAAAGCATATGTTATCTATGTTACGTCATATCGAAGATCATTATGAGGAAATAGATATTTCTAATCACATTGTTTTATTATTTTTAAACATAGAGGAAGAATCCAAGGATTCATTTTGATTCACATGAATAACTAAAATAGAGTGATTTGGATTATTAGTTAGATGATAGATAAGTTCTCTCCATATTCATGTGGAGATTGGATGGAATTGGATAGATTATAAATCTTAGTGTCGATAAGATTTAATTGAGATTTGTGATGCAACTTAAATGTGGGAATAGTGGGTCTGGAAGCAGTGAAATTCCCTAAATGCAACATTCCACAACTCTAGGTAGGGGAAATAATGTACCGATCAATCCATTAAGTTTTTATAGAATTCATTTTGAGGTTTCGTTTCATGGGAAGCTTTGTAAATAAGTGCTAGATTAAAAATCCTCTTCTGAAGAATGATATGGAAACCTTTGATGCCATAATCCAAGAGAAGTATGCCATCCTATGTGTTTATGTTCTACTTTATTCATATATGTAATATAGTTTTGCAAGTATTTTTATTTTTAGCATGTAATTATTCATCCTTTGTTGTACTAGTTTGTTGTGAACATGCATGTGTTTTCTATGTTTATGTTTCTCTTTTCAATTCATGACAATTGTTACATTTAAATTCCTACAAGTGAGCTAATCAATTCCTTTAATAGCGTGGATTTTTGAAGAAGTGCCCATTTTCCATGAATATCTGATCTCTAACTATTGTTTATTTCCTGGGAATAGTCAGGTAGACCACTTAGGATTGGACATTATTTAATGTACAAGAGACACTTGACAACCCTCATGCAAGTAGCTCATCAAAAGGTAAATCCCAAGAAGAGGAAAGTCAAGGAACTTGATGATAGAAGTCATCACTGAGATGGTGATAATAGTTGATATGTGATGATGAGGATGTTTTTATGGGGTAGAGCTGATAATGCAAATTAATAAGTTGAAGATTTTGCCAAGATAAATATGATATTAGATGCACAAAGTATCCAGAGTGATGGTGAATATGACTATGATAAATTAGATGATGTGCTTGAATAATGAGGATGGATGCTTTATTGGTTGATGAAAGTTAAGGTGAGAAATGGTATTGTTCTAACAATGTAATCGTTGCAAGATGATAATGAGTTAAGATGTTCCATTTATGAGAATTAAGATTTTAAGGGAGGCCAAACAATAGGCTCCTGCAGACAATACAAATAGGTAGTAATGAATGATAAAATATAGTTAGGGGAAAAATAAGGAAAATGGCTCCTTTTATAGAGCCTAGATGAAATTACAACCATTTGTTATAAGGATGATGGTGAAAATGTACATGAAAATTGTGGGACAAAATGAGATGTTAAGTATTAGTTTTTAATTCCATACCTTCCGATGGTTTTCCTACACAATATATTTATCTTGCAAGACTGATGGATGGTCATTGAGGAAATAAGATGAGATGATTTGTACAATATGCTCCACCTTTTTAAAGTGATGGCTAAACTTCCCCACCTCCTATTTATACACCTAACTTGTAACGGATATTTTTCATGCAAGTGGGTCTGAAATACAAGTTATCTATTGGTCCCCCAATGCTTGGTTCCTCTCACTATGGCAACATTACTCTGACTTCATATGATTATTATTTCTCAATCTTGGCCACACATTCTGGACATTGGATGAGTGTCAATGGTCCCCCATTATGGTAGATTAATTATGGCCATTATTTGGTTGTATTTTAGATGAGAATATTGCACCTTGAGAGACACAGCAAATATGGCCATTACATGGTGGACTTTGGATCTCTAAGTATGTAAGTTCTCTTAGCATGAGATGAGTGGAATAAAGATCATGGAGATATGCAAAAAAAAGTCGAAGGAAATGAGGTGGTTTTCTAAGACAAATATTCATTGTCTAGGATTATCTAGAGAAAATGGCCACAAAAGTCATTGTGTTAAGATGAAGATCATGAAAAACCCCTAAGATTGATATTAAAATTGGAGTATACTGATGAACTAGGATAGATAAAGTGGATAAGATCAAGTTTTTTGGATAAGATCATACTCTGGGCTAGGATGAAAAGGTATTATGTCCATAAACAGAACGTTACTAGTTTGAAGTTCTCTAATGTTTTTCCAGGAAGTGGGATGTTTTTAAGTTTGATTGATTTTTTGGATGCATTATTTATCGAAGTTGGTTATTATGATCAATAACTTGAGTTGTGTTAGATGCTGTACCAGTGTCTTGATGGTATACACTTGACCTTATGTTATATGTTGTAAATGATCACGAGATGAGTCTGAACATGTGGTTTACTGTGATCCTTATATCAGAGATGTTAAGGGATAGCGTAGATGGATGGGTATGTACATACTCGAGGTTGGTTACATATTGTCTATTATTTTTGCACCTGAGTATGAGGAAAATGTCTTTCATAATAAGGTCAAGGACCTTAGTGTGGAAGGCCTTGAGGTAATAGTTTAATGCTATGTTACCCGAAGCATGATGATAAACACAAATGAGGTTGGGATCAAACCATGATGGTATCAGACTATTTGGATGAAAAGGCTTAATAAGGGTGTTGGTGAGAAAATTTGTTAGGTGGACAAACTTGTGGATTTCTCATGCCACATGCTCTGGGAGTCTAAGTCCCTCTACTTAACCAGTGCAGCTTGTCGTATATGAATACACGTGAAAAGGTGAATTTCTTGTGGTGGCCTTTCGACCGGGGATCCAACAAGGGACACTCCACTGACCCTTTGGAAAAGCTTGCAATACCTACAAGGGAATAATTTTTCTAGAAGAGTGGGAAAGGGGAGTGAGAATATTAGAGGTAGAGAAACTAATGTTGCAGGTAGGAAATCAGATTCTTGCATTACACTAGTCATGGAAATTACATACACATGCATTCAAATGAAGAAGAAACAACTAATACAAACAACAACAAGACCAAATAAGAATTGATTGAATCACAAATTTTCAAGAAATATTCTTAGTCAAAGAAAGGATAGAAACTCCTTCTTCTCGTATTGGTTATCAAGTACAAAAGTTGTACATAGTGTAGGAAATAGAGGAAATTCGAGAATGAGGGGAATGGAAGAATTTGGCTATCTCCTTTGTTTTCTCAAGGTAGAATACACTCTTGAGCTTACAAAATTAATGACCAACCCTTTGAAATGGGAATGGCATTACAATTTATAGAGTAGAATTGACTCCTCATCTTCCTCATGACCCTCCATATGCCTTATTTCCAACTTTAGACTATTCATATTCCTACCAAATATTTAAGTCCCTTTTATAAAATCAAGGTGACTTAATTTACATTATGTTTCGAAAGTCACTTTTAGGTGACTTAAAGGCATATAAAAAATTACAAACCCCAACATGAAATTAGAATATTGGAAAGTGAGAGAAAGTTGGGGGAAGAGGAGAGAGAAAGAGAGAGAAGAAGAAGAGGAGATGTCATTCCCGATGAAGTTCGTTGATCCTCGTTGATGGAAAGATCCAAATGCAATGAAACTTTGAATCTTTGAACTCCTTGCACACTGTAAAACTCCTTCAAATTAGCTCATGAATCACTTGCCAAGTTGATTGAATTGTTTCACTGATGACCACAACTCCCAGCCTGCGTATGATATACCTGTGACCCAACTATGTAGTGAGTGTCAAAAAATTTGTCTAGTTCCCTAAGATGATCATCCCTCTATGTCTCATTGTGCCAAACTTTCCCTTTGAGAACAACCTATTATTAATAGTAAGTGTCCCAGATGGAAGGCTTACTATTTTTAGTGAGAGGTGATTTTTGCCTCTTCTTGACCATCGTGATGTGATGAAAATCCCTCATTCAATCCTACGCACACTACCTTTGTCTTTGACCACTTCTTGGGGTGACTTTCTATTTTAGTAAGCACCAATATAAGGTACTTACTATTTTTTAGTAAGTGTCATTTTCACTATTTTGTACTTTGAACACTCATTCTGACTCATCGCGATCTTCAATGCCCGCTGCCTTTATCTCCGCTGCTTTTGATGATGACTTTCCAAACATAGCAAATTTGTATAGAAAAACTTACTATTTTTAGAAAGTATGTTTCCAGTGCTCAATTTGTGATGGAACATAATTTTTTAGACTCATATTGTTCTTACGATCACACCCTCCAAATTCCACATAGTTTTGCCCACTAGAATGTCTGGAAATAAATTTTGAAATTTCCACCTGGCAGTGGCTTTGAGCACGGAGCTACCATGGCGACCATTAATGGAGCTCAAAATTTACAGGTCTATTTTTTGTCTCCATTTGCAATGAAAAATATCCCATTGCAATAGGTTTTTATTTGGAGCTTGTGTGCAAGTTTTTATCTTGGTTAGATCATCATATTGTTGGAAAATCCAACAAATGTGAGCCGGTGCACGAAATGAGGATTTTTTTGGAACAAATGTTTCAGGGCACCATTCGACCTCCTGTTTGTTGCATCTTGATTGTCTTGAAAAATGTGGAAGTCTAAAAAATATGGAACCTTAATCCTACTTGTATCTTGTAAGATATGAATATTTTTTGATTGGGTGACTTCATGGTTATTTGGCAAAAAATCTTTGTTTTCTCCTCGTTCTTCGTTTCTTCAACACTTTCGAGCAATATTTCCCTGAGACCTATGTATTTTCATGGATTTGATGGTTTTTTGTGGCCATGGTGGAGCTGGTTCAGATCAATGATGGTGGACTGGGTGTCTAGACAATCATGAACAAAGCCATGGCAAGGTATGAAGCTATGTAGAAGGAATGGGGGGAAATAACGGCTAAGTGCCGGAATTAAAATTTTAAAAAAATGCACATGGAGGGGTTGGGCACATTTTTATGTCCTTGATTTCACTCACATCAAAGGGACATGAGGGACATCAATTTTCATGGCGTGCCAGGTGATGACACATGGCACTTAATCCGACGACAGGGATTTGAGTAAAAAGGCTTGACAAGCACTGGGGGCTGGAAACTGGTCACATGGGTGACCAAAAGTCTCCCCATAGGGGCTGGGTGAATTTTTCCATGTTTGATGTCCCCCACCTCAGGTATGTGAGGGACATCAAATTCCACGGTAGTCTTGGAGCTGACATGTGGCAGTTGATCCAACGGTAGGGAGATTGAAGCTCCAAAAATGCACCTGGGGGAACTGTCAAGTATTAAAGTCACATGAGGGTCCCAGAGGTCATATGGAGCTGGGTAATTTTTTCCAAGGTTGGTGTACCTGACCTTAGGGATGTTAGGGACATAAAATTCGACCAGGACCCTGGAGCTGACACGTGTCCTCCCAAAAATTGACTAACTCCTTAACTGTCTCTAAGAGGGTAACTTGGAACGATGATAACTTGAGGCCCTGGTGGAATGTATTGGTGAAATTTTATATGATCCTATGACCTAAATTATCCTTTTGAATCCAATGGTGGGGGTATCATGTCTTGATTCATCCATTTGATCCCTAAAAAGTTAGAATTTTGGTTTAGTACTCCACTTGTGCCTGAGAAAAATAGCCTGCATACCTGATGTGCCAAGGTGTTGTGAAAAATATTATTTAACCATAATGTAGGGATTTTAATCCTCTTTTTGGATATGATTTTTTCTCCTAACTCTATTTGGAGCTCCTAGAATCTTCTCTCGAAGCCCAACAACTGTTTTAGGCCTATGTACTGCCTAGGCTTATGAACCCTAATTTTACTCAGACTGCTCCAAGTATTTCAAAAACCTTCCCCAAACCTTCTTGAAATAATTTCCATGATGTTACTAAGGTCTTTGAATTCACCTCCATGTTGAGTTTCTTCCCTTCCTGGTTCCACTCCAAGAGGGTTGATCCAGTCTATGGCAAGGTCAGTGATAACCCTTCCCAATACTGCCAAAAGATAACATCTTTTCAAATGAACTCCTAAAATCACCTAGGGGGATTGAATTAAATTTCCTAAATCACCTAGGGGACCAATGGTTAACATCAAATAGGGGGGAATTTGGATACTGATGGATTTGAACTGGGGTGCCTAGGAATGATAAAACTTGAAAATTTTGGCACATGGGTATAGTTGTCGAGCTTGGAAATTGTCGATTTACCTGTTGCACATTTGCACGAAAACATTTCTCTAATTGCCCGATGGAGGATGATTTACACTTACATGTAGAAGGATATATTGTATATCATCCATGGATTCTTCAGGATATGTCTTGGGGACTAAATGATTCACAATACCCAATTGATAGCACATTCATCTTCTGACTTCGGATTTCAAGGGAAAGCTTCAACGTAGATTGGATCTGTATCATTCATATGTCATTAAAAGGATGAACATAATAACCTGGGAGGAGGGTAACGTCCCCCGTAAGTATTTAGCTTAGGTGGGTGGAAGAATTTTTAGATGGATAACCTGGCCCTAAAATAGGTGAAGGTGTTCTTAGGATGGATTTTGTGACATTGGATTGCTGAGAAGAGGTAAGATGTAACTTCTCACAAGGATGCATAAGGGAGTTTTGGGGATGTTTACCAATAGTCTTAGGTTTTGATTGAGAAGGTTTACCCTTGATAGGGATGAAAATAATATCAACTAGAGGATCTGAAGATTGCGGTGTGGGGGTGGATGGAGAAAGATGTTTTTGTATGGTGCGATTAATGAGGTCTGCGTGAGATGTGGATCATGTAGGTTTTTGGTTAGCTTGTTTTGTAGTGGGGGTATGGAAATCCTTTGTGTTTTTCTTAGGTGGAGGAACTTGGTTCATAAATATTTCAAGGGATATGATTGATATATTTGTAAATTGAGAGGATGTGATCTATGTGGAATTGGGTATAGATGTTGAAGGATTAAGTTTAGAAGATTGGGATAAAATAGTTGATGCAACCATGGGCAAGGATGTAGGTGTATGTGACAAAGAGGTTGAGGTAACCATTGATGTAGTAGGTGTGTTAGATGGTGATGTGGATGAGGGGTTAGATATAATAGGTTGGAGCAGGATAGATGTGGATGAAGAATGTGATAGGTGTGATAATCATGGATGTAGTTGATATAGATGTGGGGGTAGATACTAAAATATTCATAGGCATACTATTTAAGGTAGGGATAGGTGATGAGGTAGAAGAGTTAGGTAAGGATAGAGATGTTAGATGTATAGTGTTGATCGTGTAAAGGTTGAATTTGTGAGATGTAGAAGATGAGTATTGATTGATCGATGGTGGGTTAAAAAAGAGGAATTTTAATATGTTAAGGGGCTGGCTAAGAAATGAGACATGACTGTCTACTTGGAGATGTCCTTGATTTATGAGTTGTTGGATGAGATCTTTAAAAGAATGAAACTTTTCGATGTCATGCCTATGACTCGATGGTACTTACAATAGTGACCCTCATGATACCAAACAAGTTTTGGTTGTGAATTGTCAAGGGGTCAGATGGGAGGAAATATGATAAGATGAGTCATCATCAACTTGTCAAATATTGAGCTGTAAGATTCCCCCAAGGGATTGTAATGAAAACATGATCTAATTTTTTTTCATAAAGGCACTATGTAAGAGATAGATGGTTGTGGTTACACAACATGAGAAGGAAATGAATAAGGATATAAAGATGGTTGGGGGTATGTTGAAGTAGAAGGGGATGTCTAATAAGATGGGATATAATTAAGAGGTGAAGAATGAGTTGCTTGGGTAAATGTGTGATGTTGACAAGTAGGAACACAATAGGATAATTTAGATTTGATAGAAGTACTTGGTTGTCGACATACATGAGAAGTATGAATGTTAGTAGATTGGTATGGTTGGGTAGACATTCTAGTGACAATACCAGATGAAGTGGGGATGGTATTGATATAGGATGATGTAGGTGGAGTAAGATCCACCAAGTGAGTGGAATGGTAGGATTGAGAGGTTGTGGGAGATATATGAAGTAAGAAGTCATATATGGGGCTAGAAGGAGTCCTAGAGAATTCACCCATGAAAGGACATCTCTGAGATCCATTCTCCCTGATCTTTTCGAGGAATGTAGACGGATGGGAGACCTATGACCAATTCTTATTAGAATGGGGAGTCTCTTTGCAATGCCACGATGAATAACAAGGTATGAGAACATCCAGAAACTAAATATCAATTTTCCTTCCAGGGAGAAAAGACTCTATCATGAGGTGGTATCATAGGATTTACCTCTAACTCCATTCATTCATGTGAGGACATGTATTACAATTTTTTTGAAATAATACCAAGACTACTGCAGGGGGAGAGATAGTTAGAGAAACAAATCTTGGCTAGATAAAGAAAAAAAAAATTCTAGAAAAAATTCTTTTTCTCCATAAAAGGAGTGGTTATGTGTAGATCAAGAATTTCACGTTTGTTACCTGTCCAAGTTAATGTACCAAACTAAACACAAAAACCCTGAAAAACTCCAATGAGATCGATACCTGATGAAGATGTAGACGGATGAGGAAGCTGATGTAGACAAGACGGACGCACACGAGCAATTTGCACAATAGCTCCGAATAACCTGCAAAACACCGATGCTTGACAGAAAAAGACCACGTTAAAAGATATTTAAGTGGACTGCCCAAGAAGCGGGTCCGAGAAGCGATGAGCTTCCTCGACGGATGTCAGTCCATGTTTTCAATAAAGAAAAGAAGCATACATGATAAAAGATATAAATAAAGACTAGATTTTCTGATTGCAGTAATAAAACAGAAACTGAACAGCAGACAGAAAGTACAGAAAACAGGGAACTGCGAAATACTGCTGGATTTGTGTTACCTGTGACCTTTTACCTGTCTGCAGTGAAATCGGCGTCGACTGGGTATAATCGGCGGCGACTGATGTGATCGGCGTCGACTGGGACTGATCGGCGTTGACTGGATAAGATCAGTGTCCACTGAAGGCAGACTGACCAATCAGGGACTGTGCGATGAGATTCGGGGATTGGAAGGTGAATGTAGTCTGTAAGATGTGCCGAAGATGGAGAGACGCTGAAACAGAGTCACTAGATGATAGATGATGGTGTATGATGTTGATATGATACGGGCAGAGTAACGGTGCTCCTCTCAGGGATTGATTAGGACAGGATCTGCCCTAACTGAGACAATTGATGCTAAAAAGATCTCTCTTTCTTGCAACCTGAATCTTTCTCGCTCTCTGTTTGTGCGTAAGTGCTTTCTTTCGCTCGTTCGTCTCTTTTTCGGTCCTTCGAACTGAGCCATGGACTTGCTTTTATAATCGGCGCCGCTCCTATAAAATCGGCGCCGACCAAATGGGTCAGCGCCGATCGCGGAGAAGACTCCCGAGATGGCCAAAATTGATCGATTCGACAAAGACAAGACTTATCCCGACCACGGGAAATATCCCGCTTAGGGAAGATTTAAAAATGGATGTGATACATGGGTAGAATAAATTTGGGGTAGATAAGTGATTAAGATGCATGGGAAGAAGCGTAATTAAATATTTAATTATTTAATTACTCGTGGGTAAGATGTGATGTGATGAATTAAATTTAGAGTAAGTGATTAAATCACAAATTGGATAATATCCCAAGGGGATAGTTGGTGACGTGAACGTGCCCCAGGTTACCTAAAACGAATGTAAGGGACACTAAATTGAGAAACCAATTTTAGGTGTCTACATTTTGCCCCTTTTTGTCAAGTAACTTGCGATAAGCAAGGTTATGAGAAAAAAACAAGGAGATGGAAGAAGAGAAGAACTTGTGGTGATGTGATCCCCCTCAAACTAGGGATGGGATGGATGATAGAACAGACGATCCCGAGTTTGAAAGAGGTAGATGGAAAATGCAGGATGCCCTAGTCGGATAGCTAGAGTAGAACTTGACCATTGAGGACACATAAAAATAAACACAAGGGCAGCAACCTAAGGAACTCACATTGGTAGGGAAAACTAGCCGGTCTCCTCGTGAGACGACGTTAGTGCCTACAGACCCATGAGTGTAAGGAGAACTGCAAAATAGTCAGCATCTAGAGAGAGACACATTGGTAGGGAGAACGAGACGGTCGATAAATCAGACGACGTTAGTGCCTACAGACCCGTTTAACTCTAAGCTGCCGAAAGATACGAGTGTCCCATGCAAAGGGAACAAACCCGAAATAGACAATGACATCTAAAAGATGTGCCAAAAGGCAAGATTCAGCACACAACAATGATCAGATAGATGAGAAAGCCAAGCATCAACACTATGGCAAACAGACAGGAAAAATCGGCGGCGACTAAACTAATCGGCGCTGACCAAATCAAGCGGCGTCGACCCAAAAAATCGGCGCCGACCAATCCAGACGCATATAAATATGCGGACGGAAAACGTAAACGATTAATTTGCAACGTGACGATTGATTCAGACAGAGATAGATTTTTGATTTGAACACAATGGAAGCCTCTGGGAGCGGACAGAAGCGCAGGAGGACACGACCTGGGGTAAGTAGTCACTGTTGAACCCACTTTTCTTAGTTTTTTTTTTTTTGTTTGATTTTCCATGCGTATGGGAGGCCAGGGTCTGGTTTACGCCTGGCCTCGCAGTCGGCACCGATTGGTATAATCGGCGTCGCTTGGTTTGGATCGGCGTCGATTGGAATGAACGACGCCGATTTGACCAAATCGACGCCGATGGAAAGATTTTTAGCATTTCCTTCTTGTTTTGGATGTTATTGTTTTGGAAGATGAGATTTATGAAAATAAGAGACTAATTATGCTTTTGATGTCGTGGATGCAGGCACGAGAGGCTCTTCATATGAGGGATGCCATCCCTGAGCTATTAGAGACGATCCTGCCTGATGTGACAGATGCAGACTGGCAGCATTTAGAGCGAGCCGGGCTCGGGGGTTTCAGATATTACAGACGAGTGCCACGGGATGTGGAGCTCATGCGGGCATTAGTGCGACGGTGGGACAGCCACACGTGCACATTTTGGTTTAGGACGGGTGAGATGACTATCACGCATGAGGATGTATACAGGATCCTCCGATTACCGATTACGGGGGACCCGATTGAGATCACACCCCGAGAGCAGCAGCAGAGGGCCCTGGTGCGATTGTACAGAGACAGATCAGATGACTCGGAGATAGTATCTGGGGCAGTGAGGATTATCCTCAGCAGTACTAGACAAGAAGGCGGATAGCCCTGATTCAGATGGCTATAATTTTGCCTTGCTCAGGAGGTGGGAGATTCCCATTGCTACTTATCTAAAATATAGGGTTTATGAAGTACCTTAAATGATCCAGTGCATCCATGGATGACACGAGAAAGCACAAAATAGACCGAGCCTCGCTGCAATAAGTAGTGTTATGTACCTAAGAGAAAAGAAGAAGAAAATAGAAAGAAATGTAAAAGGATCACCTAAAGGGTGGTCCAACTAGGCGTGCCAAAATGTTTTTTTAATTTTCCTGTTCATGTCAAATTAATTATGTTAGCTACTAAAGAAAGATAAACTCAAAAAATATAGGGTTTATGGTACCTTAAATGTGTGATATGGATGAACGGGCACAAAATGACCGATCCTCGTTGCAATAAGATGATGACCTACAAAACAAGAACACTAAAAGGGAAACAAATTAGATGATAGATGGGGGGGTTTCCTGACAAATTTGGCTCTAAGAAGTGTTAACTTCCTTTGTGGATGTCAACCCCTGTGTTTTGATTATATTTGATAGAACAATGACAATAAACATGATAATATGTAGAATCTGAGGCACACAGAAACTGAAAAAATGAAGAAATGTAAGGCACATACAAATCTGATCTAAAATGAACTTGAAATAAAACTTACCTGTCTGGGTCGATGGTAACCCATACTGCACAAAGACAGGTCCACGATGACCTAAGTGAGTGGATTTGGATAGCAATGTGAATATGCAGACCGATATAGGTCTAAGTGTAAATTGGAATTAATAGAAGGCCTATGGATGCTGGGGATGACCTGAAGAAGAGTTTTTGGGACATAAAAGTGGAGAAAATGGTATAAAATAAAGGTAAAGAAGGATTAATTGAAAAACAGAACCTTGGTCGATGATGACTGTAGCAGGATACAATAAGGCCGAGAGTAGATAGACTAAAAAAGTAAATTACAAGAAAAAAGGCTAGAACAATAGGATGGTAATGGAGCTTTGAGTGCTATTGAGCTTGTAAAAGGTTAGATCAAACAAGATAATGATAGAAATAATATAAGATAATACAAGAAAGGAATGTAAACCCCCCAAATTCAAGCGATTGATCAAAATAAGCTTCCAATGACTGTAAGAAGGTTGGCATAATTACTGATAAGCTCTAGTTTGAAGATGGATTCATAAAATGCAAAAAAATCCAGTGTTTTTGGTGGCATCTGTGTGTTTGTGTGTTTGTTTTGGAAAGGGAAGAAATCAATCTTATAAGGTTGACAACGACTAGGTTGGGTTACCACCGAGTATGAAGAAACTTTCCCCAATGGGGCTGATTTTGTGTTTTAATCGATATTTTGGGTTTTTATGGATGGGAAAAGTGCTTTAAATCTTGTAGGTGAGAAGAGGATGTTTAGGGATGTGTCATGGGTGGTTAGGGGATAAAGACATGTAGGATAAAAGCTAGGAAAAAGTAAAGGGATGTAGATTTAGGATAAAAGCATCCAAAAGGGAAAGTCCAATAGGGAATAATAGATATTAATTAATTAATTAATGATTATAAAGATTAAAGGTGATGGGAATTTAATTAAATTAATATTAAGGGAATGAATTAAATTAAGGGGGTCAAGCTAGGACCATGGTTAAATATGCGCATGTGTGAAAACAAGGGTAGAGATGCCAAATTTAGGAATCTACAATTCTTACTTTTAGTATTGTTATTAAACTTATTTGCATTAGAATAACAATCATATGCTTTTTGACCAAATTTACTACACTTAGAACAAGTGCCATCAAACTTAACCTTAAAATTATTCTTAGGATTAGTTTTAAACTTAGATTTAAAGTTTGATTTTTAATTAGCATTCCTGTTATTAAGATTTTTTTAACAATTTTATGATTTTTAGAGAACAATTCCTGAGAGGTATTCTCTTTTGAATCAAATTTCTGTGTTACCATTTCTTCTTGAATTAGGAGAGATGGTAGAGTATCCAAATAAGGAAAATTAGATTCATTTTGATACTTAGAATTCAAGATAGAGATGTAGTTTTTAAAATTTTCATGAATGTTAATATGAATGATAAAATACAAATTATCTTGGAATAAATCATAGTTACAATCATCCAGATATTATTTTATATTCTTGATTTAACTATTTTCTCATCTCCTTTTGGTGGAGTTGTAAACAATTCCATGATTGGATTAATTATCTTAGAAAGGTGACTACCTTCATGTATAGTTTGAAATTGATTCCATGCATCAAATAGAGACTCCATGTGTCATATGTGCAATAAGAATTCATGTTTAATGCTTTGCAACAAGATTGACATGACCTCTGGGGATTTTTTGGAGAAGGAACACAAGCTTTTAGGGTTAGCTTGTCTCCTAATGGGTCAATTTTCAACACCAATAACTAAATCCCATAGATTTATTGCCATAATTATGGATTTAGCCTAACTCTCCAAATAATATAATTAGTTCTATTTAACAACTGATATTTATCCATAAATATGCTAGATGAACTAGCCATACTTCAAAAAACTTAAGAAATCAGATAAAATTAGTTTAATGCGGCTTTTAACATTTACAAAGATCTATAGAGTGAAGAAAACAAGCTTCCATGGAAATGAAACAAAGGAAATTACATGTAAAACTCTCAAACAAAGTATGATAATCAAGAAGGCATGTCATAAAACATAAAGATTAGGTTGAGAAAAGTTACAACACAAGAGGCAAGAAGATAATTTTTTTTGAAGTTTTTAAAAATCCGCAGAACAAGGAAACACTGTTTCGTGGAATTATAAGATTGAATATTTTTGAAAATCCAAAAAAAAAACTTCAAACAAGATATGCAAACTCCATAGATATGCCACAAAAGACAAAGAACATGCCATGAGGATCTGTGGGGCAAGAACAAAGAAGATATAAATAATTTCCAAGTTCAGAAGCCACAAAACAAAGAAATAATAGTCCACAGGTTTTTTAACTTTTAGTGATATGAGGAAATTTAATGTAAAATCCATGAAACAAAGGAATGCGAAAAAGGATGCAAAACAAAGAATTCCAAAAATAGCGTTTCACGAAAATTTAAAAGAAAAGCTATAAAATAAAGAAACAATGTTTCGTAGGGTTTTTAAACTTTTAGTGTTCCGTAGAAATGTAAGATAAAGCTGCAAAACAAAGAAAAATCCATGAAACAAAGAAAGACCGCAGAACAAATAGAAGTCCATGAAACAAATAAAGGTCTATAAAACAAATAATGTGATACAGAAGCATCATCAATAAGAATTCCAATATAAGTTTTTCCTAGCTATATGATCAAAGGAAGCATTCGAGGGTGTGTGGAGTATGAGAGAGAGTTTGAAATTTCAAAAGATAGTTTTCCCTCCAAAAAGGAATTTAAAATATTAGACTTGTCAAGGTGGAATTTAAGTTTGTTAAGTGGGTATTTAAGTCTATAATAGATGTTGCTATATGTATTAAGGAGTAATAGAGGGTTTGTAAATTTTGTTAGGTGTCTTGTTAGGTGATATAAAATGTGTAATGAGTTTAATGTGAAGGTGAATCTTTGAACATGCTTAAATTAGTGTGATAAAGGACAGTTATGTATCTAGGAACAAAAGAGAAGTCCAAAGGTAAAAAATGTGAGTCTTAAGTGAAGAGTAGGAGTTACATGCAAGTACAAAAATTTGAGTTTAGGGTGTGAGTTAGGGGATGAGAAAAGTTCATTCCTTGTATGGAAGAGGAGAAGAACAGTGAAATGAAGAAAAATGTAGTATTTGTATGTGATTTTCTATGAAAGATACATATACCCTTGGTTTTTTATGTGTACATTCTTGACATAATAGTTCAAAATACATTCTTTTACTATGGTGAGGTATAGTATATTGTAAATTCCTTAAACAAACTAGTGTTTGATTGGGAAGACTCTACTTCATGTGTGTGCTGAATAATCTTGCATAGAGAAACATGTTAATATATATGTAAGTTCAGTTTTTTACAGATTTATCTTGCCTTGAGGTGGTATTTTATGAGTTTGAATAGGGTTTCCCTCCACATTTCATGAAGGATTCCATGGTAGGATTGTTGATAAGATCTTGCATTTGATCTAATGCTCCATTTTAGGATGTTGTTTAAGCCATCACATGTCTAAGGTATGAATGTGTTCATTATTAAGAGCTACGATGGTGGTTTCTTAGTATAAGCACGTGATAACCATTGCATGGGAAGAAAGTGCAGTGTTAAAGACTTAAACTATTGGTAAACTAGTTGCATGTCCTTCAAGGTAGTGGATTTGTCCTCTATTTGGAATATAGGTGTCTTGTTTCAACTATGAGGCCATACAGGTCTGTGCATTGAAATTTTAAAAGTAAGAAGCATTGTAATGACACCGAGAGTGAGATTAGTGAGAGTTACATTGCGTGAGATGTTCAAATGGTAAAGTATTAACTTGAAGGAAAGGAGACATTGCTTTAGTCAAAGTTGTGAAGTAATGTTAACATGACTGTGTGCATGTACATTTTGACAAGGAGAGAGAAAATGGATCATACATGTTTGAATTATTGAGAGCCTACTAGTAAGAGAAACTTGTAGAGGATGTTAATACATGTGTGTCAATTTTCAGGCCTTGACTTGATGAACAAAAAAAATTATGCTAAAAATACCTTTACCAGGTGTGTTAGGAGGGTTTCATAGTGACATGTTAGGGTTTACATTTTGGAGCACCAAATCAACTCCTTTTGATTTGAAAATATTAATATATGATGCTAAGGGAATCTAAAAGGGGATATGAAATAAATTTTGATAAATAAGAGTCAAAATTAGAGATTTCTATGTCAGTTCAGAAGAAGATGGTTAACACATAATTAAGAGCTAGTTTAGAGGGGTGATTTACAAAGGAAGTGGTATTTTCCTTTTGAAATGGAATTTAAAACTTATCAAGATTAAATTGATCCACAATGGGTCCTTATAAATGTTGAGTTTGTTTCTTGAGTCCATGTGGAAGGGAAGTTATAGGAGTTGCAAGACTGTCTTAAGCTAGTTGCCTTCTCAAGAGCAAAAAATGCAAAGGCAGGATTTAAGGAGTTGGAGTCTAAAATTTTGTGAGAATATTAGGGTTGAAAAAATTGAGATAATGAAGTTTGTAAGACCTTCTGGTTGTCTTTAAATCCTTCTATCCAATATTGTTGCAAGTATGCAGTCTTAAGGGCATTTAGGGAGCAAAGTTGGTCAATAAGAGTAACATGGAATTTTTGATCATTCTGAACCTTGGTAGTGATTGAGATGAGATTTTTTAGATTTTTGAATAGAGTACAGGTCCTAAGGAGCATTAGTGAGACAAAAAAAATAAGGTGTATGTTAAGCGAAGACTAGTGAAGCAAGAACAAGGACAAGTAAAGTGATGACAAGTGTAAGTGAAATTATTTGAGATGGAAACTATCTAAGGAATCCTATGATATTAAAGAATTGTTTAGATACTGAGTGGAATGCCAAGAAGACCATTTCAAATTGATAAAATGTCATTTTAGTTAAGGGTTGAGCATATATAGCAGTTTTAGCCTTTATAGGTTTATAAATGATCCTCTTTTGTAGAGCCAAGTTGAAGTTAGTTGTTTAAATCTTCTTGTTGATTGACTATATGAATGATAATATTTTTTCTCTACATCTGAAGGTTCCAAAAAATAAAGAAGGTTTGTGAAACAAATGGTTTTTCCAAAAATCCGTGGAATAAAAAAAGTCCACACAATAAAGGAAAATGCCGCAAAGTAAAGAAAAGTCCACGCAACAAGGCAGAATGCCGCAGAGTGAAGAAAAGTTTGTGCAATCACATAAAAAATTATGTAAGACTGGAAAATAGGGGAAGGCTTCAGATCAAATTTTCAACAACAGAGAAGGCTGTGGAAGATAGGAACTAAAGTACGAACACAAATTTGATCTTCCTCAACTATTTAAATCATACAAAACTTCCAAATTTAACTTATTTCCTAGGGGATTGGAGTTTTACACCTGTAGAGCTGAAAAAAGGCCGCACAAAACTACTTAAGTTTTCACGGGTCTTGAAATGTTTTCAACAACTGATCTTCAAGTGAATCTTCACCTACAAAATAGATTTATCCTGCACAACCATAACCATCTTACTATGATACCATGTTAGGAAACACATGGATAAATAATAAATATAGATTAGATATCCTCCATATTAACTTTCCAAAGATTATAGTTTGTGAGTGAACAATAATTCTAATGAATTAAACATAAATTAAGGATTTATAGAGTGCATTATAGTTTAATGTAAAGAGCCCATAACACATTACAAATGAATACACAACACAATATTTAAGCGGGAAAACCTTTTAGTAAAAAAACCCACTGAAATTATAACTTATCTTTATTGAGAATTAAATCTCACCCAACACTCCCACTATTTATGATAAATCCCCAACAGTTACACCTTATCAAAGGTATTACAAACTATAAACAACATTCACCCAATGCAAAGTAATAGCTTGCATGTTTCAGATCTTTTTTTTTCTTCTGTAACCAATCTCAAATGAGATCACCTTATTTTATATAAGGTGGGTTACCTATTACATGGTACACTCTTATAATTCAAATTTGAATTATCAGCCACATTACAATGGTTGGGATGGGATCCACCATTCTTATGTTTAAAACATAATTTATAATTCAAATTTCTAAGTCTTTAGGGGTTTTTAATAAAAACAGTTTCCCATTTAATATTACATACTCCAACAATGGGGTTTTGGGTAAGTATTTTTCCCATAATATGACAGGTACACCATTTTCACAACAAAAGTAATATTTTGTATTATAATACAAAAATATAAAGGAGAGAAAGCTCCTATAATTTAGGAAATTGTTTTAACAATACTACTCACAATAAACTATTTACGCGAGTTTTTTTTAACAACCTAATCACGCTCAAATAACAATATGAGTTGTAATAACGAATCAATTACGTCACATTATAATATAACTCTCACAATAATGTGAGCACTATAGTATTTCCCAAAATTCCCCCCTTAGTGCGAACATGGGAGAAAAATAATTTCACTTCCTTTGCAGCTTGCCGCCCGTGCGTGCTCATGATCTGGATGGTTTTTCAGGACAACCAACAACCTCAATAAGGATGGTTTTACAGGAAAACCAAAAACCTCAACAAGGATGTTTTTACAGGACAACCAACAACCTCAACAAAGGATGGTTTTATAGGACAACCAATAACCTAAATATCATGATGCTACTTTTCTTTGTGGTTTCATCTGTCCACTATGTTTTTCCTTCAAGGAATTATGTAGGAAACACTGCTCACTGAATACAAAGTTGAAAATAGGGAAAAATTAAAATGGAACATGGAGACCATGTTACCCCCCTTAATGTGAAAATTTCACTTATTCAACACAAAAGGAAATCTTAAATAGAATCGCACAACTGAAACAAATTACAACTCTGAATTAAAAAGCAAACTCACACACACTCTCACCATAGTTTCGTGCGACCCCATTATTGGTGATTGATGAGAGGTCACCAATTGACCTCCATTTTCATGTGCCTTCATCCTCCAGTGACATGCTGCTAGCTCAATTGGATTTTAATTAGATGCTCAATATGATTTCCACATTGTTTGTTATTTGGTCTCCTCCCTCAATGTGAAACACTTTATTTTTCAGACGTTGGGTAACATCGAAAATGCGTCCGTAAGGAATTTTTTAAAATTAATTTTGAGACTTTTAACGAAGACTCACAAGTTTTAATGAAGACTCTATTACAAAGATAAAACTTATTGGATGATATGAGAATTTATAATGAGTGAAATTTATTGACTCAATTTTATCTTTGAAAATAGGACAGACAACTAATTGACATGAATGTTATCTTTGAACAATAGATAACATTAAATACTTTTTGACCACGACTATAAATGTTTAATGAATGACATGGATATTGAATCATTAAAAAAATTCACAAACTTCTAAAACTGTATTGCAAACCAACTATAACCAACTATTATTATTGGGCATTGAAGACACTAGACTAACCAAAACAAGCCCGCAAAGTGATCCCGTAAAAAATAACTATAAACTCTAATTAGACTATCTAAAAAAATTTAGTATGGAGATGTCTCATACTAAGAAATTGACTCCAAAAAAAATACAAGAGAACTGAATAATACCAAACATCCACGTGGACTAGCTGATAAGTGAGTGAATGTTTAAAAATGGAACGCTCAGTGGGGACTGAATTTGAAACACAAATTGTGCAAACACACAAAATGCCAATCCCAAGAATATGAATTTAGTCTAAATGCTTTGAGATCACCTGAATCTTATTCAAATCACCCAGGACTCCACCATGCATCATATAAGCTCATAGATATTTGTATATATTTGACAGCTGGGCGCTCTGATTAGGTGTTAGATACTGATTGAGGAAGCTACCGATGCAGGATTCTAATCTGATTGCTCCTCAGGAAAAAATCTCCAACCGATTGGTTTGTCACACGTCGCTCGACCTTTAAATATCACTGTATGCAAACTGTAGGATGTATATGCACAATTCATGATCTTTTCATAGCGACATGTACAAAACAACATAGGTCCAATGTCGAATTTGATATGACATGTGATTTTTTCAACTTTGGAGTGATATAAGAGGAATGGATACATATATGAGTGAGTCAGGAGGCTGTTGCATAAGAAATCAAGAAGAGTGGCGGTTAGATGAAAAATAATGAAAAAACTTTACATACAACGAATGAGATCTATGAAAGGCCGGGCACTAGTAATTACATGGAGGACAATGAGCACTTAATCATACATTTGATAACATAAGCATAAGATATGTGAGATCACTCATTGTATTAGCCAAAACACCTTTATATAATTTTTTTCTATTCTAAAACTAATAATTCACAAACAAATCATGTTTCTCATTCACAGGGCAATGGAGAAATACAACTGCCCCTCACAAATCATTAGAACTCCATAATAGCTCTGATACCAAATGACAGGTGCAACATTTGAACAACAAAAATAATATTTTGTATTACAATACAAATATATAGAGGAGAGAAAGCTCCTATAATTTAGGAAATTGTTTTAACAATACTACTCTCAATAAAATATTTACATGATTTTGGTTTAACACCCAAATCACGCTCAAATAACAATATGAGTTGTAATAACAACTCAATTACATCACATTATAATCTAACTCTTACAATAATGTGAGAACTATATTATTTCCCAACACAATAATCACATCAGACCCATAAAATGTGTTGTATCTTCAGGTAACTACCTAGTCTAGCACTAAGAAAGAAAATGTAAAATAGTCAATAGTCATAGAGAGAGAGAGAGAGAGAGAGAGAGAGAGAGAGAGAGAGCTATTTGGAAGTTCCTAGGAGGCTAACTAATGATCATGTCAATGTGATACCTTGCATCCAAAAGTGTAGTTTGTGAATAATTCAAATTAGTTGTGATCATTAATGTGTAATGAAATCTTGAGTATAGAGGATATATGTGTGCAATACAAAACCCTATACTATCATCTTTGGTGCTGTAATGTGAATTTATGCACAATCTAAAAGCATTTGTAGTAACCATAAGCTCTCAATGAGAGTACATTGGTGTACCTTGAGGTTACACCTATATAATTTCTGCTTAACTATTCCATGTCACACATAAATAGATAAAACAAGATGCCCCCAAGTAGAAGGAGTCATAATATTCTCGTGTTGATGTTATATTGGTGTGTGCTGCATGATTGTGAAAAAGATCATTTGACGATTTTTAGAATGTTTAGATCAACATATATGTTTATATAGCTTGGATAATTTTAATATATTATTTCTTATGTTTCCTTTATTTTTTGTTTTTCTCGATAAGTCCAATATGAAAGGAACGATAATAATATTGTTCCAAGATGCGATCTCAGATGATAATAGCACACCACATTAGATTTGCAAAGCAGAAGAGCTAAAATACCATATATGGAAATCTATCATAATCCATAATGCTCAATACATTACAATAGAATGACTTTAATTATTCAATAAGAAAGATGTACATATAGGAGGAGGGAAGTGTAACTACTACCTACATCAGTGGTGAAGAACTCCCACTAATAGATACTGGTAGTTAAGTTAACTCCAAAAGACTAGTAAGCTAACTCCACATAACTGAGAAGCTAACTCAACACAACTAGTAAGCTAACTCCACACAACTAGTACACCTAAGCAAGCTAACCCAACAAGTGTAGGGCTAACACAAGTGTAAGAATTATCCTAATAAATAAATAAAAGGATAAATAATAACCTACACTAACACCCTCCTGTAAGCATAGCTTAGGTGGGTGGAAAAGAAGGTGGGTCCCAGCAACAAGGCCTGATGAGGTACCCACGTACAATAACTGGGGAAAATGGACACCGCAAGGTCCCCAAAACCAGTAATAACAAAGTAGAGAGAAAAATCCTGCTGCAAGATATCCTTAGAAGCTCGACTCCAAAAATTTGTACAATGCTGAAGAAGTGTGGTGCACACTATGGTTTGAATCCACTGCTCGATCATATAACTCAAAAAAAACTGACACTGGGCTTCACCATAATAGCTCCATGCAAGGAGACTATCAATGGAGTGATGTTGAAAAGTGAAAAACAAACACCAAACATAATTTGATCAATTGCTACAAACAGGTGTGCCATGATCCAAGAAAAACCAAGGCAACAAGGCAAGGACACAAGATCCAAATAAATAGGAGTGCCATGATCCAAGAAAAAGCCAAGGTATCAAGGCAAGGACACGAAACCCAAAGAAGTAGTATCAACACCACACCCTCCCATACTGCAGAATGGGTAGAGTGACACCAAAGATCTATATGAGTTTTCAAAATCAACTACTCAAACACTAAAAAACTAACACTGGGCTCCACCAAAATAGCTCCCCCACAAGAGAGACTGTCAACATGCCAAAAAAGTGTCAAAAATACAGATCCAAAATATCTCAACAAACAAGAGAGATATAAATGTATACACCCATAGATACACAAATGCAGTACCCAAAATTTTAGGACGTCGGGCTCAACCAAAAATGCATCCACAAGTGATCACAACACCCTCCTGAATTTGGCACTTTATAATTGAGTGCATGTAAATATTACAATGAGTAAAAATACCTTTTACATTTGAAATATGTGTATAAAAATGTCACAAATGCGTAGATCTTAAAAAAATATACAATTTCAAAAAAAAGATCACCTTAATCCGAGCTACAGATCAAAAGTTATGAGCTATATAAGGTTTTGCTATTAAAATAATATTTTAATGTTGATCTTTTTAAAAGGTAAACGTGACACCCAAATGTCCAAAGGGTAAAAGAGTGCATCCACATGATACATGCTTGTGACCAAAGGATAAAATCCTGTGCCCAAAACCTAAAATGTCAAGAGGGTAAATCATTGCGTCCAGAGGGTACACGCTTATATCCAATGGATAAAAGAATGCACCCAGAGGGTACAGATCTACGTCTAGTGGATAAAAGACTGCATTCAAAACCAAAATACCCAGAGGGTAAAAGAATGCATCTGGAAGGTACACGCTTATATCCAATAGATAAAAGAATGCACCCATAGGGTACAGATTTGCGTCCAGTGGATAAAAGACTGCATCCAAAACTGAAATACCCAGAGGGTAAAAGAATGCATCTGGAAGGTACACGCTTATATCAAATGAATAAAAGAATGCACTCATAGGGTATGGATCTACGTCCAGTAGATAAAAGACTGCATCCAAAACTGAAATACCCTGAGGGTAAAAGAATGCGTCCAGAAGGTACATGCTTATAGCCAATGGATAAAATAATGCACCCAGATTTGACTGTCTCAAAACATGCTTGAGTTTACAGTCGATTCTATGGTTTTGACACCTTCCAAATCCAATTCAGCACTCCATTTTGCATAAAAATGCATGCTTCAAAAAAATTCTAACAAATTACATATACATGAAAAAAATAAACCCTTGCTTGCAAAGAAAAACTTAATGGATGTCTACATCATCTATCGCTCTAATACCATGAAAGGAATGATAAGAATATTGTTCCAAGCCGTGATATCAGATGATAATAGCACACCACATTAGATTTGCAAAGCAGAAGAGCTAAAATACCATATATGGAAATCCATCATAATCCATAATGCTCAATACATTACAATAGAATGAATTTAATTATTCAATAAGAAAGACGTACATATAGGAGGAGGGAAGTGCAACTACTATCTACATCAGTGGTGAAGAACTCCCACTAACAGATACTGGTAGTTAAGTTAACTCCAAAAGACTAGTAAGCTAACTCCACATAACTGAGAAGCTAACTCAACACAACTAGTAAGCTAACTCCACACAACTAGTACACCTAAGCAAGCTAACCCAACTGTAGGGTTAACACAAGTGTAAAAATTATCCTGATAAATAAATAAAAGGATAAATAATAACCTACACTAACACAATCCTAATGAGCAACACTCTTATATATGGGTAAATCATAAAACATCCCAACACTTTCCACAATATATATTTTTTATATTTGATATTTTTTTTTCCAATGCCTCATATGGTATGATTTTTTCTCTCAAACAAGTCAAATAGATATTTATTATCCCAACGACAATGAATTCACTTACTCCTCACTAGGTGTGAATAATTACATCTCAGTAGTGTATAAATTTGAATTATGTTCATACTCTTTAGGTCCACATGATATAAATTCAAGTTTACAAAACTATTTATCAATTTCATATTGCATGTATTACTCATCATCATACTTGACATCTTAGTTATTTCATTATTAGCAATTTGTATATGATTTTATACTTACTCCTTATCTCATTTTGCTAATTGTGCTGTGACATAGTGTTTATGAGGTTCTTCTTGTAACGATCCTATTGTAGATGTATATATAGGAGATAATTATATATCATGTATGAAATTTTATTGAGAAGAGAGAAGTGAAGCTCAATATTCATCATTCACATATTGTGTAATGTATTTTATCTCTTGTGCACAATTTAAGTTAGATTTAATTAAAATATAAGCCAATGAAATGAAATCAGTTTCCCCCAGACTCTTAGAAGAAAAATTAAGTTTAGAATTTTCCCAATATGCGGGTTTTATTTTAGGACCCATTTTAATACATTTTGTAATTGTATATCATCTTAATGTTTGATAAAGTGGACGCGATGAATAAATATCACAATCTATTGCTGTAAGAATTAATACTCATCTATTACATTTATCAATTCTATGATAATCACAAAATGGGCTGATTTCCTATTGTTGTAAGTGATTTTTAGGGTGAAATAAGATGGGAGGTAATGTGATAATACCCTCATAAAGTAAATATGATAATATATGACTCTAGTTTTAGGGGTGGGATATGTTTTTGTTTGGAAATTAGATTCAATGTGAACACATAAGTGAAAAATCCAAATTAGTTGTGACTATATTTAAAACTATCATTAAGATCTCACCTAAGGTTGGGAATATTTGAAACATGAAAAATTAGAAATAAAGGATCAACGGCAAAAACTCAAAAGTTGCCTTTGAAAGTGGATGAATGACATGTATCCAAGGAAAATGGAATTTTTGGCTTCCTAACATATTATTAAGAAGCTTCGAGTAAATGAATAATAAATTCAATTTCAATAACTAATCCTCACTATCCATGTCATATTTTTTTCTAATATCATATCCACTTCTTGTTTTTGAATTTTCAAGGATTTCTAGAATTTTATATCTTGTTATGCTCCATAATATGTTTTACCCTCTCATTAGGTTTTGATATATGTAGGTTTATAAAACTCCATATGAAGTTCAATATGCTCCTTTTAATTATTTCTATCTAACTCATGTTTCAAACCCACAAAGACATAAAAGATAATGTATTTTTTCTTTAAGCTTAATTTTCCAATGTAATGGTTTTGTTCTTAAACAAAACTTCTAATTTGATACAAAATGAGTATACCCATCAATTGTTACAATTCAATCATTGAATAAAAAAGAAATCAATAAAAAAACATCAATTAAAAGAAAAATATATAAAATAATTAAAATTAGAAATTGACTATAAATTAAATTAAAAAATAATATATTTTTATTAAGAAATATAACAAATTAATAAGAAATAAAAATAATAATAAAACTAAAAAAAATGAATAAAATCTACTTTTTATTAAATACTTAATTTTTAAAATTAATTTTATGTTTTATTTGATTTTTTAATTATTTTTTATTATTTTGACTAGTAATTTTGTTTATCAATAAAAATTTGATAAAATTAATAAAAATAATAATAAAACATAAAAAATTATTATTTTAAAAAAAAATTAAATATTAATATTTTTTTTAAAAATTAAAAAATAAAAATTCAATAAGAAAGTTGAAAATTAAGTTTAAAATTAAAAAATGAGAATGATTGATAAAAAATATATTAAAATAAAAATGACTAAAATTTGATACTCTCGACAATGATGATGCTCTCAACGACGATTACTAAAAATTAAAATTTGGGAAGGCTCCCAATGGTGATGATCTCAACGACAATGATGCTCACAACCTTAACCCTAGCCTCCACTCTGTCCCAAACAATTCAGGGTGCCGTGAGCAGGGGCACTTTTTCAATGGGGATGGTAGATCCCTCGTAGGTGTTGGATCGCAAGAGGGGGATTCGAGGCATCTCGCTGTGATGGAGTCAAGGCGGCAATGAGCCCCACTATGCAGGGGCTTGGTGGTGGGACGGAAGGCAGTGGGGCCAAATTATTTGTTGCAGATATTGTTGGGCCTTTAAAAGGCGATAGAGGAGAGGAAATCCCCAAACCCTCGGCTAAAATCCCAAAGCTTAAGATTGAAGAGGATCTTCTTCAACAAGTTCTGGGACGGGAGGAGAATTTTTGCAAACGGGGACTCTTCTGTCGTTTCCATCATCTTTGGCCGAAGTTGGATCAACTGCATAATTGGATTTCAAAAAATTGGAGCCCCAAAATTACAGGTAAAGTGGAACTTTACCCCTGTTTAAAAGTTTTTTTTATCATCTTTGAATTTGGTAAAGATAGGGATACTATCAATAAAACCTACTAGGCATGGGGCAATTATGGTCTTATGACAAGACCATGTTTCCCCGCATTCGATCGTTTGCAATATTCATTCGATCGGATACTTGTTTGGGTTAAGGTTGTTGGGTCTGCCTCTACAACTCCGGACAAAATTGTGTTTTGAAGCCATTGGTGATGCTTTGGGAGGCAATGTTGCTACGAATGAAGCATTTGCTCAATCGATGCATCCCTCTTATGCCTAGATTTTGGTAGATATGGATGTTCCTCTTGATATACCTCGTGATAAGAAATTGAGCTGCAAATTGGAGAAACGATTTGGACCCAAAGATTGGATTATGAAAGATTGTCCTTTCGCTACCATAGATGTTTCCAAACAGGATATTTGGTTGATGAGTGTGGGTAACCCAAATGAAAAAATTGAGCAAACTCATCGTGGTTTAATGATTCTTCTTCTTCTCATCATATCATTGAAGCACCTCTAGATTGTGAGGAAGATTCGTCTTCTAAGAAGAGCATTTCGAGGGTTGAGTCTACTCTTGTAGTAGAGAAATATTCTCAGGAGCCTCAGTTTGGGATCTTCGAAGGAAATATTGCAGGTTTCAAAACGAGTGGTTAAGGAGAGGGAACCTTCTTACCCTCCATGTTTGATGTATCAATCTATTTCTTCGATCGATGTTATTTTCCCGTGTGATCCAGTTGGAGAAGATTCAAATAAGGGAGAATAGACTTTGGTCCAGAATAAGAAAATATTTTCTTCAAAGCATATTTTAACTACAACACGTGACTTTAAGATCTCACTCCTCTGTGTTGGGATGAGGTTTGTTCGTGTTTGGTTTGAAAGGTGAAAAACAATGGTGTAACGAAGCTCTGATTGACTGAAATCTAAAACAATAACCAAACAATATTCTGGACCACATCTTGAGGAGTTTTATACATGTATTAGATCTCATGTATCTCTTGATCATTGTGAGGATAGCCATTCAATTCCAATCATGTCTATGCTTCTACAAACAGGGTAGGTAATCTTCCATGCTTGAGTACATGTATTATTGTTATTTATTTCCATGTCACAATCCAGTCATTAAAGCCTAACTATCAATCTACGACATCATTTGCATTTTTTGGTTAAATTCACAGGAATTGCTAGTGATTATCCTTAATCGCCAACAATCACTGTTTGTGAATACATTCATCACATTTTCTATCAAAATCTTAATCAAGCCTATTTATTTATTGGATCTAATCTTTTGTCTGCCAAGTTTTCCTTCTGTATAGATTACTTTTCAGGCACAATGAACTTATAAACGATTGGCGTATCATTCATGTACAAGCTCCATCAATAGAGAGAGGGCATTATCCAACTACCTTGTATTGATTAATTCCAACTTTGATCGAAACATATTATCCTGTTTATTTTATCTAATTCAATCTCTTGTTATCTCAGTTACATGATTATGGGGGTGTTAGTGTAGGTTATTATTTATCCTTTTATTTGTTTTATTAGGATAATTATTTCACTTATGTTAGCCCTACACTTGTTGGGTTAACTTTCTTAGGTGTACTAGTTGTGTGGAGTTAGCTTACTAGTTGTGATGAGTTAGCTTACTAGTTATGTGGAGTTAAATTGCTAGTCTTGTGGAATTAACTTGACTACAAGTATTAGTTAGTGGGAGTTCTTTACCACTAATCTAAGTAGTAGTTGCACTTCCCTCCTCCTATATGTACATCCTTTTTACTGAGCAATATAATGTAACTCAATTGTAATGTATTGAGAATAATGTATTATGATGGATTTCCATAAATGATATTTTAGCTCTTCTTTTTTGTAAATATAAAGTGGTGTGCTAGTAGAAAAATGATTAATTAAAAGTGCAGAAAAGTTCCTTTAAGGGAAAGATAATGCATGATAGCATACGAGAAGAGGGGCTATCCAAAAGATGTAACTATTAGAGTTTTCTAGGGTGATGGTTGGGGTAGAATATTAAATAGGGGAACATGAAGAAAATAAAAATGAAATACAGAAAAATTACATATGTAATAAAAATATATTAAGAGAATTACAAAATAAGAAAAATTTAAAATTATGAGGAGGTCAGAAGAGAGGGTTAAGATAGCCACATAAAAGAGAGAATTAGAGAAGAAGACGTAAAATTGGATAAAATAAAGGGAAGAAATATTAAAGAAATTGAATGAGAGAAAATTAAATCTAAACAAAAATAAAAAAGTAGAGGAAAAGGATAAACCCACCTTCAAGTGGAGACCAAAAAATGGCTACCCAAGAAATTCACCAGGTTATTAAATGTCTTGTTATAATCCTACAGAAGGAAGAGACCAATAGAATATCGGTTACCCCGCGGATAGATATTACCACAAGACAAGGCCCATTTTTTACATTTATCCTATCACATCTATTTCTATCCAAAAGCTTGATTGAAAATGCGAGTTGACACCCACACAAGGAAGCCCATTAGTTCCTCAGACTAGCTTTTTCCACACAGCTCACCATATATTATCTAACATATTTTTGGTTTAGTTTATTTACTTTGTAGGATTACGACCCCTGTTGGAGTGTGGAGCACCCATGCGCGGATCAATGACCATTTCATCAATAATCCATCGCATGTTGCGTTAAACCCTTCCATAAACAATGTATAGTGGTCTATTTTACATTACATTAATTTGAATCAAGACTACACTATTACATTTTTGCACACTCGGTAGGATGTTTATCCCTTAGTTTTTGTTTATATTTTCATTTATTGAAGTCTCTTTTTTGTAATCGCCAGCAGTTCTTAATTACTCATCAGTTTCTTTTCTATCAATTTCGTTTACAATTTTCTTTCTTCTTCTAACCCTGCATGTTTACTGATTTTGCTTCTAGATAAATCATTGGTGAGTCATGTTACTTGGATCGTTTAATAACGCATAGTAAGTCAGATAAAGCGTTGCCTGGGTTTTCTTCTTATTTACATAATTTTACTTGTAGTATTAATCTCTCTATCTCATTTATTAATGTATCAAATCCTCAACTTGTCAGTAATCATCCTACATCTCATATTCCCCATTACAATACCATAGCTTCTAAAAAAACACTCGTGGCTAATCAACCTTATTATGTACCCCAACATTATATTGGTATGGCTACCTCTCAATCCTATCAAAATCAACCTACTTTAACATCTCAATCATTTTTTGGTATGTTCAGGATTTCTTCCCCCCTCCAAAACATTCTTTTATCCTCCTCTCCTTATCAATAAACACCTACATATGATTCAACTAATTTATTAATCAATCCCCAATTCTCCCAAATGGATCATATTGTAATGCCCATAAAAAAATATACAATGGTGTTCATACATGAGATAAGTGTTCAAAATATGCATGAGATAAGTGTTCATACATGGTGTGAGATTACAAAATATACAATGCTAATGATTGTGTATATATGTAACGCACCAAAATTACCAACACAAGAACAAAACAGTGAAATACAGGATAACTTTTTTTTTTGACTTGCTTGACTCAACACGACACAACATGTCATCACAAGGTTACAACCAACACTTGGAGTCATTTGTTACGGGGAAGACCACAAGGTCAGCACGGAAACGTTCACACTTATCAAAGACAATTTATTTTTCTTTTGACAAGACAACATGAAAGTCCAATCCACATGACACACTCATGGCTAGGGCAAGCCACAGTAAGAAATGGTTAGGGTTTATTTATTTTTGTAAGACACCCTTTAGCTCATGACTTAAGTTTTCAAAGGAATCAATATATGGTTTGCACAAATTCATCTCACCAACTGAGTTAATTTCTTAAACACTGTAGAGTAGTTCACTTAAAGTCTTCTCCTACTTACTAAATCTTAATATCTTCCAGAAACTAACCATTGTTTTCCCTTAAGCTTGTTTAAGAGTTCACCCCAAAGGGATAGTGTTCGCTAGTTTAGCTAGGGGTATCAATTTATAAATGTTTACTTCACAAAGGATGTTTTCATTTTGATCACTCATGGAAGTATTTGATTTCAAATAGATCACCTTTACATTTATTTGTTGAATATAAAATTATTATTTTTGTTTAGCTTCTTTAAGGGTTAACCGACTCATTTTACTTTACTTATAAAATATTGGCGCTAAGTCTTAGAAGGATTTAACTTAATAATTTATTCTCAAGATCAAGTTTTACAATACTCATATCAATGTAAAGATTGAATGCCATTTCTCACAAGGATAATTTCAAGCTTAACTGCACAAGAACAAGACACTTTATTTCCACCATTACCAAACAATACAAGGCAAGAGGTCGTATCAACTCTCTTTACAAGCAATATTACACAATTTACAACACATTGGACATTTTTACAAGGAACTTCATAATGGTACAGATGAAACTTTTACACTCTTTTCTTCTAGTCTACTCGCATAATCCATCTGCACAAATATTAACTAAAGTCAGTTCGCAAGAACTGAGCATGTTAAGACTACACAATGCAATAGTAAGCTAACAATTAACAATATCAAGAAAGGAATATTCTAAATTCAGAAATGGATTAAAACACAACTCACAACTCCAATATTAATCTCATGAGAGAGAAAACTAAATCATCCAACAAGGAGAAAGTCCAAATACTAGTAAGAACAAAATTACATAAATCAAGGCAAGACCTTATGGGTTGGGAACAAGAAAGTCCAGAGTGCTGATATCTCCTTCATGTAATCCTATGGGTTACGTGATAGGAATCCAAAATTTACTCCATCCAACTAAAGGGTCCAAGAGAAGACAAAGCGTACTAATTATGATCGTAGGCGCGAAGCAAAAATGACGTTATCCAATTCTTCCAGGGGGGGTTTGAAAGTAATACGGGTTCGATGCCCTTAAAAGAACATAACTATAGTTTTGGTTTTAACCAAGGAGTTTACCACCACCTCCCTATCGGATTTCTAAAAACGTAGTACTAGTTAACCAAAACAAATCCACTTTTCCAAAAGCGTACGAAAGAGACA
This sequence comes from Taxus chinensis, assembly GCA_019776745.2. Classification (NCBI taxonomy): domain Eukaryota; kingdom Viridiplantae; phylum Streptophyta; class Pinopsida; order Cupressales; family Taxaceae; genus Taxus; species Taxus chinensis. Next base: position 249,152,182 of record CM034151.1, on the reverse strand, counting down.
CAGAAAGGGCCATTATTCTACCAACAAACCCTATCCTAATCGTCAACTTCTCTACATAATATAAGGGAAGACTAAACCCAAAAATCGTTAATAATTTTTATATAATTCAGACAATGTCAATAAACATTAAAATAAAAATTGATTTCCCTAACAAGGCCACAAAATGGGACCTTTTAGTAACCAAGTTTGAAGTACAAGGTATTCGAGTTCGAAAACAAAGGGATTCGATACGTAGAGGGCAAAACACCAACGATGTCCCAGACTCAAAAGACCTTACCACGAGTACAAGCACAAACCAAGAACCAACGCACATAGCTATCAGGAAGGTTACGCAGTGCGGTCAGGGATAGAAGTTCTATGAACTCCTTGCCAAAGGTATAGAAGATGGAAAATTTTACCCGATCCATGTGGGCTTATCGAGGAAAAGTCTTAGCGAGTATCAAACAGATAAATATAACAGCCACCTATGATATTATCACTGAAATCAGCTGTCATCTAACAGGAAACGAGTTCACAAGTCCAGTACCATGGATTCACCTACAACTTTTGTTTCTGTTCAGCTAGAGATAGCTTGCTTGCGACCCTTAATAAAATAAAAGTAGAGATTTCATTCAGTTAAACTTACAATGTTTCCCCTTGCTTTAATCAAACAAGAGTTTACATCAAGAAATAGGTATAGTAATTCTCTCAACACGTGGAGGTCAAAATAGATGCCAGGTTATCCCTCATCTAGACCAGGTACAACGGTCAACCAGGTACAGTTCTAAAAACAAACCCCAAATGCCATTTTCTAATCAAACATAAAGGAAGGAATGCCCACAGGCTTAAACAAGTTTCAGAACACAACGTCACTATTAATGTACCTTCTAGCAAAACAAGAGATCCCTAAATAGGAAATGCGTATTTATTCAACCAAAAGAGGTATGTAGGCTTAACCTTCTATTTAGTAACCTTCAATTATAATTACCATCACAGAATTATTTTTAAGAGAAAGTCATATAAGCAAACAAAACTCAATACTGTTTCCTTCCCTACGAACTAGACTACATCACTCAATATTGCAGTAACCCATTTAGACAAATATGAAATAGAGTAAGCTATAAGAGAGGAAGGAACATTCCAAGCAAAATCAGCGAAATTGGAATAAGATTTAAAGGAACAACCACACAATCAGGGAGTGATATAAACAACCATGAAAACATCTAGTCTAGGCGCCATTCAAGAGGAAAGAAAATTCATTTCAAGATACTGAAAGAAGGTAGAAAACTATTACAAGGGGTAGATTTAACATGCCTGGTTTAAAACGCCATCTCCATGCATATGATTGTTTCAATGCCGTTGCTTGCCTTTAACCCAAAGTGCTCTGCGAGCTCGTGTTGGCGCCACATTCACGCAGTGAAAAACAGCTACAAACCAACCCCGTGTTTTGAAGCTCGGACACGAGACATACTGATTACACCACGCTCCTGGCTCGGGTAGGCATCTACCGTGATGAAACACAACCTTTTCCTTCAAGCAGATTTGGGGATAGCGTCAAAATCTCGGTGCAAACATTGCAGCTGTAGCTTGCTAGATCTGGTTCCTCCATAAATTCCCTCAGACACACTGCATCTGTCATATATGTGAGAACTGTTTTATGATATGTACAGTCTTCAAACTCAACAGAATAACCCACATCATGACCTAGTTTAACACCCATTTCCTGTGCAACTCGAGAAGCCACACTCATTGCTGCGACTCCATGTGGCTGTGTGCACCTAATCTTCCCTAGTTTTGTATACCCTGCTTCATATAAATACTGAGGTATCTGTGTCGTCTTCTCTGATCCAGTCTCCCCCACAACAACAACAATCTGATGATCATTTATGACCTGAATCAACTCTTCTCTCAAAGCATAGATGGGAAGCATCTTCCTTTCTGGCTGGAGAGACATTGTTTTTAGCTTAGCATTATCATCATGGTCATCCTCATCCTTATCTCCTTCAAGTACTGATGCCATGATAAACTGAACTTCATCTTCGTCCTCATGTTTATTCAATTCAACACTTTTCTTATCGGCCTCAGCCATGATCTTGCTAAAAAAAATATCTACTTACAACAAACACTAGAGCGAAATCCTAAATGTAAATACCTGTCCACCTGCTTCAGTATCATTAATGCCCTTTGACAAGAATCTGAGCCTTCACGTCCTGATATAGTTTACTGTTTCCTTAAAAAGAAATCCCTGTGAAAGAAATCTCTAAAAATACATCTCTTTTGCGAAGAACACAAGAACATCTCCTGCCTGCTCCGTTAGATGAATCTGGCATACCATAGCAACTGCAGCTTTCTTCACAATGTGTGCTACTCTCAAATCAAATGCAACTGTCATCTCTTACACACGCACGGAGATATATATATATCATCAGCACATATTTTAACAGCAAAACCAGGCCTTAAATAGCTTCGAAAGAAGCCTTGATTTTTACTTACATCATATAAGGAGGAATCAAATGTGTAGAACAGGCCACAAAATCCACTCAATGCATCCACAATGTTGTGGTAAAAACAAGAAATAATGCAAGGAAGTGTCGTTCAAAACAAAAGATGATGTAAAAAAAAAAAAAGTGGAGGCAAGCTGCATTTCAATGTTCCTTTGCTCTGTATCTTCACAACAAACCCTCATATCAACCCATGGGCTAGGCGCTGGAATAACTTCCAGCCAGAGCTAGGAACAGTATTGAATGAAATCTCAACCTCACTTGCAAAACTTGCCTCAAGATTTGATTGAGCTTCTTCCATGATAAATTCATCACCTGGACGGAGTGACTTTCCAAAATACAGAGGCGAGACAGCTCAACCAAAAACTTTATCCCGTTCTTCTACCACAGCGGCGAGATTTTGCAACAGCCGATCATGGCTGTGGTCGCGTGCAACCCGAACAGACTGGACAGAACACCAAAAATGGTTAACCCACCAACACGCTGCCCTTACAACACCTTCACTGTCACTTCGTCGATTGAGAACATAACCAGAAGGGGAGAAACCCGAGTTTGAGGATGCAGTCGAACTGAACAGATAACAACATAGTGGACGACCTGCACGTTGGAAGCGCTCAAGACAGCTTCTGCATTGAGGTTATGTGCATCCAGAACATCAGGATCAACACTGTCGGTGCCTTGGGATCGCCCTGCAGCTGTCGCACCTCACTCTCTCTGGAGGCCACTTATTTTCTGAGATAAGTTTACTTCTCTGCTCTGTAGCTGCTGCATATAGCCAGACACCTCCACACGGCACTCTCCGAGGAGAATTTTAGTTCTGCGCTCCACTGCAGCTGCCTGTACAGCATGATTCTCAGGATCCATACCCACCCACGCAACAACCAAGGCAAGAAAAACGTGCCAGGAAAGAAGAAAAAACACACAGGAAGAACAGACGCACCTAACCCCCACCTGCACGCATTGAAAGAGGATCAAAAGGAGATCACGGCGAAGAAAAACGTGACTTCGCTCACCCTCCCGCAAGGACAGACAAGACACTATGGTAAAAATTTAGCAGGCCGGGTGGTTGGGAGGAGGCCAGGGTGGCAGGACCAGAAGTCCTCGATGCACGGGGCGTTACATTCTCTATTATTAGAGAGGGGATAAATCTTAACATGTTTTCTTGGGGCGACAAAAAAAATAGAGTATCACAACTTAGAAGATTTGAAAAGTAATGAATTCCCTCTTTCTTTATATCTTCTTGGTTTGATAACTAATCTCCATTACCATTTTTTATATTTGAGAAAAAATTAAGAGCCCTCCCAACTTGACTGAGGCATGGTAATATTTTGTATTATGATCCCCTTATTTTAGCATATTTTCCCTTGATTTATGCTTCCAATATACTTATTATCTAAGAAGGATTTATCCTAATTCTTATAATAACTCCTCTTTTTGAAGTTCATTCTGGCCCATACCGTTAAAAAACATTTTCTTATTCAAATCTTGTAGTTGTTTCTCCACTTTAATCTTTTCTCGAAAGTTTTTCTTAGAATGACTAATATTACACTCCAAAAGTTTCATTTTGATCATTTTCATATTTTGTGATAGTATAAACATTTTAGAACCCCTGATACTAAAGGAAAACCACCAATTTTCTATTAATTCTAGTAAGCTATGATCCCTTAGCCACATTAATTCATATTTGAAAGGAGATTTCCTTGGGGCCTCATCCTGATTTGTGGAAAGCAGGATAGGATAATAATCATGATTTATGGGTAGAATTACTTTAATGATGACTATTTTAATTATTGTGGACATGAACATTTTTGGCTCAGAATAAGTGTCCAACACATTTCTAACTTTCTCCCTTGTAATATTTTAATGGCTATCAATTTGGGTTTACACTAGCAATTTGAGGGAAAACTAAACCATTCTGCTCCGATTTTAGCCCTCTATCTTGTGAGGTGAAATTAAGGTTTAAAACACTCATGTTAAAAACTTTTGGGGTAATTCATGTAATAAAAATTATTAGGAAAATAACTACACTTTCTTATATAAAACACATTAAGAATATTAAAAAATAAAAAATAAAACCATTCAAATCATATTGTCTCTTCCACTATTTTAAATTCTCAATATTTATTTTCAATTTTGAAAATATGTTATTTGAAACCTTACAAAGTATTTATGATTTTAGGGGGAACACAATAAAATATATTCTGTGTGTGGATTGTAGTTAGAAGGTATGGCCTATTGGTAAGTTGGCATTTTTTATATTTAAAATAATTGAGATTCAATGTTGAAGGTCATTATTTCTATGATGACAACAATGTAGGCCCTATTGCAATCATTCCCTATGTCATAGGTGAATGAGGTTATTAATTTTTTCATACTGAAAAGTAATAAAAAACAAAGAAATGGTCAACTTGAGAATGAAAATGTTTTGGAATTCAGTTTCTAAATTAAAAGTTGGGTTTATCATCTTAGTACATTAATAAAATCAAGTGAAGAAATGGGACTAATTATATGAAATACATAGAATGTTGTCTACCTATTTCCAAAAAATCAAATTATTGTTTGATCTCCCCAGTTAATAATTTTGATCTTCACTCTTAATAACATAATCATAGAAGCATAAATATATAACATAGATAAAATTACAAATAAAATATTAACAATGCCACCAAACACGTGGATAGGAGGGGTAAACATATTTTCTCTAGCTTTAAGATAAATACTATCAAACATTTGCACAATTACTCATAGGTTTTACTAGAAGAGAAATACATAGGAATCATTACTTCTCTACATATTATATATTGTCTTATAGATTCTACAACCTTCCACCACATTTCCCAAAGAGAAGGAATTGTGCCCCAAATCAATGCCCAAATGCAAGCTTGAATAAACAATAAATTCCATGATTCACGCATAATTTCATCACAAAAAGGGTATTTCAATCCATTTATCATTTAAAAATTATTAAATTTCATAGTAAAATAATGTTTTTTCTATGTTCATTAGAGCCTCGAAGCCCTAACTAATTTATAACTTATCCCATTTGGCAAATTTAGGAAAACTAAGCAAAACCATTTGGTATTTCAAACCTTGGGAAATAATTTAAAATTTAAAATAAAAAGTCATTGGAGGTGTTTTCAAAAATATTTTGAAGGGCCTAACACCTATGTCACCTAAAGTTTCCATATTGAAGAAGAAAAATAAGAGAGAAGAAACATGTGAAATTTCTAAAGTAGACTTGCTTTAATGATGAATAGTCCAAGTATTGTAAACATGAACATTTTTGGATCATTAAATTAGTGTAAAACCAAACCATTCTGCTTCACTTTTAGCCCTATATTTTGTGAGGTAAAGCTAGGGTTTCAAGCACTCATGTTATAAGCTTGTGGGGTAATGAATGCAATAAAAATTATCGAGAAAACAACTACACTTGCATATATAAAACACATTAAGAATATTAAAAAATAAAAATAAAAGCATTCCTATCATATTATTTCTTCCACCATTTTGAATTCTTATGATTTATTTTCGATTGTGAAAATACGTTATTTGCAACCTTACAAGGTATTTATGATTTTACCTAGGGAACACAATAGAATATATTATGTGCATGGATTTTATTTAGAAGGTATGGCCTAATGGTAAGTTGGAATTTTTATATTTAAAATATTTGAGATTCAATTTTGAATGTCATTATTTCTATAATGACAACAATGTAAGCCATACAACAATCATTTTCAACGTCATAGGTGAATGAGGATATTAATTTTTGCATACTGACAAGTAATAGAAACAAATAAATGATCAACATGAGAATGAAAAAGTTTTGGAATTCAGTTTCTAAGTTAAAAGTTGGGTTTATCTTCTAAGTGAATTAATAAAATCAAGTGAACAAATAAGACTAATTATATGAAACAAAGACAATGTTGTCTACCAATTTCAAAATAAATAAATTATTGTTGGCTCTCCCCAGTTAAGAAATTTCATTTTCACTCTTTATAACATAATTATAGAAGCATAAATATAGAAAATATATAAGATCATGCTATGGATATAACCAAAAAAATTATTACTAATGTCACCAAACACATGGATAGGAGGGATAATTTTTTTTCTCTACCTTTAAGATTAATACTATAGAACATTTGAATAATTACTCATAGGTTTTACTAGAAGAGAAATACATATGAATCATTACTTCTCTACATATTTTATATTTTCTTATAGATTCTAAAACCTTCCACCACATTTCCTGAAGAGAATTATTTATGCTCCAACTCAATGCCCAAGTGCAAGATTGAATAAACAATCCATTCCATGATTCATGAATAATTTGATTCTATGACCAAATCATCACAAAAAGGGAATTTCAATCCATCTATCATTTATAAATGCTTAAGTTTCATTGTAAAATAATGTTTTTCTACATCCTTTGGAGCCCCTAAGCCCTATATAATTTATAACTTATCCCATTTAGCATATTTAGGAAAACCAAGCAAAACCATTTTCTATTTCAAATCTTGGGAAATAATATAAAATTTATAATAAAAAACTCATTAGAGGTGTTTTATAAAATATTTGGAAGGGTCTAACACCTATGTCACCTAAAGTTTCCATATTGAAGAAGAACAATAATAGAGAAGAAACATGTGAAATTTCTAAATTAGACTTGCTTTAATGATGAACAGATTAATTATTGTGGACACGAACATTGTTGGCTCATTAAATAAGTGTCAAATCATACACGTTTCTAACTTTCTCCCTTGTAATATTTTAATGGCTATAAGTTTGGGATTACAATAGTAATTTGAGGCAAAACTAAACCTTTTTAGCCATATACTTTGTGAGGTAAAATTAATGTTTCAAGCACTCATGTTATAAGCTTGTGGGGTAATGTATGTAATAAAAATTATTAGGAAAAGAACTACACTTGTCTATATAAAAAACATTAAGAATATTAAAAAATAAAAATAAAACCATTCACAACATATTGTTTCTTCCACCATTTTAAATTCTCAAATGATTTATTTTCAATTGTGAAAATATGTTATTTGCAACCTTACAAGGTATTTATGATTTTAGGCAGAACACAATAGAATATATTCTGTGTGTGGATTGTTGTTAGAAGGTATGGCCTAATGGTAAGTTGGATTTTTTTATATTTAAAAAGTATTGAGATTCAATGTTGAAGGTCATTATTTCTATGATGAAAACAATAGAGGTCCTAGTGTAATCATTTTCTATGTCATAGGTGAATGAGGATATTACTTTTTTCATACTGACAAGTAATAAAAACAAAAAAATGATCAACTTAAGAATGAAAATGTTTTGGAATTCAGTTTCTAAGTTAAAATTTGGGTTTATCATCTTAGTAAATTAAGAAAATCAAGTGAAGAAATGGGACTAGTTATATGAAACAAATAGAATATTGTCTACCAATTTCTAAAAAATTGAATTATTGTTTTCTCTCCCCAGTTAAGAATTTTCATCTTCAATTTTATTAACATAATCATAGAAGCATAAATATATAACACAAATAAACTTATTCTATGGATAAACCAAACAATAAATATTACTATTGCCACCAAACACATGGATAAGAGGGATAAACATATTTTCTCTAGCTTTAAGATAAGTACTATTGAAACTTTGCATAATTAATCATAGGTTTTATTAGAAGAGAAAGACATAGGAATAATTACTTCTCTATATATTATATCTTGTATTAAATAGATTTTACAACCTTCCACAACATTTCCTAAAGAGAAAGTATTATGCCCCCAAGTGAAATATTGAATACGCATTCAATTCCATGATTCAAGAATAATTTGATTTAATGACCAAGTCATCACAAAAAAGAGAATTTAAATTCATCTATCATTTACAAATGCTTAAGTTTTGTAGTAAAATAATGCTTTTCTATATCCCTTGGAGCCCCTAAGCCCTAACTAATTTATAACTTATAACATTTAGCAGATTTAGGAAAACCAAGAAAAACCATTTTGTATTTCAAACCTTGGGAAATAATATAAAATTTAAAATAAAAACTCATTTTAGGTGTTTTCAAAAATATTTGGAATGTCCTAACACCTATGTCACCTATAGTTTCCATATTGAAAAAGAACAATAAAAGAGAAGAAACATGTGAAATTTCTAAATTAGACTTGCTTTAATGATGAATAGCTTAATTATTGTGGACATGAACATTGATGGCTCATTAAATAAGTGTAAGCATACATGTTTCTAACTTTCTCCTTTGTAATATTTTAATGGCTACCAGTTTGGGTTTACACTAACAATTGGAGCAAAAACTAAAGCATTCCCTCTACTTTTATCCTCCTATTTTTTGTGGTGAAATTAAGGTTTCAAAAACTCATGTTATAAGTTTATGGGGTAATGCATATAATAAAAATTATTGGGAAAAAAACTACACTTGCATATACAAAACACATTTAGAATATTAAAAAATAAAAAATAAAACCATTCGTATTATATTGTTTCTTCCACCATTTTAAATTCTCATGATTTATTTTCAAGTGTGAAAATATGTTATTTGAAACCTTACAAGGTATTTATGATTTTATGGAGAATGCAATATAATATAATATGTGTGCAAACTTTAGTTAGAAGGTATGGCCTAATGGTAAGTTGGCATTTTTATATTTAAAATAATTGAGATTCAATGTTGAAGGTCATTATTTCTATGATGACTGTAACACCCCAAAAATACTAACACAAGGACAACACAGTGAAATACAGGATAAATTTTTTTTTGACCTGCTTTGACACAACACGACACAACATGTCGTCACAAGGTTACAACCAACACTAGGAACCACTTGTTACGGGGGAGACCACAAAGTCAGCACGGAAACGTTCACTCCTATCAAGGACAATGTACTCTTCTTTTGACAAGACAACATGAAAGTCCAATCCACATGACACACTCACGGCTAGGGCAAGCCACAATAAGAAATGATCGGAGGTTATTTATTTTGATAAGACTCCCTGTAGCTCATGACTTAAGCTTTCAGAAGAATGCAATGCATGATTCGCACAAATTCATCTCACCAACTAAGTTAATTTCTTAAACACTGTAGAGTAGTTCACTTAAAGTCTTCTCCTACTTACTAAATCTTATTATCTTCCAGAAACTAACCATTGTTTTCCTTTAAGCTTGTTTAAGAGTTCACCCAAAAGGGATAGTGTTCACTAGTTTAGCTAGGGGTATCAATTTATAAATGTTTACTTCACAAAGGATGTTTTCATTTTGATCACTCATGGAATTATTTGATTTCAAATAGATCACCTTTACATTTATTTGTTGAATATAAAATTATTATTTTTGTTTAGCTTCTTTAAGGGTTAACCGACTCATTTTACTTTACTTATAAAATATTGTCGCTAAGTCTTAGAAAGATTTAACTTAATAATTTATTCTCAAGATCAAAGTTTTACAATACTCATTTGTGAGAACCAAACAAGGTTACATCAATTCATCCCAACACGATGCACAAATCAAAGGGGCATACCATCTCTATTGAACCATGACTAGGGAACAGGAGCGTAAAAACATGGAACATGCCATACTACTATCCTAAGGATTTAAAAATACACTAGAATATCCCATAACCAAGCAGTAATCAAATTTCATCTTTCACATGTTATCCAAACAACCCAAAGTTTCAACAGTTACAACAACAATACTCTACAATACATTCGACATTTTTACAAGGTACTTCATAAATTGTACAGATGAACCTTTAACACTCTTTTCCTCTAGTCTACTCGCATAATCCATCTGCACAAATATTAACTAAAGTCAGTTCGCAAGAATTGAGCATGTTAAGGCTACACATTGCAACAGTAAGCTAACATTTAACAATATCAAGAAATGAATGTTTTAAATTCAGAAATGGATTAAAACACAACTCATAACTCCAAGATTAATCACATGAGAGAGAAATCTAAACCATCCAACAAGGAGAAAGTCAAAATACCAGTAAGTACAAAATTACATAAATCAAGGCAAGACCTTATGGGTTAGGAACAAGAAGGTCAAGAGGGTTGATATTTCCTTCATGTGATCCTATGGTTTACGTGATTGGAATCCAATACTCAATCCATCCATCTAAAGGGGTCCAAGAGAAGACAAAACATACTAATTATGATCGTAGGCGTGAAGACAGAATGACGTTATTCAATTCTCCCAGGGAGAGGTTTCATAGTAATATGGGTTCGACGCCCTAAAAAGGAACACAACTATAGTTTCAGTTTTAACCAAGGATTTTAACCACTACTTCCTTATAGGATTTCTTAAAACGTAGTACTAGTTAACCAAAACAAATCCACCCTTCCAAACGCATACGAAATGAGACACAGAAAGGGCCATTATTCTACCAACAAACCTTATCCTAATCGTCAGTTTCTCTTCATAATGTAAGGGAAGGCTAAACCCAAAAGTCGTTAATAATTTTTATATATTTCCGACAATGCCAATAAAGCAATAAAATAAAAAATTGATTTCCTTAACAAGGCCACAAAATGGGACCTTTTAGTAACCAAGTTTGAAGTATAAGATATTCGAGTTCGAAAACAAATGGATTCGCTACGTGGAGGGTAAAACACCAACGATGCCCCAGACTCAAAGGACCCTACCACGAGTGCAATCACAAAAATAAGAACCAACACACATACCCATCAGGAAGGTTACGCAGTGTAGTCAGGCCTAGAAGTTCTATGAGCTCCTTGCCAATGGTAAAGAAGATAGAGAATTTTACTCGATCCATGTGGGCTTATCAAGGGAAAGTCTTAGCAAAAATCAAACAGATAAATATAACAGCCACCTATGATATTATCACTGAAATCAGCTGTCATCTAACAGGAAATGAGTTCACGAGTCCATTACCATGGATTCACCTACAACTTTTGTTTCAGCCCAGCTAGTAATAGCTTGCTTGCGACCCGTAATAAAAATTGTAGAGATTTCATTCAGTTAAAACTTACAATGTTTCCCCCTTACTTTAATCAAACAAGAGTTTGACACCGGGTAGTAGGTAAAGTAATTCTCTCAACACGTAGAGGCCAAAATAGATGTCAGGTTATTCATCCTCTAGAACTGGGTACAACAGTCAACCATGTATAGTTCTGAAACAAAACCCTAATGCCATTTTCTAATTAAACAGAAAGTAAGGAATGCCCACAGGCTTAAACAAGTTTTAGAACACAATGTCACTATTAATGTACTTTTAGCAAAACAGGAGAGCCCTAAACAGGAAATACGTATTTATTCAACCAAACAGAGATATGTAGGCTTAACCTTCCATTTAGTAACCCTCAGTTATAACTACCATCACATAATTCTTTTAAAAGAGATTCATATAAGCAAACAAAACTCAATAATGTTTCCTTCCCTACAAACTAGATTGCATCACTCAAAATTGCAGTAACCCATTTAGACAAATATGAAATAGAGTAAGCTATAAGGGAGGAAAGAACATTCCAAGAAAAACCAACAAAATTGGATCGAGATTTAAAGGAACAACCAACACAATCAGGAAGCGATATAAACAACCACGAAAACATTTGTCTAGGTGCTATTCAATAGGAAAGAAAATTCATTTCAAGATACTGAAAAAGGTAGAAAACTATTACAAGGAGTAGATTTAACATGCCTATTTTAAACGCTAAATCTCATGGCCATGTACGTGCAAACACCTTCTCCCAGCAGTCCCAAAATTATTCTCCACCAAATTCATGCTTCTCACCCACTCGGCATCCCAAATACCACACAAAAGATACAATAACCATTCCGATAAACTTATGCAATGCAAGGGATACACCATCAACCTCTATGACAATGTCACTGAGGACATCTGAAAAGATCCATTCATTGCCTCGCTTCCCTGAAAAGCTTGCACGAACTAGTTCTTTGTCAAAACACACTTGCATAGTTTACTAATTCTAGCTCTGCTAAGGTACATTTCATATAGGCACAATTTATTTCCTTTGTTTTTTTTTAACCCATAACAAGAAGGGCCATACAACTCGGAGGCAATAGCTGGAGGAGTTGCACAATGCTTTGTATACCTTTGGGTGTTGTATAGTCTACTGGAAAACTATACATTAATGAGCAGTACAGACAGTGCTCAAAATGGTATGACATAGCTGTGCCTGAGAGGGACTAGTGTGAAACAAAAAAAAATATCTCATGGAGGCCCAAGCTTGGCTGGGTGTCAAGCAGCCAAGTCAAACTGTATGATTTAGCTATGTACGCCCGTAGGGAGGGCTTAATATTTTTTTAGAATTCAAAGGTATAAGTTCAGCTATGACATTCAAGACAGAAGAATCTGTACAGATGGAAAATAGTAGCGTGCTGGGCATCAAAAGTTTTCACATTCAGGCAAGAACATTTAGGCATAAAGTTCCAGTCATATGTGATTGGACATTGTTTAACTGTGGACCAAATTTAGGAAGGTTGTACACGGCCTTCCTACAACTATATAGCAGTCAACTCATACTGCAATGAGGGTGTTTGGAAGAAGGAAAAAGACGTACTACAGCAGCAGGATGTACAGTACTTGGATCCAGTTTATAGGTTACATTTTTCTTATAACTTATGCCTTGTGTTCAGAAGAATACACAACTACACCCCTCTCCATAGAATGTGAAAAGCAAACTATCCATATTTATTTCTTCAAAAGAAGTTTACACCCCAAATCCCCTGAAAGGATTTTCCCAATACCCAGAGATGATGTTTGCAAAGGAAGTCCCTGTCAAAAGTCTCCTGGTAACACTCTCAACTGTTGTCACCCATGGTGAAAGATTGGTGACAGGACCAGCTCTCCAGAACCCTCATTGCCTGCAGAAGTAGACACAAATATCCTACTACCTTCATCTCCCATAGACATTTTCTCCAGTATTGAAAACATCATCCTGTGCACCATGGGTGTCAACAGTAGTCATCAAAACTGCAGACAAGCTCATGGTCAGTCACAAAGAGAATACAAACACAAAGGACAGCCTCAAGATTGGTCGAGGTTCTTCCATGTTAGATTTCACCACCTAGACAGAAGCGACTTTCCCATAGATGGACAACCTACTTGCTGGGGTGCTCAACTAAAACTTTATCCCATCCTTCAACTACAGCTGCAAGATCTTGCAACAAATGATCTCGACTGTGTGGTCACGTGCAACCAGAACATCAGGATCAACACCAATGGTTCCTTGGGATCAGCCCTGTGGCAGCTTGTCGCACTTAACTCTCTCTAGAGGCCACTAATTTTCTGAGATAAGTTTACTTCTCCACCCTGTAGCTGCTACCATATAGCCAGTTACACCTCCTCACGGCACTTTCCTAGGAGAATTTCAGTTCTACGCTCCATGATAGGTACAAGCATAGGCTAGAGGCGTGCTGGTCCAGCATTGAGTGGTTTGGGAATTGTTTAATGCATTCGGTGAGACTATGACAGCTATTGAGGGCGCCCCCTGCCAACTGACCCAACTCTCACCCACCTGCCTTCAATTTTCTCTGAAAAACTGTCCCCTCTCTTTCATTTTGTCAAATGCTTGAATGCATTCACCAAACTTCTGCGCCTTGACAAGAAAACATGTGCTTCCCTACGCCCTCCACTCCGTTTCCATTTTTTTTAAAATTTATTTGTTTCAATTTTTTTTTACTTTCATTATTATTGTTATTTATTTCAGAGGGGTTCGAACTGCAGATTGTCTATCCCAAAATCCCAATCGATGCCATTTACCCTTCCTTAAGCAAGCAGAACGTGGTCAACAATATCAGAAATACAGATTAAAATTAATTTCCTTGTCGGTTGATAAACTCACTACTAGCTTGGATGTCATGTAACTATTCTTATCTCCTATAATATCAGACATTATAGAAAAAGCAACAACGAATTCCGCCAAATGGGCAAGTATAATTTGTATCATGTCTAATGGAACCCTACCCGTCACACGAAAAATGTGATTAATAGATTTTTAATTAAGAAAAGGGTCGTAAAGCACTCAGGAATTCATATCCACAAAGAATCAGGAAAACAATTTATATCCTAAGCTCATAAAGATTATTCAGGAAGAGTAGAGATATTCCATGCTTAGCACTTGATCGCCACAGGATGAATAGGTGTAATGTAGAACAAGGCATTACAATGACAATAATGTAGGCCCTACTGCAATCATTCCCTATGTCATAGGTGAATGAGGATATTAATTTTTTCATAGTGACAAGTAATAGAAACAAATAAGTGATCAAATTGAGAATGAAAATGTTTTGGAATTTAATTTATAAGATAACAATTGGGTTTATCATTTTAGTACATTAATAAAATCAAGTGAAGAAATGGGACTAATTATCTGAAACGAATAGAATGTTTTCTACCAATTTCCAAAAAATAAAATTATTGTTTGCTCTCACTAGTTAAGAATTTTCATCTTCACTCTTATTAACATAATCATATAATCATAAATATATAACCTAGATAAAATTATGCTATGGATATAACCAAAAAATATATATTACTAATTCCACAAACACATGAATATGAGGGATAAACATCTTTTCTCTAGCTTTAAGATAAATACTATTGAACATTTGCATAATAACTCATATATATGTTTTACTAAAAGAGAAAGACATAGGAATCATTACTTCTCTACATATTATATATTGTCTTATATATTCTACAACCTTCCACCACATTTCATGAAAAAAAGAAATTATGCCCCAACTCAATGCCCAAGTGCAAGATTGAATAAACATTCAATTCCAAGATTCATAAATAATTTGATTCTATGACCAAGTCATCACAAAAAGGGTATTTCAATCCATCTATCATTTATAAATGCTTAAGTTTTGTTGTAACATAATGTTTTTCTTTGTTCCTTGGAGCCCCTAAACCCTAACTAATTTATAACTTATCCCATTTGGTAGATTTAGGAAAACAAAGAAAAACTATTTTGTATTTCAAACCTTGGGAAATAATATAAAGTTTGAAATAAAAACTCATTGGAGGTGTTTTCAAAAATATTTACACTTGCTTTAAGGATGAATAATAAATAATTATTTTGGACATGAGCATTCTTGGCCAATTAAATAAGTGTAAAAGCATACATGTTTCTAAATTTCTCCTTTATAATATTTTAATGGCTACCGGTTTGGGTTTACACTAACAATTTGAGGAAAAACTAAAGCATTCAACTCTAATTTTATCCTCCTATTTTTTGTGGTGAAATTAAGGTTTCAAACACTCATGTTATAAGTTTGTGGGGGTAATGCATGTAATAGAAACTATTGGGAAAACAACTACACTTGCATATACAAAACACATTTAGAATATTAAAAAGTAAAAATAAAACCATTCGTATCATATTGTTTCTTCCACCATTTTAAATTCTCATGATTTATTTTCAATTGTGAAAATATGTTATTTGAAACCTTACAAGGTATTTATGATTTTAGGGGGAACACAATAAAATATATTCTGTGTGTGGATTATAGTTAGAAGGTATGGCCTACTGGTAAGTTAGGCATTTTTTATATTTAAAATAATTGAGATTCAATGTTGAGGGTCATTATTTCTATGATGACAGAAATGTAGACCCCACTACAATAATTCCCTATGTCATAGGTGAATGAGGATATTAATTTTTTCATAGTAACAAGTAATAGAAACAAATAAGTGATCAAATTGAAAATGAAAATGTTTTGGAATTTAGTTTATAAGATAACAATTAGGTTTATCATCTTAGTACATTAATAAAACAAAACATATTCTAAGCATCAACAAAGCATATTCTAAGAAATAAACCTTTAACATAAGAATGAGAGAATTAGGAACTTTGTATGAAATTTTAAATATTGAAAATAATTATGTAAGTTATGGAGATTTTCGTAAGGATAAAGGGCCAACTTAAATGGTCGAAATGCATGTTGAATGTGAAATGAATTTAAGAATCTGTAGGTAGAAAAATGGATAAAATTATCCTTGTATAAAAATGTTATTGGATTGTTAATCGTAACTAAGATTTAATCATGGTAAAGATATGATGTGGGTTTGTCAATCCTTGGGTCCCTTTTCTTGTGGTTAGGTAATTACAAGTCATTTGTCCATTGGGGAAAGTGTGGCATCAACATATATATGGTGTTGTCATGTGTCTATGTGATTTGATGACTTATGTAAGTGTTTTATGCATTGTCAAGTTTCTTTACTTGGAGCCCTGGTGGTGCTGTATAGTGAGAAATGTAAGTTGAAAAAAAAATTATCCTGATATTTTTTACTGTTGTATTTGTGTGTCCAAATTATGGACGTTACACCTCAAGTCAATGCCAAATATATTTTTAGTAACAACAAGCCTTTATGTAAATATGATAATCAAGAGAGAGGGAGGGTTTGGACTGGGCAATGTCTTGGGGAATCATCACTATATAAGTCTAAATACAATTAAAGATACATTTAATAAGTATTTTTATATTGTATATAAATTAATATACCAATCCACCCTGTTCACTTTCATTCAAAATGGTTCAAAACTATTGTTATTTTCCCTAATAAATCTTATAAATTAAAATTTATAATAACATTACATTGTCATTGTTTTATATAATCATATATATTATAACCATTAATTTGTAATTATAATTAAAATGTAATGGGCACACACATCTTTTATTAATGTGAAATAATGTCTATAACTGCATTCAAATTTGAATAAGACTAGATTAATGTGAGCTTCCATATGGCTCCCATGGCATCTTCGTTCACTAAAAATAATAAACTGTGAAATGCATTTAAAGATATATTTTATTTATTATATTAATATGTTGGATAATAATTATCATTTTGTTTCAAAATTAACAATAATAAAATGCTATCCAATTTTATTTTTTTGAAAAATAATTTGTATCCTATTCAAAGGATACAAATAACTATCATCCTCATTAGTTACATTACAATGTATTCAATATTTTATTATAGAAACAACACACACACACACACACATAACAAGTGTCAATAATTACTCCTTCATAGTTAAATTGTTGAATTGTTTTAAAGGTACTAGTTTTGGGAATTTTATCAATAAAGTACCCTAGCTTTAACTTAGTTGAAAAGTAAGACATGAGTGCCATATAAATAGGTAAACATTTAGGATGCAATTTTGTAATAGCTTAGATCCATATTTAATTTGTAGTGACCCTTTCAGCATTGAAGGAATAAATTGTAATGGGAACTTATTCCATGTAAATAGGATAAACTAATTGTAACATAGTATTGTTTTTCAAAGAAAATATTTAGCCAATTTTTTATGTTTTTTTTTGGGTAATTTAGATGTCATAAAAATAGGGATTATATTGCTCTCTAATTAAAAATAATTGTTTGGAAATTGTTCCATCAAAATATGGAAGTAAATAGAATGAGTTATGACATAGTATTGTTTTTTTAAAAATATTTAGCATGGAGGCCATAAAAAATTGGTTAGCATTCAGGGTTATTTTCTATTTTGAGTTGTTAATTTAAATCCACAAAAAAGTTATATTGCTCTCGAAATAAAAAAAATTGCTTAGTAAGTGTTCCATAAAAATAGAATGAATTATGACATCATTTTGTTATATAGGAATAAGGAGAATAAGGAGAAAAATCTATCAACAAATTAATATTTGTAAATGAATAAAAAATTATATATTGTTTAAAACTATTGCATAAACCATATGAAATAAAAATAGTTGATTGTGATTGGTTGGAAAAAATTAAGTGATAAGAAAATGATTACTATAATTACTTGGGAGGAGTAATAATTAAAATATTTAAAAATACACCAATTGATATTAGTTGATAAGAGTAACAAAAATTGTATAACTGAAATCTGTCAACCATTCCTCGCTAATTAAAAATCTATCAAAAAAATTAAACTTACTTTTATGATCTAATTAAATAATAATTAAAAAATAAAAAACTTAAAATCATCAATAGAATTTGATTTCTACTTTAATATAAAATCATGGGTTAATTTTTTTTTTTGGATTGTTGAGTTATTCCCCCACCACCTATGACTTTATTTTTGAGAAATCATTCTATTTTTACATTAAACTTAAATTCAAAAAACTTTATTTTTTAAACAGCAACGCAATAAACATAAATCTAAGATTGTATTTTATTACATTTGTATCTATAGCACGTTACACCTAAAGATAACCTTTTTGTTTTATTTCCAAATTGTTCATCTTAAGCTCTGTATTTTGTGTTTTATCCGCATTTAATATAATTTCCTATAGCACAGAAGGGAGATCCATGTTAAATATGGCGGTGACTGTGTTCCACCTATTGCTCTTGGATTTTATCATTGTTGTGGGGTTTACAAAGGGACATTTATAGAACCTGACAGATACCTTTAAGATTCACTCCTTACGGCAGTACAAAGACGGGCTATTTTTTAAGGGGCTACAATAGTTATATCGGGTATGATTTGGTTTCAACCATAGACAAGAGGAAATAAGGCATCTGAAAAATACTCAATCCATGGAGAATATCTCTCTGGCTCAATCTATAAAAAGAAGTTGCTCTAGATTACAAGATACACGTTGCGCTCATTCCGAATTCCACAAACCTAATCTTGTGCCACCACTTAGGTATATGTGAAGAGTTAATTTGCTGATTTTAAAGCAATGGGCTGATTTCCTAGAAAAGGAAATCCTGTTAAGTGGAATGCCTGAAACGGAAATTTACAAAGAATCCGAATCATGGGGGCTGCTCTCTCCTTCTGTCTGCCGATTTGAGCGTTACTCCAACCCAATAATACACACAGATGCCCTTCACCTTCTTCAAATATGAAACACCCACCCTAAAAATAGCATCCAAAATCTTAACACCACTTTCTGGTAAGCCCATGCACAGCAAGGCCAAACCCGGTACTTGCACATTTTTGAGATGAGCTCACTTGATTCCTTTTTGGAGATATGGCTGACAAGTGAACTCCCATTGCATTTCCATTGCTAATGCCACCAAATTTCTTTCTTCACATCTTTTACAAGCATGAAAATCATAAGAATGAATTTTTTTTTTAGCCTACATTGCATTCACTACACAACACCGCAAGGGCTCTAAGTAGAGAAACTCAACATTCGCATATCACATCTCAATATCCTTCCAAGCATTCCAATTTTGTTTTTCATTGATTTCTTTCTCCGTATCTTTTATTGCATCGCATTCCAATCTTTATTTGCATTTCAAAGAAATCTTACCCATAATTGCATTCCAATCTTGGTTTTTATTGATAATTTTCATTGCATTTCAAAAACATCGTATCCTTCCTTACATTCCAATCTTAGTTTTCATTGCTTTCTTTCTTTATATCTTTCATTACATTTCAAAGAAATCGTACCCATCATTACATTCCAATCTTGGTTTTCATTCAGTTTTTCTTAATACCCCTCATTGCATTCCAATTTTGGTTTACATTAATTTGTTTTAATACCCTTCACCACATTCCAAAGAAATTAATACTCCCATTGCAATCCAATCTGGGTACCCCTAGTACCATTCAAAGAAACTAATACCTTTCCAAACTTTGGTTTTCCTCATTGCACTACAATCTGGGTCTCAATAAGTTCCTTTTTAGTACCCCTCTTGCAATGCCGACTTACCAAAACTACTACTTTGCCTTTTCTATTAATCTATTTTATGCCTAAGAATTTATATATTCCACCAATCCTAAAACTATGAATGGTAACTTTCCTTTCTCAGTCTGAGACATACATAGACTTCCAAGGAATGCTTTTAGTGTCCACCGCCTTTCCTTTCTGTGCGGTAGTTTTTGCCTTTTGTTTAGAGAATGTAGAGAAGTTGTAAAGTCCGGTTTGGAGTTTATTTTTCCGTAAATAAGGAGTGCTTTCACCCCTACAATTTCTGAGGCTTAGATTTCCATATTAGGGCGGTTTACTAATTCTGAAGATTTGGTATTCTTATTTTTTCCCTGGTTATAAGGGCATCCCAAGCCGAGTTTGATTATCTTATTTATACAGCCTCTACAAGATTATATTTTATCGGGAGAAGAGAAATAAATATATCTTGAGAGCAATTATGGGTAGGGGAAAAATAGAAATCAAGAGGATAGAGAATGCAACCAGCAGGCAAGTCACATTTTCCAAGAGGAGAGGAGGATTGCTTAAAAAGGCTCAAGAATTGGCTATTCTATGCGATGCAGATATTGCACTCATCATTTTTTCAAGCACCGGAAAATTATTCGAATTCGCCAGTTCCAGGTATGTTTACTCTCTAATTTATTAAATTTCTGCCAATTGTTTTTGAAAATGGGTTATCAAAATTTGTTTTTTTGGATTTCTATGTATTATCATTGATAGTTATAAGTTTTAACTCTTCGGAAATCAGCTGAAGTTTCCAGACCATAATCCCACCGACATTATAAAAAAGATTATCGAAAAATGAGAGCTTAGTAAGGATGGCTTTCTCTTTCAGCAAAAACCAGAAAACATCCAATCACCCATCAACATTGAAACCCATATTATTTCTATATGTATGATCTTTTTAATTTTTTACATTCTATGTCGTGGTTTAATGGAGATGGGTATAGAAGTTGGGCCTAAAATGTTGAAAAACATAGATTTATCTCTACTTTATGAGACGAGCCATATTAAAGTCACTAGCTTTCATTTACTTAAAATAGGTAATTCAAGGAAAATATAGCTTTAACAATTTCACATTTCGATAGTGATGTGCAGAGAGAGGAAATGGAGCCTGTAATAGCTCACAAAATCTGTGATGTGCAGAGAGAGGAAATGAAGCCTGTAATAGCTCACAAAATTTTAAAAAGAAACATAAAAAAACAGGATGCATAATCAAAATATCAAAACAAGAGGGCTAAAATTAAAAAATAAGATAGTTATAATAGAGGGAGTCCAAAGAAAATATTAAAAGAAAAGTAGTATGAAATTCATGCACAAGCAATAATAACACTAGAAAGTGGTGGCATATCATCGTACACAAACCAAAGGGCTCTTCTGCAAGTGAATCTAGGGTAGACCACTCAATGATATCCCACATAGTTGGTGCAGATCCAACCACCATGATGCCTCCTTCCAAAGGTGATGCCACTGAAAGGGACCAACAACAAATTTCCTAATGGTGGGTAGTATCTAATTTCCTTACTCAAGTGGTGGAGTTGAGAAATGACCACCAGTAGATAATGAGAACCAAATATGAAAGTGACACTACCTACATTTGGTGATAAGAGGTGGAGGGTTTACCTAGACAAAAAATATAGCAATGTACTTGGCTCATGGTGCAAGGAGGGCTCTCCCATGATTTAATAGCTCTTATAAATTTTAGAATTTCAATGCCATAATAAACAATAAATATGAAAATAATTTTACCATCAACAATAAAAAATAGTGAGATTTAGTGAAATTATTATTAAAGATAGTAACATTTATACTTTTTCAGGGTTGAAATACAACAATTTTTTTGAAGAAATTCGATCGAAAAATAATGTAAGATGGACATTAAGATTTATTCAAAAACAAATTTATTCTCCAATTGGTGGGTTTGAGTTGAAAGGGTTGGGATAAAGAATGAATCCATGTCTAAGCATATCTAGCATAAATAAAACTCTAGAAAAGATGTTTAAACATTTCAAATTTGGCATAAGTGTGGCAGTTGGGGCTAACGGTATTACTATATTTAAATCCTCACCAAGGGGTAGAACTTTGTGGATACAACACCAAAAAAAATAAGCAATTTTCAGATCAACCAAAGAATTCCATTTCTATTGAGATTATTAAGAAAAATTATAAGAAAGGAATTCAAACTCCACTAAATATTCAAGTTGTAGAGTGTTAGGAAGAAGAGACTCATTATCTGATAAGGTAATCTAGGAGAGGATATTTGATTGTAAGGTTGGAATTCCACCCCAAACCCCTCCACCAAGCACTCAAGGGTTTTAGCCCAAGCTTGCATTTCATCATGTTTCACAAATGATCTTGAACTCTTAAAAGAGAAGGAAGGTCAAGGAAACATGTTTAATTTTTTGTTCGAGTTTTGCCTGAAGTATACAATATTATAAGGGGATCATATCCCAAATAGTGGCAATACATTTCTTAAATAATCTAAAAGTATTGATCCCAGGAGTTCTTGTTAATAGAATGTAATTTCCATATATAATGGGAGAATATAAGTAGAGGGCATTGAAATATCAAGCACTATTAAGTCTACCACCAACCACTTCAAATAAAATTTCGTTTCATTAAAAATAAAATAATTGAAGGTTTTTGGTCACAAAACAATCTTTAGTCTTAATTGGCACAAACATAATCAATAAGGTGTGAAGCCCAATGTTTCTCCAACAACTTGCTTTAAAATAATTCTAACAAACTTCATTTCTATCAATGACTCTAATTATCCATTTAACAGAAGACAATATTTTACATGTACAAATCAATTATTCAGTACAAATCCATTATCCCCATAACATCTTTAGTACAAATCCATTATTCCCAGAACATCTTTATCTTGATAAATGTAAGTTTTAATATAATTATAAAATACTTTTAGTCATACTTAAATTTAAATAAATCTATTTTTCAAAATATTTTATATTTTATATTTTATTTAAAATTAAAACTATTTATTAGTATTTTAGAATAATAAATTATATATTAAAATATAATAATATTTTTAGAGAATAACCTAAATTAATTGTAAAATTTGAAAATATAAAAAAATAAAATAAAAATAACTAAAAATTAAAAATAATAATATCATTATTATAATTACCTTTCATTTAGATATTTTCTTGATAAAATTTATTAATATACAAAATTTATTATTTGAAAGTACTATAAAAAGTTTTATTTTAAATTAAAATAGAAAATTTCTTAAATATTAAATTACGTTAAAGGAAGAATGAAAGTAATAAAATTACAATAAAATACATATGAATTGTACACAAAAATAAAGAGGATTTTAGAATCTATAACATATAGATTATTATGATCTAATTAAATTCCAACATTAATCACCTATAATCATAATAATGCATTCATAAATGTAAAAATCGATAAACAATAAGTACTTTCTAAAATATAGAAGAGGAGAGAAAGAATTAGTTGTGTAGGAAAAATCAAGGATGATTTAGATGTGTAGGATAGTATAACAAGATGGTTTGGAATTATAGTGATCTCATTAAATGTTATGGAGATAAAAATCCAGTAGGGGTAGGATTGTATAACTTAGGTATGGTCTAGCCCTAATATATACAGTGCTAACCTGTGACTATATGGTCTTGGACCATTTTATAGTATAGAACTCCAATGTTATGTGTGTCACATGTCTAGTAATGATATTCATTGTATGCTAGTCTTTCTCTTATAGCTTTGGGATGACCTGTAATCACCTGAAACAAAGTGGAAACCATAGAAACATGCCAAACACTTCATATGAGCATTAAAAAACCAGAATAACAAAAAAAATTATAGTGAGGATGGATTACCCTTGGTAGTCAGACTCCCACATACTCAACCAATCGAAGAGTTGCACTACATGCCCTCATTATGGGATAAATCGTAATGTATTTTTTTTTGGTGTTCATGTAAGTGTGAATAACTAACCAAGCCCCTAGGGGTTCTCTCCTATATCTTGACACCAAGATAGGGGTTAACTGTGTAGTATAAAATGTACCTAATGTGGTAGTAGTAAGATGTGGTGTACCTAAACTATGTGACCTAATCCTTTATTGATTGAAACCCTTATGTGATGCTTGGAGTGATTTTTCTCTTGCTAAAACATGACTCTATGACCTTTTCATACTTGGAATTGGAGGAAGATGGACTCATTGACCCAATTGAGTTCATTAGAATTATGGTAGGGATTGTTCAACATGATGTTTAGCTAATTTGGGCAGAATTAGGAACCATTTAAGTGATTTCAAAATGATATTTTTAATAATATCTTGTAAGAGTTCCAAGTGAGCTCTAAAGTGATATTAGCTTACTTTTATAGCCTTCCATAGGTGAAATATTATGATAAGCTTGACCTTAGGAAGATGAAATGACCCAAAGGATATATTAAAATTGAAATTAGAATTGGAAAATAAAGGGGGACAGGAACGTATGGTTTAGCCAAGACTGAACCCCACATGTTACCCATATATAAATTTGTATAATTAAGAATAGAGGTTTAATGATGATTTGATCAAATAATATTCCCACAATTTACAACAAAGTAGAGCGTCAAGATAATAAAGTTGTAGAAGAGCTAGATAGATGAGGTGATTGGATTCTAAATGTGAGGGTTTTTATTATAAAGGAACATGGTCAAAATTGACATTTTTCAAGGAAAATTACCAAATTTTAGTGTCTACATTCCCTACCTTTAAGTCCGTAATTGAAAACTACATGCTTAAAGAAAAAATGTACTATGCACATATAATTTATCTTCATTTGATATTGATTATCTTATGTGTTGGTGTTGGCATGATCTATGATTAAACTCACAACACAAAGTGTTGTCAATTTATGTGATAGAAAATTTAATTAAACTCAAAATATAGAGAATGCATGTAACTTTGAATTTTGTAGAAATGTAAATAAAGAGAAGAAAAACATGGAAGGAGGGGCTCCCATCAATTAATATGGTAGGGCTCCCATCATTTAAGATCCCCACTTTGGCACAGGCATAATACAAACAAAGGAGGAGCGTTTGAATTTACACCTGACAATTGCATTCAGGGCCTAACCTGTAACACATGACTTCTAAGGGTTATATTTCTTGTGGCATCCAGATTGCCAAAAAAATTCTTGAAATGTGCTTCCAAATTTTTTACAAATCCTTCTGGAGGGGAAGCGAAATCAGGACAAAAATTAACTTTTCACAATGCTGAGAGAAATACAAAACAAAACAACTTTTCCCAAGATCCCATTTCAACACATGCATGAGAGAATAGGTTTTGGTGTCAGGCTTGGCCTCTAAAAACCATAAGCATGCAATTCACACCTCCCTAGTCCAAAACATAGTCACACCCACCAAGAAGCTCCAATTTAAAACTATAGAGTTTGCAAAAGACATTCTCTGACCAATAATTTCCCCTAAATTCCTCTCGTAAGCAAATTCACAAGCCTCAAGAAAAATTCTCATAATATTCTCATGAAAAACCAAAATCACAATACCCAAGGTACATTAATTCTTCTTAAGATGAGGTTTTTCTCAAGTTCCAAAATAAATTTGGAGAGATTTTAGGATAATAATGAATTACTTATTTTAGATGAAAGCTCTTCCATTATTCTAATTTCATGATTTATTTAATTGTTTTAACATTTTCTTTAGTCGAAACCTCGACCGCTCCCGATTCACCCCTTAATTAACATGAAAATTCCTTCATTGATAATTATGTGGAATCCTTTTATTGATAATGAAATACACTTTAGTTAGATCAATGTTTAACATTATAAATAAATTTATAATTATTTCAAACTAAAGGTTCAAGAATGATCACGCGTTGGATGAGTTGCGAGAAGAATGACTTCACCTCACAAATAAAAGACACATGAATGATCCTAAGGTTCCAAAAGCTTAGTTCGTGAAAGGACACTTCAAAAGTATCATCATCATCTTATTGTTGCAAATGCTTAACTTAAAAGATACCATTTTTTAATGAATTATTCATAACGTAAAAACAACACTAGAATAATGAACTCACTCAAACCAAGGACGACTTGAGCCCACACAACTACAATCAAGAGATGGTAAGGGGAGGGCACTAAATATCCCTCCCCTTACAAAAGCGTCATCCATGATGTGACACACTCCAATTACTAAAAGGGATGAGAAATAATAGAAACTCAACGACGACAAATTTTGATTAGCGAAAAGGGCTACATTTCTTAAAACGTAACCACCGACAAGTTTAAGCATATTTTAAAAGTATTACAGTTTCTTGATGTTCTATAAAGATTGAAATTCTCCTTATTATTATGATTTATATACAAATACTTTAATATTTTCCCTAATACAAGTTTTAGTTTCAAATTTCATAAGGCCCATTTATTCAACAGTCCAAATCTATAGTGGGTTCAAATCCCAAATTTTGATAGTCATTTCGAAACACATTCACACATTTTTTATCATAAGGGTATTCAACATTTATTAATTATAATGATTGTGTAGTTTACTTGTTCAATGTTCATAATGTTATAGCTTGTTAATTATTTAAAATTTCAAAGTTCAAATAGGTTGCCAAAATAGTGGACCTCACAATGTCACCCCATGTATAAAGCACAAGACAAACAACATGACACATTACTAACACATTTTCATGAGTGAATCACATCACCATAACTCTAACCCCACCATTGAAGGAGACATGGAGTCCACCAAACATAAAATTTCTCGAAGCATATGCCCCAGGCATAGATCCAACACAAACATGTGCCTAAAGAGCTAAAATAAGGTAAAATAAGGTATATTTGTGTTTGGGTTTTGAACCTGGAACCTATTGGATTTTCCCTATGTTTCCCCCTTTAAGAAAAAATTTAACTCACATGAATAATTTGAGTGAGATCAAAATGATGAAATGGAACACAAACAACATATACTATTTAGGTAGGAACAATATGATCCTTTGAATAGGTGTGGGAAATGCATGCATTTAATTCCCACTTTTATCATTCCAAGTATACATTCATGTCTTCATCTTATCTAAAAAATGAAACAATGTCCAATCAACCATTTGGAAATCGTAAAAAGTAAAATAAAAAAATAACAAATCTCATTTTCTGTGTATTTCCTCAAATATTCTATTTCTTTTAGTTATATAGGGGATAGTTGTTTCTACCCTATAACTGATGGAAAAGTTAAGGGTGTTGAATGAGTGACCCCTCCATATGGCTAAAAAACATGCAATACATATTTATTATTTAATTCGATAATATTGTGATTAAGTTAACTCATATCACTCAATACTTATTTCATCGGATATGTGCACCACCTCGAATGATTCTCACCTTGTTTTATCATATTTATAACATGTGGAATTTTTTCCTATATGATATTACAGGGATATTTCATGAACTGCTTCATTATTATTTTGTGCTAGGGGCTTTGTCCACTATTTGATATTCATTTTTTTCAAAATACACTTTGTATCTATTTTGTACCAATTCAAAAATACTCATAAGATTATGATTCAAAACTAAAACATAATAAATATCATGCATAATGTTTTGCTCCCTCTTTTTAGTTAAAATGATCACTGTTAATTTTCCTTTAAAAATGCTATATTATTATTCCTTAGAGTTACATTAGTCTTAGCTGACTCATGTCCAAACTAGAAAATAAATCCAAGTTACATGACATGTGATTATTGTAACCAAAATCTAAATATAAAATATAATAGGGAATCTCTTGAGATAGATTATATTTAATAGGTGATTTATAAGGTATCGCTTCAATAATTCTTATGCATGCAATAAACATTAAAATTCTTAAATAATTTCAATGCTTTTAGAGAAGGGCATCGGAAACCATCAAAACTTAATGGGGCGTGGAAAGACATTAGGTTATAATATCTTGTTCCAAAACATTTTTCTCATCATAGAAAAATAAAAATAAACCCACAATTCACAAATACTTCAGTGTGTCAACAAAATATAGATTATAAAAGTAGACACTATCACTTATATATAACCAAAAATAATAGGCTAGTAACTAATTATCCACAAGCAATATTCCACGATATAGGTTATTAAATTTGTAATATTAACAAGTCATTATGTTGATATTCATTTTCCCCAAATTGGACAAATGTGAGAAAATTATGACAAGGCACAACTATTGGATGGCTCTGGATTCTTTGGTCATTGTTGTAAATCCATATAAATTTTTTCTATGTGCATTTTGTTCTCCTACACCCCACCAATTATTATACCATTTGTGTGCTCTAACCATATATCATAACATTGGGATTGTATCCAATATTTTGAATGAAAAACAAGTCATGGGTGGGATGACCTAATACTCCACCAACTTGCATCATCTTAGTCCACATGTTATCTACTCATTGGATGTTAAATTCCTGACTAAACGAAGAGAATAAATTCACCCCTTTTAAAATTTGTTAAGCTTTGAAATTTAAAACATGTGTGGCATGTGGAAGGTATAAATGAGTGCATTAAATTTCATACATGGATAAAACTATGTCAGAAATGGGAAGATTCTTTTTTTTTAAATTTTCAACTTCTACAAATGGTATGTGTCATTGTCTTCCATCAACCTTAGTAATCATTATTGATGCTCTTTTTAAAGTTATTTTAGAGATCGTATCATTTAGAATAGGAGGTCACACAGAAGGGGTCCCAAATTCCTCCTTTCACCTTGGAATGCACCTTTTTTAATCTTTCATGACTTGTTCTCCTCCTCATACCCATATAAAGTGATTGCCTCATCTTTTCCCTATATTTAAATTGACTTCACTAGCATTAAAGATTGTACTTTCACTGAGATCGACTTGATGCCTCAACTTTGATCTATATTGGATTTACATTTGGTTTGGGGTAAATAAGGATCATTATTTGCATTGAGGGTCATCCAATATTGAAAACATATTTCACCAAGGATCCCATATTGAGTATTATAATTCAATATTTCTCATATTTGACATCTCCTCGTACCACTTACAGGACCTGCTTTTTCATCTTCCCTTAACTCACACACTATTTCACTTTGTTCGCAGTTGTTAAACATTACATTGGTCAACTCCCATATGGAAAAATGATGCAGGATACACATATCCTTATGCCTTTACATATGGCTTATCGTATCTCCCAAATCTCCTTGACTAAAATCCATTCATTTGAAAAATTCCATGCATTCAGTTGTGTTGCCTCATCAACAAACTATAACTTCACACTAATTAACACAATTATAATATTCAAAATGAAATGTTCCCTATTTATAACCTTGGATGTGCTAGATTATCTAAGGAGGACGCATACGTACACGTTCCACAAATATATTTTCCAATGCCTCAAACATTAATTATGTTGATAGGAATTTCCAAATAAGAGTCTTGGTATTTTTTCTTGACATGCATTAGGGAAATTGTAGGTCCAGGTCTTATGTTAGTGGTCATTGATGAAAGATATCATCAACACTATTAATGATTGGAAATCCTAATCACCATCTTAATTTATAAATAAAAATACTAATCACAAATGTGCATGAACTTGACAACATAAGAAACCCTAGATGCTTAGATTCCAATTCTAACATATTTAGAGTTCAATATTCAAACATATGAAAATTTCCTATGGAATTATTCATCAACCATGCTTGGGTTTCTGATACATATCCATAATATGCTGCCTCAATAACTTGCACATTGCACCTCCTTTCTCCTTAAAGTGATTGACACAAATGACATGAGTTTCATATATTCTTGTTTCGTAAGAAAGAATATTTTTGAATTGGTTCTTCATAACATATCCCCCACCCCTAGAATTCTCCTCCCTCAAGCACCTTCTTCAACACCCCTCTTCCTCCTATGGTGTTTCACTCCCTCAAGTTTAACTTATTTTATTCACCCCCTTCTTTGTTTCCATCATACATTTCACATGCAATTACTAGTTTAATGATGACTTTAATTATGATATGACTCATAAATGACATGATTCTTATCTTTTCAAATTAATATTTGTTCATATTTTATGAATGAATTCTTCTTTAAACTTTAAATTTTTCCCTACAATTTATATTTCCACAAATTCTAAGGTAAAATGTGTTTTAATATATTGCACTTTAATTAATATTCAAAATTAGAACCACATCAGATGATGAATGTGGATTTAGCCACAAAAAGTGTAAGGGATTCACCAATAAGAAATACAAGAGATGTTTCCAATTTAACATATATATTTTTCAAAAAGAAAAGACAATTTAAAAGATGTCATCTTTTATTATTATTATTATTATAATATTTCCCTACAATATAAAATTCTATGTATGTCTATAGCTTGGTTGATTTAGACAACTCAAAGGATCATTTTGGTTCAATTAAACTCAAGGTGCAAGATAGAACTTGGACCCATCCCCTAGACTATGAAAATTTTCCCTTCATATGTAGGTGGTGTTTTTGTTTGGGGTGCATAGCTTTAGGATACCAAATATTGAAATGAAAGGTAAATGGAATATATTTGCAGTGGAAGGATGCCCTTCCTTGTCATTTGGTGGTGAACGATAATACGAATAAATAAAATTTGGGGTCGAACTCTGAAGATCTTGTGTCGAAGTCTCAATTGCGAGCGATTGAGGGATCTAATGTTCGTGTTAAGGAGATTATATCGAGGAGGATTGAAGCGCATTCCAATGTAGAGAAAAAGTGAAACAAAACTTGTTTTCCCATGGTGGATCACTTATCCAGATGGAGTTAGAAGTGGTTATTTTTGTATCCTCAAAGGATGATACCATGGGTTGGAAGGTTTTTTGAAAAAAGGGAAAATGACAAACAAATAGGACCTTTTATCCTAAAAAAAAGGGATGACTGTTAGGGAACCTCAACAACCTTTTTGATGACTTTTGGCAATTTTTTTCTGCTCCTGGTGTTTAATGATATTTTATACGGGAGAGACTTGGTGGATTGTTTGGGGCTATCCTATAGGTTGGTGTTGTGCATTTACTTCTACCTTTGGGGCTGTTGGATCAAGCATTTTTTTTATCATGTCTCTAGTTGGTGTTAATGTTTTATCTTTCATTGGTTTGTACAAGGTTTGAGGATCCCCTTTCAAAACCTCCTTATTATCTAATAAAAAAATATATCTATGAATTCATGTTACATAAATATAATTTGATGTAAGTGTAAAAAAAATTTCAAACAAAGTAAGTTACCTACATGTGTTCGTAAAAAGTAATAGTTATGTTGAACAAAAGTTAGTTTGTAATTAAAAAAGGGGTTTCTTAATAATCAATAAGAAAGAAATATTGAAAATTAAAGCAAATTTTTTAAAAATATGAGCGCTAATTTAATTAAAAATTTAAAATAATTTATCTAATCTAAAACAATAGAACAAAGTGGTGAAAAAATCCTTGTGTGACACCATATTTGCACTTGTCATTGGATTTAGCGATAGTACAAGGATTGAGTAGTTTTTGATGGCCATTTCTCCAAATGTAGAAAAGCACCCACATGTGCCTGTCAAGCATCTTATAGCCATAAATTAGTTTTTCTTGGTCACCAAACAAATCATCCAAAATGTATTTCCTTCCTCTCCATTGCTTCACATAGCCATCCCAAGTCAAATAGTGTAAAACACATCCTGCCCGATGTTGGACACACTAGATTCAAATAAGAGAACCCAATCACCATTAATCTCCTCATTATGGCTATCATGCATTTGTACGAGAATGTTTTGGGACGCCTCCACACCTCCTAAGGAGAGTCAGAGTTCATCAGGAGTACCATTGGGGTCAAGCAAGGGTGCCCCTATCCCTAATTTTTTTTGGGATCTACGGTGACGAGATTGAGTCTTTTCTCCATGAGCATATTCAAGAATGTGATGGGTGCCTTGTGCACCAAGTTTTGATATCCATTATTCTTTTTATGGATGATGTGGTTCTCCTGGATTCTTTTCCAGAGGGCTTACAGAGATAGCTTGATGCCTTAGCCTTGTTTTTTATCTTCATCAGTTGATGATTAACCTTGGTAAAACCAAATTTATAGTCTTTGATGGTTTGAATACCTCTCATATCCACTTCTTCTTTAGAGGTGAGGATATTGAGATCACTATCCCTTATACCCATTTGGGGATTTTGTTTTCTACTGTTTGAGATAGGATTCCCAAGCTTGAGTCAACAAGGGCTTTGGGTCCTTAGTTATTCTTGAGAGATAATGATTCTACCATCACTTTCAAGACATATCCTCCAAAATATCCCTCATGGACTCCCTCATCAGACCCATGGTCTTCTACAGTTCTATTGTTTAGGGACCCTCTTTATTGGGTACTAACTAGGCTTCCATCGAGAGGGTCTAGATTCTTCTCCTTCATCTCTTAATTAGGTGTAAGAAATATGTACCCTAGAACATTATTTTGGCAGAGTTTAGAGTCCATCCTTTTAGACTGGAGACCATATTTGACTTGGTTTCTTTCTTACACCACATTCAAGGATTCAAGGTCATTACCATGGGCCAAGAAAGGTACTCGTACTTGGCATATTGTTCTTCTCATTCTATTACTCTTTACGACTCCCCTTGCCGGTGTCACAGTTAGTATACTGAGGTCTCTGAACTTGTGAGGGAAATTGGTGTTCAGATGGACCATCTTCCACGTTTTGGGTACTCTTTAGATAGTCTAAGCCATCTTCTATCTATGAAATAGAAGATGAACAAGATCATTAGAGAAGATATTTATAGGCAGTTCATCCATGCCACCCAGGTAAACTCTTAGGGGTGTTTACATCCCAAGATGGCCTTTTATGCTAAGAATTTTTTAGAGCTGAGGGACGGTCTCATTATCCGCCCTCAGTTTAACCTTCGGTACTAGATGTATGCCATTCAAATTCCCATTGGTTAGTTTAGGGTTGGTTCTCATAGGCTCCATTTTGAGATGGATCACCACCTTAATCATTTCGACAAGATTTTCCAGTTGTTTAGCCTCTAGAAGACCAAGACAAAAACACACTTCATCCTTCAGTGCCTCATTTACGATGAGATCAGATGAAGATTGAACTATTTATTTATAAGGACACATGATCTTTCTTAATTCTTCAGGTTTGAGGATCAGAGGTTTTTGACTTTATATTTACTAGAGGCTTTGAAGCTTCATGAGCACACTCTTCAGCCGCATCCTAGACCATACTATACCTAGCAGATCACTTTCTTCTTCATGGTTTTACCGATAGAGAGAGACATTAAGCTCCCTTGTGAGACCGTTCCTGCTTATTCCTTGAGGTTGGTTTGACCTAGGGAAACCACCCATGGTTCCTCGATTCATCACAAAAATTCCCATACTAGGCTTGACATCAGGAGACATACGAGATCTTCCAGACATAAAATGGATAATATTATATCTAGAAAAAAACATAATAGGTAGACTCACTCTTTGGTTGGTCATCATTCTATCCTCGACTTCTTCCATTCGGCCTTGGATGTTAGCAGATTTGGATCTTCCATCCTTTGACGGGCTTTCCTCTGTTCTTATCCTTAATTGCCTTTCCCCCTTTCTTCTTCTCACTTGTTTTTACACCCCCATTTTCGGTGAATGTGATTTCTTCTTCTTGTTTGCCACATGTTCTGGATTTTTTATTTCATCTTTAACTGGAACTCTTTGGTTTTCTCACCTTGTATCGACGCTCGTTGTTTTCTACAGTCCTGTTGACCTACTTTTTTGGTCATGTGTTGGACATTAATATATTTATCTTATCTTATCTTATCTATTTATATCTTTGGGAACCCTAATTACATTACCCTGACATGTAAAAATTCTATACATACTAGTTTTCAATTTCAAAAAAGAATAAAGTGTTGGTCTACACAAGGTATTTCATGAGCAACTTGCAAATGGTTTTAGTGGGCCACATGTTCAAGAATATCATCTATCATTGGTATCTGGTCATGATAGAGGATGCCAAGATCTTAGCAACAAATCCAATCACACAGTTTCTCAAGGAGGCAAGTTGTAGAGAAAACAAAAGAAATAATATTCAAGTTTATTTTCTCTCATCCGAGAACACACAATATATAGTGTTTTACAAGACTAATCCTTACCCAAATAATAGGAAGGAAACACTAAACAAAGGAGATTAAATCATCTCCATAAATCAAGGAGTGGAGGTAATAGCTCAACAACTCCAATGAGTTATGGGAGACAAATAATATACCACAAACTAATTTAAAATAATTATAACGTATGCTCTCAAATGAGCTTATTTAAAGTGCAAAATAACTAATTCACAAAGACAAGTGTGAATGTGTTTACACCAACACCCTCCCATAAGTGAATGTAAGGGAGAAGAAAGAAAGGGTCCTGACTACTATGCCAAATAAGGTACCCCATACAAATAAGAGAAAAGAAGAAGGAAATATGGGACTTCATGTTGAATTCCCCTTGAATAAAAATTCATTAACTCCAATCTTTTCTCGTAGAAGAATATATCGAGGAGAAGCAAGTGGTTTAGTGAAAATATCTGCTATCTGATCAGCTATAGATACAAACTTCAAGTCAACAACATCATCTTGAATCGATTTCTTGATGAAGTGCATATGAATTTAAATGTGTTTTGTACATAGATGTTCAATAGGATTACATGTAATTTGAATAGAACTCTGATTATCACACCATATGACAGAAGGAGATTCTTGTGGAAATCCAAACTCATCAAGTATTTGGCGAAGCCAAAGAACTTCCTGACCTAATTTTACCACACCTCTATACTCAGTTTTAGTGGATGACAAAGCAATTGCATTTTGTTTTTACATGCCCATGCTACTGGACCATAGCCAAGGTGAAAAATGAAACCATAAGTAGATTTTCGTGTGTCTCAAAACCTCCCCAATCTGAGTTTGTATAGCCTTCAATTTCACAAGATCCCTGTGGTGAATAATGTATGCCAAAATTCAATGTCCCTTTTATATATCTCAAAATTCTCTTTGTGGATTTCTAGTGACTCTCATGAGGATCATGTGAAAAATGAGACACAAGGTTAACATAAAAGGTGATATCGGATGGGTATGTGTCAGATACAAAAGACTCCCAACCAATTGTCTATACAAAGAGGCATCAACAAGTTATACTTGCAATTAACAGTCAATACAATACCTGACTGAAATGGAGTGGGAGATGGGTTACAATCAACCATGTGGAAATTTTGCAGCAAATCAAAAGCATAATTCCTTTATCCAATAGAGATGCCTTCAGAAGAATGAGAAACTTGAAGACCAAGGAAATAGTGCAACAATCCCAAATTTGTCATGTCGAAGTTTGCACTCAATTTACTTTGAATGTCCTGAATCATAGAAGCTGAGATGCCAGTGAGGATGAGATCATCAACATACAAAACTAATATTAACAATTCATCATCATGTTTTTGAACATATACAATATGACTAGTTTCACACCGATTAAAACTAGTAGACAACAAAAAATCATCCATTTTCTCATACCAAGCTCGAGGAGCTTGTTTGAGACCATATAGAGAACGATGAAGTCTATAAACCAGTGAAGAATCCTACACAAAACCAAGGGATTTCTCCATATAAATTTCCTCATGAAGATCACCATGAAAAAAGGCACTCTTCATGTCCATTTGATACACTGATCACCTATGAGAAGTAACAAGGGAAAAAACAAGGCAAACAAAATCCATCTTTGCTACAGGAGAAAAAGTCTTAGAGTAATCCACCCCTTCAACTTGATAAAATCCCTTAGTGACAAGATGAGCCTTATAATTTTCTATAGATCCATCAGTTGCATACTTAGTCTTAAAGACTCATTTACATTTTACCACTTTCCTTCCCTTAGGAAGAGGAACCAATTCCCATGTATTATTTTTCATCAAAGAGGAGTATTCTTCTTTCATAGCTTCATCCCATTCAAAGTTTCCACAAGCTTTTGAAAAATTAATAGGATCAGAGGAGATAGCTTCACTTACAAGAGCTATTCCCAAAGGTATAGACTGAGTATGACGATAAACAATATCTCCTGAAGTCTCAGATCTTGTGCGTCAAGGATCACTCGGATATCCTACCAAGTTACCAGCTTCTTGCAGAGTAGATTGAAGCCATTTTGGATGCTATTGTGCTGGAGAAGGAGGGGAAGAAGGAGCTGGAGGAGCAGCCTCTTCTTCAAAAGCATCATCAAAATCATTAATAAGCATGTCATCCATGTCAGGTAAAGGAGGTATTGGAGACAGATGTTGATCTTCATTAGGAGTCTCAACAAAATCTATCTCATCAACATGAACATCCCTTTGAAAATGAACTTCCAGAGTAGAAGGATCCGAAAGGCAGTATACCTTCACGTGTTCACAATGGCCAACAAAAATGAGTTCCTTACTCTTTGGTTGTATGGACTTCCTTTTTCATCAAGAACATGAGCCCAAGTTGGACTTCCAAAGACTCGAAATTAGAAACATTAGGCTTCTCTCCAGACCATGCTTCCTTAGGTGTAATCCCTTGAATAGATTTATGGGGAATCTGATTCTGAATATAGTTGGCGTAATTCATGGCTTCAGCCCAAAACTTAGGTGCAAGGTTCTTTGACTGAAGCATGCAATTTGCCATCTCCTTAAGTGTCCTGTTTTTCCGTTCTGCAACACCATTATGTTGAGGAGTGTAAGGCATTGTATATTGATGTATAATTCCATGGTCAGTACAAAAATCCCTGAATGCATTACTAATATACTCCCCCCCATTATCAGTGTGAAGATTTTTGATGGAATGAGATTATTGTTTTTCAACAAAAGCCTTAAATTATTTAAAACCATTGAAAATATCATTTTTATATAGAAGAAAATACACCCATGTTCTCCTTGTGAAATCATCAATAAAAGTTAATACATATTTGTAACTAGAAAAAGAACGAGAAGGAAGAGTCATCAAATCACTATGTATCAACTCGAGAGGAGCCTTAGATCTCTTAGCCAATCCTTTGGGAAATGGATCCTGATGTTGTTTACCTAACATACAACCTAAAAAAACACCAATAATAGAAGAAATTTTAGGAAGTCCAGTTACCATGTTCTAAGAAGATACCTGTTGCAGATATCTGTAATTTAGATGGCCAAATCTCTCATTCCAAAACTTGCTAACAGAATCTGAGTGAGCAATAAGAGAAGATCCTACAGAAGTCTCGAACTTGTTAAAGAGATACAATCTAGAATATGTATCCACAACACCTGTAGCTACAATATCATTAGGATCATTCAATTCTCTTATTACAAATTTATCAGGTGAGAATTCAATAGTCTTTCCATTTCTTGAATTACAAATTTGATAAATAGACAAAAAATTGTTAGAAATGTGGGGAACATGTAGAACATCATGCACTGAACCATTTAGCATGTTAACAATCCCCATACCCATTAATTTTATGGAAGTAGAGTTTCCCAACATAATCTGAGAAACATTGCAAGGAGAAGTTGAACTAAGCAAATTCTCTGAATGTGTGATGTGATGTGTGGAACCTGAATCAAAAACATATATCATCCAATGGAGTGAAGGCCCGAGCTGAAAGGGCTTTCCCTTTACCAAAATTTGAAGAGGTTGAAGGTGCAGGAACATAAATCTTATGTTGTTTCAACATCTTCTCAAGTGCTTCAATTCTCACAAAACATCGTGATTCTGGATGGTTTTTTTACTACAGAAAGGACAAGGATCATACACCTTTCTTTTGAAATTCCTTTTCCCTTTTCTAGGACTAGAAGGTTTAGGGACTTCAAAACTTTTATCAGTGGCAGTAGAAGAGGGATTAGAAGATTCTGAAATCTTAGGTCTTGGCTTCCACTTAGGTTTCCCTTTACCCTTAGGAGAATTGGCTAAAAGTGCCTGGTTTGAGGTTGGAAAGGCATCAAGTGCCATTCACTTAGTTTTTTCATGAGTTAACCTCTCACAAAACACCTCAAATGTTGGAAATTTAAACGCATCCCCTAGAGCATCCATAGTTGAAAATAAAGTAGAAGTGAACACAGAAAATGGACCTTTCAATTTTGACAAAATCAAAAAAATGCATTCAGGATCCTTTTTTTCTTTACCACCATCATTTAATTTACTTCTGAGTTATTTGAATTTAGTCAAGAAATCTTCTATGAGAGGAAAATTAGAAGGTGACAAAGTTGTAAACTCCATTTCCAGTTGTAGTAACTTGAACTCATTAATTTTACTAAATAATTTTTCAAAAATGTCCCATACCTCTTTAGGAGATTTGGCAGCTAAAATATGAAATTGAAGGCTATCTGATACATTGAGTGAAATAAGTCCTAGGGCCTCGTCTTGCTTGCACGCGTAACCGTACTTGTCCTTCTCACTGGTAAAGGTAAACACTGAATCTTGAAAAACGTGCCATAAACCACGGTATTTGAGCAATTATTCCATTTTTGCTTCCAAACATGATAGTTGGATGAATTTAATGGTTCAAATAGGCATAGATCCATGATGTTTGTGGGCACAGACGAAGAAGATGGACTTCTTGACATGGTGGAAAATGACCAATACTCCACCGCAAATAGTACTTCCTCAGATGGTACTAAAAATTGAACCAATAGAATGGGGTCGAAAAAACATGCACTTTTACAAAAAATGGCACTTGATTTCGAGTTACCAGGCAAAAGCTATTAAGCTTTCAAATTCCTGTAAAATAGGCCAATTTTAATTTAAAAGGACCCACTGATTAAAAAATCAGACCAATCAGAGGAAAAGGTGGTTGTGTGACCACTCATTAGAATCGGAGAAGATGTAGATTCTATGTATGCCTTCCTTTTATAAACAACCCTCAAAAATATATTAATTTAACCCAAACGAGATTATTAGCCCAAAAAAAATTATTTAAGCAAAACTTTAGAAAAAATATTTTTTTCAAAAAATATAGTTTTGCAAAGAATAATTTAATTGGCCAATCAACATTGGATGTACATGCAGAAAATTATTGAATGAAATAAACTCACTACACATTCCAAAACCAATGTTTTTTCTCAGCTGAATATAATCTCCACATGGCAAGCTGAGAGATTGTTGCACATAGGCGGTTTTGTGCAGTTGGCGCCTCCAATCCCAAACGTTCTCTTCGCTGCAAAAAAATATATTTAAAACCTCCAAAAAAAATCCATAAACAACCAATGAAGAGCCAGTCAATCACCAAAGTGCAGCAACAGATAACCAAGTAGGTAGGCACAACTAGTATGGAGCACAAGGCCAAAGAAACTCCACAACAATAGCAACAAAAGGAAGCTCCAACAAGAAAGCAAGAATAAAAAGACTCGGCAACACAATTACACAAAACTAGGATAAGGATTTATGCATCAACCAAATTCTCTGGTACCATGAAGGAGAGCAACACAAGATCTTAGCAACAAATCCAATCACACAGTTTCACAAGGAGGCAAGTTGCAGAGAAAACAAAAGAAATAATATTCAAGCTTATTTTCTCTCATCCCAGAACACAATATATAGTGTTTTACGAGACTAATCCTTACCCGAATAATAGGAAGGAAACACTAAACAAAGGAGATTAAATCATCTCCATAAATCAAGGAGTGGAGGTAATAGCTCAACAACTCCAATGAGTTACGGGAGACAAACAATATCCCACAAACTAATTAAAAATAATTATAATGTATGCTCTCAAA
Source organism: Taxus chinensis (assembly GCA_019776745.2). NCBI lineage: Eukaryota > Viridiplantae > Streptophyta > Pinopsida > Cupressales > Taxaceae > Taxus > Taxus chinensis. The sequence goes on along the minus strand of CM034151.1, from coordinate 249,112,356 downwards.
TGAGCTTATTTAAAGTGAAAAATAACTAGTTCACAAAGACAAGTGTGAACGTGTTTACACCACTAGAAAGTTGAAACCTTCATCATTATTCTGAGTTTGAAATTGTTTCCAAATTTGATATAACTAGGGAAATTAGAGCATGGAATTGAGATTCAATATCCCTCCCTACCCCTATAAATGTAATTTGGGGTTTTCTCCTACCATTAAATTTCAATATTTTGGACAATTTTTTATATTTTATGCCTTTTCAACTAGTTAACTAGTAGTAGTGATGCACATACAACTTTAATATGCTTCTCATTTCTCATTGGGAAGGCTTTCAGTTGACCATGCGGCACAACACTAAGATAGAATTACATTCCACACAAACATCTACTTTCCCAATCTGTGCACATTTTCACAAACCTATGTTATCTATATATCAAAACTCAAGAAGGCATTTCAAAAAGTTTTAGAAGTAACATTGTCCATTTAAATAAGGGTTCTTGTTATTCCCTACTCTATTTGGCTTATATATCGATAAATTTGAAGAATGGGTAAGTTTTAGGGTGGGGAGGGAGTCCATTTGAGAGAGTATGTTATAATGTTTCTTTTGTATGTAGATGACCTTATTTTTATCGATAGGTTTGTTGAAGGTTTACAAGAGCACAATTATTCCTTTGAATAATTTTGCAAAGAAGTGGGTAAGCAAGTCTACACTAGTAAGACCAAGATCATGATCTTCACCAATAGAAAGAATAGAAATCATCTTGACTTTTATTTTAAAGGAAGTCTTCTAGAAAAAGTAAAAAAGTATAAACACCTTGGGATTAACTTCAACAAGCATAGTTGGGAAACTTGTAGGAAGAAGAGAACTTTAGGAGGTTGGAGAGCACTGTATGCCCTACAAAATAAATGGAGAGAAGCAAAGTTATGGGATTGAAAAACTAATCAAAATATTTTTGGGCTATTAGTATTTCAAGTGGTGCTTTATGTGAGTGAACTATGGGCTATTAGCACTTGAGACTCAAAACGAAAGAGAATAGAGAGAATTTGAAATGCATGTTCGCAAGCAAGTTCAAACTAGAAGTATTGGTCCCATATGATATTATTTTAACCAAAACAAGTGTATTCTAAATTGAAGCTACTTCGATGGTGGGTCTCCCAAGATATCTAAAAATTTGAGCAGATGGAGATAGGTAGATGGCCCAAGGTGGTCTTTAATGAGATATTGTACAAGAGAAAGAAATCGTGAATGAATCAAAACAACAGTTGGATGAGAAAATGACACATTGGCTCGAATGAATGTACTAATAATAGTAAGGAAATAAAGACATTTGTTATAGATAAATTCAACAAATCTATGTGGGATAAGTAGTTAGGGAGAAAGAACAAATATTACCCATAGGAATTCAACTCTGCTTGTGATCAACAAAAGGCCTATATAGGGACTAATACCCCTTGGAGAGAAAAGTTTCTCATAGGCCAATTAAGGAAAAATTCACATTTGATTCAGTGTGAAATGGGTAGGTGTAAAAGGCCAAAAGAGGCATGGGAATAGAGTTTGTGTCTTTTACACGATAGGGATAGTGGAATCAGAAATAAAAAAAATATTAAGTACTTTATTTTGGAGTGTAATGCTTACAATTACATCCAAACAAAATATGCACGTGTTTTAACAACAAATTCATTATAGGATATGTTCATGAAAAATACGGTGAAGAAAATGGAAGAATTCATTATCATTTGCAACAATAAAAGATCAGAAATTTAAAAAGCACTTTATCTCATGGGATGTTGAAAGATATCTATCATATACACTTTATGATATCCCTATCGAACACCCATACTAATTTGGGTGTTGGAATTGGATTGACGTTGGAATTTGCAAATTTGCATATTATGGTATGCCTATTCACTGTATTGGGCACAACGTTTTATAGTGTAGACGTGTTTCTTTGTGGGAAAATGAACAAGGTGAACATGTGTTGCATTCTAGTCTAGCCTTTTTGACTTATCCCTTCCAACTCCACACATGTTAACGGCGCTAGTCAGAAATGCTCATGCCGTAGTGTACAACTCTGAATGTTTTTTAAAAGTTTACAAAACAAAACCCAAAGATGCTTCTATATACCCTGATTGAATGCAATCTATAGGGGCAGTGCAAGAGCATTTTTATGAACCACAACTATAGATGTTAGTGCATTTAATGTAGTGGTTTGTAGAGTGGGTTGTGGGTGGAATGCAATTGTTTTTCTGCGACGTGAAATACTCTTAACAATGTGAGACAAGTTTGACATGCATTTCCCTAATAAAAGCCTATCAACATGCTAACTATAGCATAAGTTTGATGAGATTCAAAATAAAAATAAACCAAAGAAAGCCATAACTAAAGAAAAGAGATGGTGAGAGAGAATGAGAATCAAACAAAAATCCAATTCCACAAAAATAAATCTTCACATAACAAACGTTTTAAACATATTATAATTATTTTGCCTTGAGCTTTAAGTAGTTTATACAACTGTAACATATATATACTAAGTAGTTGTTTCTTACATTTTAAATAGTATTTTTCCATTTTTAAAATAGAATGTTGTTGCTTCATTAGTGTGTACATTTTATATTTTAATTGAAAATATTATTAATTTTCAATAATAATTAATATCAATCTTAAAATATAGCCTTTAAAATCTTTAAAAAATTGTTTATATATTCAAATTATGTTATTGTTTTCTAATTTTTTTGTTGTTCTATTGCATGTTTCTGATGCCTAGCATAAAAAGTATATTGGAAAGGTACAATAAATGCCCTGAAGGATCACAGTCAGGGATGGTTGAGTATGACAATGATGTAAGCTCTTAATCATTATCTCATACTCATTTACATCAATACTTAGTCATCAAGTTTATCACAAACTAGTTTGTTTTAATCCAATTGAAGAGGCTGCATTTATTAGTACTGATGTTGTCTTTGTCGGCTAGTTTGTGATAAAGATTGATTTTTCAATAAATTTTAAAGAATTAAGATGATAAATAAGTATGATCATCAATCAAATTAAATTTTAAACAAAATTAATTGTATTTACGAGTGGCTATTAGAGAATAAATATTTTCTTTTGGAATGTTTTATTCAAAACAAAAAGATTGTTGTTTTGAATTATGTTAGTTTATGTTTTCTTAATAAATGATAATTCAGTTAATTTTTGATTTATTTTTATTTAAAATGAATATGATAGAATTTAATGAATTAGGGGAAGTGGGGTTTCAATTGATGTATTAAGAGACAAGCCACCACAACCCTTTATGGATATAATAAAGTTTACATTTGAGTGAAGAACATGGAATACTTTTATTACAAGTTAGATTACCAACTTACCTATTCACCTAGACCTTTTTTATATTAATTTTTTAATGAATAGGTTCTTATATTATATTAACAAGTAAAATGACACAAGATAATTCACAAAAAAATGAGCGATATGGCAGCACGCCCCAAAGCCACACGATTAAACTAGGCTAAGCTTAGGAAGTCAACTATAAGACAATAACAAAAAGAGATGAAGCAATGAAATTATGTTGTCGCTACAAATTGTTGACCAACAAAGGGTGGATCCTGATCATCAGGCCAACTAGATCTAGGTAAGTCCTTTCCACTATCTGACACATCCCAACAAGAGCTAGGTTGGCTCTCTTATTCGATATCATCAACAGTGTCTTGAGTGGGCAAAATGGTCATAGACATTATGGGATACTTATACGGTGGAGGTGGGAGGCACTAACATTCGTGAGTACACGGCTCAGGGGTAGGCGGCGAGCCCCATCCTAGCTGGTTGGGCATCGGAGGGGTACCCCAACCCTAGTGGCGAGCTGGAGGCAGAGGGAAAAATATCCTCTACGGAGGCTGACTATGTGGGGACCAGCAGACATGGTTGATAGAGCGACGCTGCGAGCTGCTCTGACTCCCACCACCTCGAGGATGACCACCATAGGGCGGGGAGCATCAGAAGGGGATGGTGGCTCGTGAGCAACGTTGCAAGGGGCGTCGCCCGAGTGTCAAATAAGAGTTTGGAGGTGCTCCACCTTGAGGGCCACCTTGTGTGCTTGCACTTGAATTTGCAGTAATACATTTGAGATTACCATAGACTTATTATAAATAGGAAAATGTTGATCAACTTCAACATTAGCAAATAAAAAAGATTTTTTTTCTTTCCAAATCCATAAGATAATTTCCCCTTTGAAAGCATGCCAAATTTGGGAAAACTTGTGAGGTATTCTTGGGTTATCTCCTAAAATAATATGATGCTAGGTTAAAAATTCTGGTCTGAAAGGGATAAAGAATGAATGTATTGAGTTATAAGCCTTTTGGGATTTACTACAATACCAAAATAGGCGAGACAAGGTTTCCAATTTTCCATATAAGGGGGATTTGGGGGCTGAAACGCCAAGATGAACTAGACGGGCACCAATCGGAAGGCCTTGGTGAATAACACACCACAAAAAATGTGGACCAAACAATATCAAATCTCCTTCTCAAACTAGATGGAGAAGATTGCATCCCTCACCGAGTGTTGATTTTTCCAACCTTGGGAAGATGGGGTGAAATCCAAGCATAACCTTTACCAGCAGAGTAATTCTGAAAAGGGGTGTCCACATAGCACTTCTAGTCTATCCACTAAGGATGAGAGGGAAGCACGAAGATTTTTTGGATCATATGATCAATAATAGAAGATATGATATCATTGATACTAGCACAATTATGTAGAGCTAAATTGAATTGAGACTTAATCTCATTCCAAGGACGCCAAGCTTGAATAAGTTTGTAGAAAATGTCCTGGATAATGTGAATTCCACACTTGAAAATCCTAATCACAGGGATCCCAGGAACCTTAGCAAGGAACTGATCCTTGAATTGAATGATAGGAGACCACTACAAGGAGTCACGATTAACTGAAAGGCCATTATGGAATCCATTGCCATTCTATTGAAGCCATGGCTTGACATTTTCCCAAGATTTTTAGATACTTTTGAGTAGGAAAGTGCCAACCACTTTGATTGGGACAGGTGCAATGAGAAGATTTGTAAATCCAATTCACTTCCACGCTAAGCAACCATAGGGGAGCCTTCAGGGATGCCATGATGCAGAAGCACTTTCCAAGCTTCTTGCCCTTTTATACTTTGAATTATCCATTTGGCGCAGAGCACCTTAACTTGACATAGAATGTCAATGAGGCCTAACCCTTTGGATTCTTTGGGAAGACAACATGTCTCCCAAGCAACCTTGTGAAATCCTTTACTAGAGGAAGCATTAGTCGAGAGAAAAAAATTGAGCAATTTTTCCAGCGTCTACATAGATTCTTTGGAGGAGGATCCAACAGTAAGAATAGTAATCTTGCATGGCTTCAATCACTTTGGAGCAAATCTAGAATTTTCTGCTACGGACAATGGCTTGGTTATCTAGTAATCCAATTTTGGAGCCACCCGCTACATGACATACCGCTAAAGATCTATAGGTGAAGCTTGAAATGCAAAAGGAATACCAAGAAATTTAAACATCTCACCATGGGTGATCATCCTCCAATCATATGAAGCCATCTAGAAGGGTGCGTGGAGGAAGGATTTCTTATAACATTGTGTTTTTTGCTACTGGATGGAAGAACGAGATGCTAAACAGAAAGTTTCAAGGAACTGCATGGCATTGTTAATGTTACTTTAATCTTTGATGAGAATAAGGAAATATTCGTTAGTGAAGTGACCATTGAGAATTCAGGAATTATTAGACGAAGGTAAGGCAATTATCCTGCCAAGCCCTTGAGATTTTTCTCTGGCTAGCAGATAGCCAAACCCTTCAGTTGCAAGGACATAAAGAGCATGCGCTAAAAGACATCCTTTCTGTATGGATCTGAAAATACAAAAAGGGGTTGAGCTGTGCCAATTAATGGTAATTTGGGCGAGGGCATTAACAAAAATAATCTTGACAGATTTAATGAAGTTGGGACCAAAACCCAGGGTTTGAAGCATATCAAGAATAAAAGGCCAGCCACTCTATCCTATCATAGGCTTTATTGAAGTCAAGTTTGATGGAAAGGGTTGACTAGTTGGATTTGCGAGCCAATTCCATGCCTTCCCAGATGGCTATGATGTTATCCAGGATGTAATGCCCCAAGATGAAGCATGTTTTCTTCGGTTGGATAATGATAGGAAGGATGTGATGCAACTGAATTAAAAGAGCCTTGGCAATAACCTTGTAGGAAACATTGAGCAAGGTAATTGACCACCAGTTACTAATCAACTTGGGGTCTCCAAGCTTAGGGATGAACTTAATGTTCCCTTTGTTAATGCGAGAGCTAAGAGAATGGCTTTGAAATCCTTCCAGGTATACCTAAAAGAGGTCTAGGCCAATAGTATTCCAAAGTGATTTATAAAATTTACAGGGGAATCCATCGCAGTTTGGAGCCTTGTCATTGGCCATTTGCATGACCTCTTCTTGTAAGTCATCAATGGAAATCATGCAATCACAAGCAATTTTCTGATCCTAAGAGAGCTTGTATGGCATCATGGTCAAGCATTGATCCAATGCATCTCGTTTCTCCTCTAAGGGAGCTTGAGCTTGAGCTTGAAAAACCAGCTTGTAACAATTAACAAAGGTATGTAGCATGAGATGGGAATCCATGAGCCATGTTCCACCATCATAGATAACATGGATTTGCTGGAAGGAATGTTTGTTTTTGAGGGGAAGAATAATTCCTTCGAAACATGATCTCAAACCTTGATCCAGTGCAGGTGGGCACAAATTTGAGCGCCCTAAGCATTATAGTTGTCCACAATTTGAATTTTCTATCGAAGCTCTTCCACTTGGAATCATAGGGTTTTAGAGAATGGATTTAAATATTATTACTTATAAAATAGACATGAATTGCTCTACGTTATTACTTATATAACAATTTTTTAGCAACATAGAAAATTAGGGTTAACATGCTTCTGAACAATACCACTATATTGTTTTGATAAAAAAAATGATTGAATCTGAAACTTACATGGGTAAATGTACAAAAATATTGAAAAAACTTCACAATTGTTTGTAAACATACATGGAAATAAAATCAAACAAAAATTCAAAACCCAATGACTTAATTAATTATATGACCTATCATATGCCCTTGAAGTTATGATTCCAAAAGAATAGACAATATGATTGTTGAAGATGTTATGTTAGAAAGTACTTACGTTTTTTGGAAATTGCCTCAACTTGAAAATCTCAACCTATTGTTATAGGAAATGGACTAATTTCTGCACGGTAAAAACATGTTTGTGCCATTAGCGGTTTTTAAAAGTGTAGTTTTAATTTAAAATTGAAATCAACTTCCTGTTAACTTCAATTGACGATCAACAACAAATTGAGGCTTCAGAATTGTGAATCATATATGGGAACTTAGAATGCTCTACTTTATATAAGATTCAAAATGGCAAGTAGTGTTAGAGTTATAAAATATATGTAATTTTTCTAAAAGAATTTCTTCTTTGATTTGTATATTAAAAAGAATATGTAAATATATATATTTAGTTACTTTCATATATTTTTATAGTAATATATTCATAATATTTTTATATATTTTGTTAAATATACTAAAAAATATATTATTTGATAAGCACAATTAGGTATTTAAATCATGGTATTATTCCTTAAAATTATAATTGACATCCTTTCAAAAAAAAAAGTGTAGCATAAAATATACATGATTACCTAGTTGTCACGAGAATTTTCTGTCTAAGAAAAAATGGATAGTAATATTGGTGAATCCTTCTCTTTTGTGGTAAGGTTGATAGATGCATGCATAAAGTGAATGGTGTTATGGAAATGGTGAAAAATACTTAATATAGACATTATATTATATTGATCCAAGTGCATCTTATATGGATTATTGGCTTGCTTTTCTTTTTTTTGGTTGAAGGAATTCAAAATCCAATTGTTATTTATAAATTTATAACCATGAATAAAGGATTTTTCTTGTTTACCTTCTTAGCCATATTCTTTTGGGAGGACCCAGGTTCCTTGGAAAAATGGGTTTATTCTTAAGAACATTGATTCTTGGGTTCAAATTAGAAAATGAAAATATTCATCTCATCCCCATTTGGGTCATATTACTAGGGATTCCAGTAGAATTCTAAGAGGAAGAAGTTATAATGGGCATTGCTAAGACTATTGGGTGATTCATTTCCTTATATGAGGTTACCAAATATAGAAAGTGACTAGTCTTGCCCATATTATGTGTTTATGGTGAGACTAATAATTCCTCATTAACTTTCATAACACTATATTCCAAATATGGCAGTTGGAATCGATAAATCAAGTATGAAAATGAATGTGTTTTTTCAATATTACTATAAATTGAAACATTCAAAAAATGAATGTCTCTATCGGCCCCCCAAAGTTTGATTTAAATACAGGAAAAGAAGTACAATCCTTGAACCATACAATACCCATTGCAGTTAATGTTAGTTTTGATTATGAACATAAAGAACCAACCTTGATGAAGGAAGTTTACTCATCGGAAGTTGGGAACCAAAGGTTTAGAGGGCAACCCTGTTTCCTGAGTTCCACTTTCACCCTGGCAGGGTGGATCAAAATACTAAGGGAATCACAAGCCTCAAGAAGATAAATGATGTTAATGTTGAGATTGCTACTTGGTGTGTGGAATGGTAAATAAATAAGCTAGAATAATTTAAAGAGAGTCCAAGTCCCCTCCAAGTAAATCTTAAACTTGGTTTGATTCTCACTCAAGCATCTATTAACATGATCCCATATAGTCTTTTGGAACACTTCGGAAATCTAGTGATTAACATTCGATAATTGTCTAGGAGGGGATATTTGTTTATAGGAGAAGGTTCTTATAAATTTATAGGAAAGTATAAGAGTTTCAAGGAGGGATTGTTGGAAAATAAAGAGTGGTATGAAGTTGAGGTAGTTCCCTACACTTTGGAGTTGTAGAGTGACTCAGACCTTGAAAATGTATCAGACGAAGACTTTATATGTCAACAATTGAAAGTGCATAGTGAGACTACAAATCTCTCAAAAATATATATTGGATACAAGGACAAATTTTCATTGGGATTCCCACTTAGAAAGGCGAGTTGAGGTTGTGGGTCCTTGATTTTTGGGAAGACTTTCTATGTTTCACAAGTATGAGCAAAGGGAAAGGAAGGGTAACAAGCTATATTCAATACATGAGAACATAGAAGAAAATAATACACATGTAAATGGTTGGAAATTAGCTTCACAAAAGAAATTTAAGTAAAAATTATTTTTTTGGCCTCTCCTTCATGAGAAGTGCTAAAAAATTGGAGGAAACAACGAGAAGTCAAAGAGAAGTGCAACTGAAAACATGGGGTGATTTTGCTAGATACTACTAGATATTTATTTATGTCTCATTTTGAGTTTCAATTTTGTTTGGGATGTGCTCCTTTGTAGTGTTTCTGAAAATTAGGTGATGGTTCATAGTTGATTGGCATCGTTAATTTGGGTTGGTATTTTACACGCCATGCTTCATTGTTTGTTTCTTTTCTTTGTTCTTAAATTCAATTTTTTACTTGATTATGGGAGCATTTCAAAACCCTTACATTTATCCTTATAAAAAATAATTCTATATTCAAACTATGTCATAATCTTTAAAGGGGCAAGGTAATTTGCAGAATTCAGAAGGAAAACTATATAGGTCCAAGGCTTTATCATTTATTATTTACAAGGGACATAATCACAACTCCTCAGTAGGGATTGGGCCATCACACTTGTTTTTCCAAGGAATTGATTCTAAGGAAGGGGGATTGTAAATTTTCTAAAGAGAGGTTGTAGAGTTATTTTAGGAGCATTTTGTAGTATTGTAGTACATGTGGTCCTATTGTATATAATAATTTTAGGGTATGCTAAATTAGTTTGGGAGATATATTCAAGACTATTATATTTTAATTTAATAGAAAACTTTCCTCCAAATATGCTCATTTATAAATTAATATTTAGCAAAATATCTTACTAAAAATAGGAATGTCTAGAAAACTTTCAGCTCCTTATTCCCTTGACCCACTCGCGCTTTCGAACTTCCAATTAAAAGCTTCCTTGTTTTGTACTTTAAAAAATCAAACTTTTCTACTTCCATACTTTTGTTTTTCCTGGAGCCATCTACTCATTAAAAATAGAAGTTGTTCCCCCATTCCATACAACTCCTAAGTAAGCCACAATTTGCTTTTTGTGATGTCTTGAGTTAGTTTTTATAGTTGACTTTGCCTTGATGCCCTCTATCTAACATTTTACAAGACTTTTATGCTCAAACCACATTTATCACCCTTCAATTCCTCCTTTTGAACGGTTTGAAAGATCTTTCTAATACCAACTTTAAGATAATGCTCACATACATATTGGTAAGCATACCATATACACATACATACTCAGAAAATAAACACCAAATAAACTCTTATTAAAATATATGTTTCTCCACACAAAGACTTCTACAATTTTCCTTTTACCTTTCTTCACTTCTTCATTAGATCGCGCATTGCCATACAACAACGAAAGAAACACTTATAACTTTTTCCGTAATTTGTTCTAGAAATCTCTTATAAATTCTAAAAATAAAATCTTAAAATTAAACCCAATACATATTTCATATTAAAAAAAGTTTAATTTCTTTCAGCTTTGAGTTAACTGCTTTATTTTTTAAAAAAACATCCAATTTATTATAACATTGAATGCCTCCAATTTGTCAAACTTATAATTCCAACACAATTTATCATTTTATCTATTGATCACATTACCTCTAAAGAAACATGATGGCAGACTGCCATCACACAATTAAACGGGTGGAAACAATTAAAAGGTTTCAAAAGTATACAATTTAGAATGTTTTGTTTAGAATATTAGTAAATTAACAAAAAAAAAATCCTTTGAAATTTGGTGTATTTAAAGAAAATAGAAGTTTTATATGCATGTGTGGAAAATACGCTTCTCAATTGTAACCTTCTCAAACCTCGTTTCTCGTTACATTGTCATTGTTTGCAAATTTCTTCATCTGTCGTTTCTTACAACATAGAATGTAACCACAGTTACAGGTGGAGAGCAGGATGGCCCTGGGAATTTGTTCCGAAAATTTAATCAAAGAGGTAAGGGCATTTAATCTCCATCTCAATCTGTCGATCTCCTTCTTCGCTCAGATGCCATTGGTTTTGTTTATCAATGGTATGTTTTTCAAATATTTTATGTCCTCTATTTTAAAGCTCTTGCAGATTATGTAGATATGGGAAAATACTTCTCAAACTGCTTTGAATTTGTGATGATCTATTAAGGACTTGGAAAAGCAAATGCATGACATTTTTTTTGGAATAGTACATTCTTCTGTATTGTTTTCTTAATCTTGAAGAAAAACTTTTGACAATAATAAGATTTTAGCTTAAAGAGTCCATATAACATAGAACAGAAAGAAATTGCTCAATTGGCTAAACAGCTCATTTTCTTTTTGGTTAGTTTCTCCTATATTACAGTACTCTAGACTTTCTTTAATATCTACCTAATGATACAATATGTCTATGGCAGAATCAGTACCATGAGGTGGCAAGGTTGAAGCATCAAGTTGAGCAGTTGCAGTTATGGCAAAAGTGCGTCATGGCCTTGAACAACTTCTTCTTTAAAATGTTCACAGTTTTCAATTTGAATGATACATAACCTTGGATGGCTTTGAAATGCATGCAGGCACATGATGGGAGAACAGATTTCAGATTTGAGCATAAAAGAGCTGCAACAACTTGAACATCAAATGGAAGTTGGAATGAGCCGGATTAGGGCAAGAAAGGTATTAAGAGAGACATATAGACATACATAAATATTTTATTTCCAATGAATCAGCGAGGAATCGAACTTTATATCTCTGAATCTGAGCATTGAACCAAATTTTGATTTTGTTCTTCCAACATTTTTCACTGTGGGTTTTTAGTCTCTCTCATACAAAGGTTATTTCCTTCACAGACAAGTTATGACTCAAACATAGGATATGTTTGCATGCTCTACTAGTAAGCTACTAACCTTTTTGCAATTTGAAATGTAAATTATTCTTTGAACGAAAGTTATAGAGAAAGATTTGGAATTTTATTTTTTCATAGACGAGTTACGACTCAAACATAGGATATGATTGCATGCTCTACCACTAAGCTACCAACCCCTGTGCACTTTGAAGTGTAAATTATTCTTCTAATAAAAGTTATAGAGAAAGACTTGGAATTTTATATTTCATAGACAAGTTACGACTCAAATGTAAGACATGCTTTCATGCTCTACCACTGACCTACTAACCCCTTTGCAATTTGAAGTGTAAATTATTCTTCTAACAAAGTTATAGAGAAAGAATTCAAACTTAGAATTTTATTTTTTCATAGACTAGTTAGGACATGCTGGAGCTTACCACCAGACTACTAACCCTTTTACAATCGAAACTGTGGATTATTGATACTACAAGAGTTATAGAGGAATAATGTCAAGTGTTTTTCTTGCTAGAGATACTTGCGAGTCATTAATCGACTTCTGTGTTGTTTTCAGGACCAGTGTTTGTTGGAGCGTATAGATGAAATTGAATTGAAGCGCTTACAAGATATTGAAATTAAGGTTAGTGGATTTCTTAAATTTTCCACTTTTAATTCTTACCTATTCTTATAAAATATGTTTTTCAACATCTCCATAGTTTCTTTTGTTGCTAGCTACGCATTACACATTATAAATCCACTAGGTATTCATTAAATTGAAAGGGAAAAAAATCTTTCAATTTCACAAATTAGAAACATCCATTCAAAATAAATTTTAAATTTAATATTCATATACACGCAAAAAGTGCTAAACAGCCCAATTTTTAATGTTGTAAATGCCAATGCCAATGCACCACAAGTTTATCAATATGAAATAGTTACAGTTAAAAGAATGGCTCAAACTTGTGTTATAGACAACTTTTCAGTTGTTTGAGTCTTTGAAATTAGATGTCCTACTGTCTAACCTTATTTGTTCCGTCAACAAGCAGGAGCAGGAGAATCGAAGTCTGCGCAGACAAGTAATGTTTTTTTATGTTTTCTTTTGTATATCCAAATTAAACTGGAAAAGTGTTCTTTTATATTGTTTTAAGCTTATATTTCCTCGTCTAACCCTAAAAAACTTGGTGGTTATAACAGTTAGAAGAGGTACACAAGAATACTTCGGCAACAGAACAACGTGCTACAGCTTTTCTTGAATTTCATCCTCTCCAAATCAGAGACACTCCAACACCAATCCTGGCCAGACCTTTAGCAGCTCATAATTCTAGCATCGAGGACTCTGAAACTTCCGAGACATCCTTGCATTTAGGGTAACTATCTTACCTATTCTTTGTGCCTAAACATATTAAATCTGATCTAGGTTATCAGGACGGAAATAGCTTATGTTGGTTATTTCTAAATGTATCATTTGTTTGAAAACATTTACAACTTTTCTAGTATATGGTAGAAAATTAGAAATATAGGAATGATGTGAACCATGGGCCTAGGAGGTCAATCCTCTAATCTAATCTGTAAACTAGAGGTTATAAAATATGTAATAAAATGCAGTCACAATAGTTAACGATTACAGATTTGAATTTTTTTTATAATGTTCACATACAGATTGGTAAGTACACCATATGCACATATATTTAGAAAAAAAAACATGAAATAAATTGTTATTGAAATAGATGTTGTTTTTCCTATCTTTACTTCTTCATTATCTTCCCAATACATTTACCAATGAGCCACACTCATATTTATAGTTTTCCCCTAACTTGCTCTAGATGTTTCTTATCAACCAAAAATATAACCCTAAAATAAGACTATATATATATATATATATATATATATATATCACGGGTTTTGTTTCTTCACCTACAAACTAATTGCTTAATTGTTTAGAAACCTATTTTTAGAGATATTTAGGGCCTCAAGTTTGCACAAAAAGTACCTAAAAATATATAATGTATGTCTAAAAATATTAAAAGCATAATGGTCAAGGTTATAATTTTTATCAATCATGGAGGAGGAGCTGAGAAAGGTGCCGACCTTGGAGGGGATTTATGTAGGAAGAGGGAACAACACTTAGGCAGCAAAATTGTTCCGTGAAGCGAATCAGGAGCATGTGAAGCTCTTGCCTCTGTGGAAGAATGAGGAGCCACTGTTAGACATCCCGAAGCTCATCATTGACAGGGCCAAACAAAGATTTCTCTTTGCTCTTGTGGGAAGGTTTGTGGGGCTACAGGTGAATATTGATACAGTAAGAGAATGTAGCAGGAGAAAATGGTGCTACAAGGTAGAAGTGCGAGCCTTGGCGGGAGAAGGTTTCCTTTTTCGCTTCCACTCTGAGGTGGATATGCAGAAGGTTTTCAACGAAGGACCTTGGTTTTTTAGTAGTGCAACCTTTACTTTTCACCAATGGGAGCCTGGAATGCCCCATGATTTTTGTTGCCATACTCTCTCTGTATGGATTCGGCTTCTAGGTCTCCCATTGGAACTTTGGGAACTTGAGGTCTTTCTGGGGATTGCTAGATCGATGGGGTTGCTGATTGTTGTGGATCCCACTATGAAAACGAGATCCAGATTTTTCTTCGCCAAACTCTGTATCAATATACCGGTGGGCTTCAAAGTCCCGAAACGAATCTTTCTACATTCCCCTACTAGAAAATGGGAACAAACTATTGAGGTCGAAAGCTCCAAAAAAAAATTTAACAAGTGCAAAATGGTCAGGTATGAGATGAAGGACTGTTGTGGACCTGTTGAGCCACCAATGAAATTTAATTATCTCCAGGGGGATGATGATCTGGAAGTCTCGTTTGGATAGGAAGATGGTTAGGAGGAATCAGATGAGGAGGATTTTGTAGCTGAGACACTTTCTTTGCTTGATGAGGGGGGTTGAGCTGTTGTTGGTGTAGGAGTTGAGCCTGTTCTGGTTTTTGCTCGGCAGGGGGCATTGCTGGAGTTGTTGTCCTATGATGTTGCACTTCTCCCAATTGTTGGTCAGGTGGAGGCTCGAAACCAAGCTGTTCGTGGTGGAACTGTGTTGACAGGTGGACCCAATAATTTCTACGGGGAGGGAAGGTCAGTTGGGTGGGAGAGTTAAGTTTTGAATACTAATGTTGCACGTTTCAAGGGAGGTTTAAATATTCCTTGTGTTGTGGTTGGTGGTAGGGCCTCCAAGCTCCTTCACACACCACTTGGTAGCGAATTGACGGATTTGGACAAGGGGAGGCTTGAGGTCGTCCTTAGACCCGACTTGCATCACTCTTTAGAGACCTCTCCTCCCATGGGGGATGATGAGGGTTGGATGAAATTCCACCACAAAAAATTATGTTACGCGTAGCCGCTCTCGAGTGGCGTCCGGTGGAGGGTCCTAGCTCTCTTGGTTTGAGTCAAGTTTCCTTGACTCGCCCTTGGGACTTGACTTTTATCTGGGTTGGGTTTGTTTCTTTTGACTGTTGATAGAGGTCATCTGTTTTCTTCTCTATTGTGTCCCTCATGTTGTATCTCTTTTGTAAGGCCTTAGGGAGCCAAAATCCTAGTCTTTTTACCTAATCTAATAAAAATAATTCCTACATTCCCTTTTAAACTTGATTTCCCATATTGATGACTCATATGCTCAAAAGTCTCCTTAAGTTGATGTCTTTTTGAAAACATCTACACATGTTTGTTCATAGATATGCAAAACTCTATGTATATTGAAGATATACAAAACTCTATGTATATAACACCATTCTTGCTTAAATTTAAGATGAATTGATATCGTGTATCAATGTGCTTGTTCTTTTTGTGCAAAAAATTTGGTTATCACAAAATATCTTTGTTTCTCTTTCTTGCTCTTGTTGCAAGGATGTAATTATTATTCTCATCCAAATTGTTTGACATGTTTTCAATGTAACTGCTACATACTTTGCTTATGGTGATGAAAGAGTTACAACTAGTTATTTTTGGAAATCCTGTGAAACTTCTCTTGAACTAAAATTATAAAAACAAATTATGAAATTTTCTTTCTATCATCAATGTTTTCTACACATTCACTATTTGTGTAAGCTATTAGCTTCAATTCATGTACATATATATAACGTCATGATCTCTTGCTCCACTTAAGCATCTCAAAATTATTTTCCTTTTTTTCAATGTGAATCTTTTAGAGTTTCCCTAAATGTTGAAATTAGACTCACTGCATACATTATGTTAGGCCTTGTTTCTATCAAATAATTCAAACTTATAACTAGTCTTTTATAAAATGCTAGATCAACATTGTTTCTCTTATCCTCCTCGCTTAATTTCAAACCTAATACTACATGTGTTGGTTTTGGTTTGCAATTCAAAATCCTAAACCTTTTGAAAATATCACTAGCATACTTGGATCAATGAATGAAATTTCCATAACTTGTTTGCTTCACCTCAATGCCAAGAATTTTTTTCTTAAAACTAAATATTCCATCTCAATCTCTTTCATCATTTTTTATATGAACAACTTAACTAAATATTTTTTTGAATATCTAATTATCAACAGAAAATCAAAATTTCACGTTGATCATTCACCTTGGTATATGGAGTATGTCCATTATTTCTTCTACTAAAACAATCAATTAATAAGTATGAGTCAATGTGACTATACCAAACTCTCAGTGCTTTCTTAATACCATACATAACTTTATTAAATTTGTAGACTTTGTTTTCATGACCAAGAATTTCAAATCCTGAAGGTTGTTGCACATATACTTATCCTTCCAATTATCCATTCAAAATTTTGACTTTATGCCCATGTGATAAAATTTCCACGTTTTATTAGATGAAATTATGAAAAGTTATATCAATATATCCAAGATTATACAAGGATAAACATCTCATGATTGAAATGGAAAATATCATATAATCGAATGGCTCCTTCGGTTCCTCATGCTGTGACCACCTCCTGGGTAGCTCGGCCTTTTGGCAATGCTCGTCGAGATCCTCTGAAACTCATGCCCTCTTGGAGTGAAGATGTACCACTCGTGGAGGTTCTAGAGATAGTGGTTAACTGGGATAAGAATAGATAAAAATACTCTACAATGGGTAGTTTTGTAGGCCTGAGACCAAATATTGATTTTGTAAGAGATTGGTGCAAGACGAAATGGAACTACAATTTAGATGTTAGAGATCTTGCAGGGAATGGTTTCCTTTTTTTCTTTCAGGGAGAGTTGGATCTTCAAAGGGTGCTTCTAGGAGAGCCTTGGTTTTATGGGAAAGAAACCCTTAGCCTTTTCCACTAGCAACCAGGCCTGTCTCCAGAGTGTACCTTCTAGGATCTCCCATTCTATATTCGTCTCCCAGGCTTGCCCCTGGAGTTTTGGGAGCCTGAGTTTTTTAGCATTACAAGGGCCATGGGGCTTCTTATTGTTGTTGACCCTGAAACGAAGGCATGTTCTAGGATTTTTTGTGCCTATATGTGCATTAATGTTCTGGTGGGTACAAAAGTACATACAAAAATTTGTTTGTATACTCTTGATGAAAAATGTGTGCAAGACATTATCTTAGAAAATTCACAGGTCATTTGTGAAAAATATTGAAAGGTTGATTAAGAGGGAGAAATTTGTTGTCAAGATGGGAGGCTATCTCACGAGGAGAATGAAAACAATGTAGAGTGGTTTCTTGTTTCTCAAATCAACAATGAGATGGAGGACGAGAAGTGGAATGCTGGAGAAGAGGAAGTGGAGGATGATGAAGAGATCGTGGCTTGTACTATGGATAAGCCTATTGGGAAGAGCTTTGCTGGGGGTTGTGCTAGCATAGTGGATGATTTGTTGGGTGATGTGGGAGCCAATGTGGAAAAGGCGGGTGAGGTAGATTCAAACTCAAATTCAATGTTCCTGGTGAGGGTCTAACAATTTCTAATAAGTGGAATTTGATAGGGGATGCCGTGGTTGGAGCTAGCCAAGTGGTGGAAGTGATTTATGATGTTGGTGGCCATATCTTTGACAGGTTGAGTGGACCCATTGAGCAAGAAATTTCAAATTTAAATTTTCAACCCTGCATTGATGAGGATGGGTTCCCTGCTACGGACGGACTGGTGGCAGATAGTTGTGTCGAGGGTCACCTGGTGGTGGCCCTTGAGATGAATGATGACTCAATGAGGGAGCTGGTGGACCCCATGGCTGATGGGGGTGGGTGGAATTTGGTCCATGCATAAAAAATTGTCTGTCCATCTCGTATAATGTGAAGTTTCTCTAGGGGGATCCAAATGTTAGCTTTTGATGAGTTGAGTCAAACTCTTTTGACTTGGCCTTTTAGCTACTTATGTTTTCTCTTGGTTGTTTCTTTCTGCCAATGGTAGAGGTTTGTTCTTGGTCCTCAATTTTTTAATCTTTTCTCCTTTTGTACTAGTGGGTTTTTTGGTCCCCTCAAAACCAATTATTTATCTAATCTCTAAAAAAACATCTCATTGAAATCGATTCTAGGATGTTGTCAATATAACTTTGCAACCAATCTTTCTTTAAGCATATCAATATTTTTATTTGCATTAAAATTTATCTTGTAGATCCAATTTACTCCAATTACATCCTTTCCTTCTAGAAGATTAATTAGATTTGAAGTCTATTTTATTTCTATTTCATCAATCTCTTTATCCATGGATTTTTCCCAAGTCTCAAAATTTGAATAGATTCTTGTAAATATACTATATCATCTATAACGAATAACACAAAATCCACAAATTCATCATTTTCTAATTTTTCACATATTTATTTCAAAATTATTATATTTTGTGAGTTCTCATTGGAGTGATAACTTGGAAAATATGGACTTGAATTTATTCTTGAGATGTTTCTTGGGTGATATCTTTTTGAAGAAATTGTATTTTCTATTGGAGATGTTAGCGCAACAATATCATGAGAAGTAGATGGATCTAAGATCCCGCCTAGGTTATATCTTGGTGATATTGAATGTAAAACTTTCCCTCACATGTGACATCTTGTACTGAAATACTGACTAGGATGTGTACTAGGAGATGTCATTGTAGTGATATCCTATGAAACTATTCTACCAATTGATGAAGATACCATTGGGGTGAAATCTTGTGAGGTACTTGATGCCTCATTCTAATTTTTTGACTCATTTTCAATATAAGTAATCACTATACTAATAATTAGTCCCTTTTCAATGGGGCTAGTTTTTACCATTTCAATTGATTTCTTTTCAAAGCTTACATCCTATGGTTCTTCTTCAATAAAATAAACACATCTATTGATTATCCCTTTCTTGGTGATTGGATTATACAATTTGTATTTTTAAACTCCTCACATATTTTGACACAAAAGTAAATATTTCTCTTTTATAATTTAATTTCTTTCTCCTTTCAATTAGCACATGAACATATGCCACACAACCAAAAAATCATAATTGGGAAACATTGTGTTTTTTTTTAAACTCCAAACCTCTTGAGGATTTACTTTATGGATGCTCTTTATATGACATCTACTAAAAATATGAACTATGTCCTTCAAATGAAATAATTATTGAATGTCATGAATAATAAGTTGCCATTGACAATGGGAGTTTTCATATGTCCACACAGTTCTAAAATCACAATATCAAGTGGAGCTCATTCTCTATATGAATTTCCAAAATGAAATGTTTCTATTGGTTTCTTTTCTATAATATACCCTTCATAATCTTTGTTTGGATACTTTTTAAAGGGAAATAATTTTACCATGTTCTTATTATAAAACATAGTTAAACCATTGAAACTCGAATGACCATATTTAAGATGCCAAAACCATGATTGATCTTCTATAGTTATTTTAAAAGCAACATAAAATTCATTTTGTATTCTCATAAGAAACATCTTGTTATTTGTTATTGGAAATTGAGCAATTAACTTATCATTTTCATTTCTACCAAGAATCAAACATGTATGATTATGAAAATAGACATTATATCCCTATATACTAGTTTTCTAATGTTGAATAGATTGTGTATACGACTTGGAACATGATACATATATGGGATGTGTTTTTTCTCTCCTTTATTGGTTTTCTATGTTTATGCTTCATTTACCCATGACAACTACTTCTTTATCATTCCCCCAGTTTTACCTTTGACCTCATAGATTCATTTATGTTTACACGTACATCTTTGTTTCCACTCATGTGATTACTTCAACCACTATATAAATACCACACTTGTTTTTTATTTCCTCAAGGTATATTGAAATAAATCAACATTGAAGTACTATTTTGACGCTCATCTTGATTTACCTTGAAAAATATGCACTTTAAATATTCATATAAAATTTCTTATTTTTTCACTCATATTCATAATAACCAAACTTATTGTAGTAATGAAATTTGAAAATAGATTTTTCATACCTTTGACCTTTGTAATTCTACTTTTGGTTTTCTTCTCTACCACTTCTTCTTGCAAAGAAATTTGAATTGGATCCTCGTTTTTTATAGAAATTTTGGGTCCTTCCTCTTTCACTTGCATATCTATTACTACTCTTACTCCCCATGTGTCTCTACTTCTACTAACTAAACCATATGATTTGAATGTTCTAGGGGAGAACTAGTTTTCATATTCATCCTTTGTTCATGGATTGTATAGACCCCATCAATTCCTGAGCAAACAATTATGTTAAATCTTGATTCTTCAATTACAACTACAATAAAATCAAACACAAGAAGAAAACTTATATGTATTTTTCTACAACCCTTTGATCATCTAATACTTCACCATGAGATCTAATTGATTTACTACTTCCATTGCATGGGTAAAAAATAAATTAACCAAATCTTAATTTCCTATATATATACTTTCAAAATCTCTCATAAGAATTTTTAACTTACCTAATTTAACGTAATTAATACCTCAATATGTTGTTTGTAGGATTTTCCAAAAATTTTAGATATATTTTTTGTAAATATTGGAAAGACTTATTCATCCATGACTTTTAAATGATGAACAAAGCCTTTACATCCTTTTTCTTGTTCTCTTTCAACAAATCTTTCTCTTCTTGTTACCAGGCATTGGTCGATGCCTAAATTTTCGGTTTTATAAAAACATTCTCCATAAAATCCATCACATCTTGAGATAAAAATAGTGTCTTTATTCTTAATATTCTAGGAATCATATTTTTTTCCATTGAAGATAGGAATTTGAGGTTGGGTAAGGTTGTTACTTCTTACATCCACCATATTTCAACTAGCTTGTTTATTATATTTGGATATAATAACTTTGTTAATGAACCTGACTCTCATATTGATATGAAGGATCATTGTAATAGAAACTTGATGGTAATTGTCACATATTGATTGGTAAGGACACATGCACGCATGCACGCGCGCGCGCGCGCACACACACACACACACCTTGAGAGAAAAATAGTGTCTTTATTCTTAATATTCTAGGAATCATTTTTTTTCCATTGAAGATAGGAATTTGAGGTTGGGTAAGGTTGTTACTTCTTACATCCACCATATTTCAACTAGCTTGTTTATTATATTTGGATATAATAACTTTGTTAATGAACCCAACTCTCATATTGATATGAAGGATCATTCTAATAGAAACTTGATGGTAATTGTCACATATTGATTGGTAAGGACATCACACACACACACACACACACCTGCACGCACACACACGTACATGCACACACGTACACGCACACGCACACATGCACACACACACACACACACACACACCCGCACACACACGCATGCACACAATCAAAAATAAATGTAAAATAATTTTTTATTACAATAGATACTACAACATACAAAGACTTATACAATTTGCTTCTCATCTTTCTTCACTTATTCATTGCATTTACAATAAATTCACCAATGAACCACACATATTTATATCTTTTCCTTAATATTTTTTATAAGTTTCCTATTCACACTAAAAATAAAGCCCTAAAATTATGCCTAATATATATCTCATATTTTGAGAGTTTTATTTGTTCTCCTAAAAAACTAATTCTTCTATTGTTAAAATAGTCTAATTATAAAGATATTGAATGCCTCAAGTTTACACAAAATATATCTAAAAATATTTAATGGACAACCCTAAAATATTAAAAACATAAAGATCAAGCCTATAACTCCAACATATATGTAAATAATGTTTATGGAGTGATAAAAAATGGAGAAATACTTTCAACCTAATTTTCTAATACTTCAATGTAAGTTTAAAAAAAACATTCAGTGCTAGATAATATAGGCATGATAACATTCATGATATTTCCTTAGGATAGATGGCTTACGATATACCATTCAAGGAATATATTACAAAAGATACAGTTATGAAACAATTCATCTTTTACAATAGATAATGGTTAACCTTCTTCCAGGTTTAATGTTTAGTGGTTTATTTTACATGCCTGAGAGTATGTTACCATGTGCTATGTCATAATGTGAGTTCTATAATCTCTTCACATGACATCATCAACCACATGTAGGTGTAACACCTAGTTATGATGGGCTTGGCTTGGAGATAATTTAGCTTAAGAACTCAACCGGCAGTGATTTCATACAAATAAGAGAGATAGAGAGAAAAGGGCTTAGTTTGTGATGCTTATAATAGGTCAATGTGGTAGTTAGATATAATTGTTTATGTTCATAAATCTTGTAAAGGATGATGTGTAACATGGTGAGGGAAATGGGTCATTTGGTAAAAAAAACATTTTGAAACATATGTGATTATGAGGTTTTAAAAATTAATCATTATTATTTGGATTTACTATTTATAAGGCCCCTCTTTACACTACTATTCTTAGTTCTACTAGTTTACCATTGAAAAAAATTGTCAATAAAAATTACCTCCTAGATGATCGCACACATTATGTACCATTTTGTAGAGTTAACCCCCTGTGAATTATAATAACTTCAATTTGATTATTTATCATTTATGATTTATATGATCCAATAGTTCAATCATAATTAAAAATTAAATTA
The DNA here is from genome assembly GCA_019776745.2 of Taxus chinensis. Taxonomy (NCBI): domain Eukaryota; kingdom Viridiplantae; phylum Streptophyta; class Pinopsida; order Cupressales; family Taxaceae; genus Taxus; species Taxus chinensis. The sequence goes on along the minus strand of CM034151.1, from coordinate 249,089,399 downwards.
ACCCCCACCTCCTCCCTGCCCTCGTTCCCCACCTTGCCCCCTTATTTAAGTGCATCACCAATAAACCATATATAAACAAAAGGAAACAAAAAAAGATCAAGAAAAAGGATGTTCTCATCTAAGGGTTGGAAATACTAAGGAAATCCTACAAATATCTGAAATTTGATTGTTGAAGTATTTTTAGGTTGAGAAGTAATTTGATCAAATGATAGAAGTTTTATTCATCAATCAAAATATGCAAATGATGTTTTGAAGAGGTTTAGGATGTTGAATTGCAAACTAACATCTACACATGTGGAAACCGGTTTGATACTGAGAAAAGAAAATAAGGGCTCCAATATAGATCCAACATTATACAAGAGACCTGTTGGTAGTTTGATGTATCTAACGGCTACAAGGCCTTGCATCATGCATAGAGTAAGCCTAATTTCAATGTCCATATTGACTCCAAAATAGTCTCAGTGGAACGTTGGAAAAATAATATTGAGATATATTAGTGGAACAAAAATTCATGGCAATTTATATTCAACATTAAATGATTTCAAGTTGATAGGATAGATTAATAGTGACTATACTAGAAGTATTGATGAAACAAAGAGCAATACTAGTTACATTTTCCATTTTGGTTAAGGTGTAGTTTCATGGGTGTCCAAGAAGAGTCTGTCATCACTCTTTCATTAGTTGGAGTGAAATATGTAGACATCACTATTATCCCAATTTTTCCCCCTCAGAAAAATTGGTCAAACACGCCCCGGACAGAAAATCGAACAGTCGTTTCAGTCCAGCGGGCTCACAATCGATTCCAAATCTGAGGGGTAGGCAAGCTCGACAATGAGGGAGGCCAACGGCATCAAAAGAAACTAGAGGCTCAAAGGAGAAAAACAGGGAAAATCTCAAAGTTTTTGGACTTAGTTGTATACGAGTCAACTTGGGGCCAAACATCAGACTCGTGGAAGGTGCCACATGTCAGCTTGGTGCTATTCCAAAAGGGAACTTCAAAATGGAGACCTCAAACATGCGCAGAGCTTCCAGGTGTCCCAGGTCCAAAAAGGGACAAAATTGGCCATTGAAAATTCCAAACGAGCAGAAAGAACCACATGTCAGCTCGACATAATTTCAAAAGTAAGAGTCCAAGGCGGAGACTCAAACTAGCGCTAGCCCTCCAAGTGGTCAGGGTCCAACAGAAGTCAAATGGCAGTGGGCCCAAATCAGTGAAGTATAAGAGTGTCAGCAGAAGGCGCCAAGTGTCTCAATGGCGCACCTTCAAGGGTCGAAGCCAAGGGCAGAGACTCAAATAAGCACCAAGTCTCCATGTGTCTAAAAGTCAAAAAGGGGACAGAGCTGACAGTTTAAATCGATTCAGTATGAAAGGACTAGCCAAAGCCTCCACGTGTCTCAGTGGCGCACCTTCAAGGGTCGAAGACAAAGGCGGTCCCCTAAACGAGGGCGGAGCTTCCACGTGTCCCAGGCCCCAAAAAGGAAGAAGTCAAGGGGAAAAACTGGCCGTTGAAAATTCTAAACAGAGAAAATCCAGCAGAAGGTGCCATGTTCCTCAACGATGCAAATTCAAAAGGCATGGCCCAAAGGCCAATCCCAAATGAGCGCGAAGCTTCCACGTGTCCCATGTCCAAAAAGGAGATAGTGTCGGTAGTTGAAATGTCTCAGGGCAGCAGAAGCCTCCATGTGTCTCATCAGCACGACTTCAAAAGGCGCGGCCCAAAGAAGGACACTGAACCAGTGCCAACCCGCCACGTGGTTAGAGCCCGAAAGTTGAATTGGCCCCAAATCGACTAAGTATAAAAGAACCGGTGGAAGGTGCCACATGTTGACTCAACAAAAATTCAAAGGGAAAATCTAGAAACAAGTCCCAAATGAACGCCAAGACTCCACGTGTCCAAGGTTAGACATATGGCCCCGCCAAGTGAAAGGGACTTAGCCAAAACACAAGGAAATAGAGAAATGCCGTGGAAGGAGCCACATGTCTCACCGATGCAATTTCAAAGGCATACCCCAAAAGGTAGTCCCCAAACGAGCGTAAACCCGCCACGTGGCTAGAGTAAAAAAAGGTAAGGTCGGCCGTTGAAAATTCCAAGAGCCTATAGAGGCTTCCACGTGTCTCATCTGCGCAACTTCAAAAGCAAAATTTGGGGGGCAGTTTCCAAATGAGCATGAAGCCTTCACATGTCTCAGGTTAGGCATAGGGTCTCTGCCAACATAAGGGACTCAAGAAGAATACAGAGGAAATAAAGGAGCCCACGGAATCTACCACATGTCAATCTGGCGCAATTTCATAAGCGAAAGGCAGGGGCTGAATCTTCAAGATGCGCGGTGCTGCCACATGGACCCTATATGAAAAGACTCTTTTAAATATTGCACGCCCGCGACCCTGATCTTTAGACAGCCATAGCTTTCGAATGGAAACTCGGATTTGGGCAGGAGAGGACTTTTTTGAATGCTCTCAACGTCGGCTTCTCACCTACCTACATTAATGTTTCGGCCCATTATTTTCGAGGTCTATCAAGTCTCCCACCTGTCGCCATGATGAAGAATGTGCCTCTTTCTTTCTTAGTAAGGGACAACGACGAGGGCATGGGTGTTGCAATAAATCTCTTCATTGTGGTAGGTGGATTCAATACGCTTCCACGGGTGGTTGGAGAAGAGTTTGAATTCTCCCCTCTCCACTCTCTTATTCTTCCTATATATTGTAAAGGAGGGGCATTTTCTAAAAGGTTGGTCATTGTTTCTTTCCTGCCCCCCTCTCTCTTTCTCCCTTAGGGTAGAATGTGGAGTCTAAGCCTCTTCTCATGGCTCTATAAGGACATTTTATTTCCTCTTTCTCACTGATGATGTATCGTGTAACTTATGAAGCAATAAAATATGTTTCATGATGCATCTGTCCATCCTTTGCTTATTCTGTTGTCTCTTCTCGCCTCTCGTCATTGCAGGGTATATTGTGCATACTCTAATGTTTATTGCAGGTTTTGGGAGTTGTGTTTAATGGGTTTTGAAGTGGTGTTCTGTGTGACATTCATCTTTGGTGTGTGGTGCATCTTGTCCACCCCCCTCCTCTGCTCACCTCTCTCCACTTCAGGCAGTTTGGATTCGTGACCAGCCACTTCCTTTTCTTGTGTATCACCGCTTAGTGTAGACTCTCTCTCTCTCTCTCTCTCTCTCTCTCTCTCTCTCTCTCTCTCTCTCTCTCTCTCTCCTTGGAAAGGTTAGATTAGGATTAGATAGGTTTTTCCTGCACTAGAGTAGCTTGTGGCAAGTAGATTAGGAAGTAGGAACCATCCTTCGTTGACGGTCCATCTCAAGTCCGCAAGTCCCACAACTTGAGAGATGGTCCAATGCTGTGCAATCACACCGAATGCCCCATTTCATACCTAAGCCATTCGGGGGTGCTGTGATTTTTTCCCAACAATCACAACAAGTCAAGAAATGTGGATGAGAAGAGCATTTTCCAATTTGAATCAAGAGCAAGGAGAGGCAAAAAAGATCATTTGTAGAACAAATCGGAAATAACATTATCAAATAAGCATGTTTTCATAGAAGGAGCAAACAAATTGACAAAAACTATCATTTTATTAGGTAACTAGTCAACAATAGAGAAATATTCTTGGAGTTTTGGAGGTTTCAACCCCAATATATGGTTATTTTTCGTAAAGCCATTATTAAAGGAGATTTCTAAGAATATTAGAGAAAGTCATGCTGCCTTGAGATTAAGCGGGAGTGATGGAATATCTAAACTTGACAGGCACTAATTAATTGTTTGCAGCTTTCTCAACTTCAAATCTTTTTGCATGAGATATTCACATTTATTGAATATCTCTCCTTTCACATGGATGACTTAATATTTATGTAATGCATACCTAGCATTTATGATTTTCCCCTCTACTCTCCTTTGCTTGTAGATGAATCAAATTTTTTTCAGAATTTGTCTCATTATTATTATTAGAAATAGAGAACACTCTAGAAAAAGAATATATATGTGTGCGTCCACATTGGAGGGGAAGAGGGGAGATGAGACTCATTTGTAAAAACGAGAGGATAAAAAGACTTGACCCAAAAAAAAATAAATAAATAAATAAATAAAAAGAAAGTGAATTATTATGTATTTTATGGTAATTTGGAATGCCAATCTACTAATTGGCTGCCCTGAGATGTCACAGAACCTTTCTTTTAGCCAAATAGAAAAGTCTGGACAGTCATTGATCCCTCTTCAATGTAATGTTAGAAGAAGCTAAAATGGCATAGTAATTAGAATGACTGACTTTGCCGAGTCAGTCAAACTCGGAGTTTTAATTCATTATGATTTCCCAATCATGGACGTTGCTAAGGTGCTTTGCAGTTATGCTGTTGCATTTTATATCAATTTTTTATTTTTTTGTTGTTGTTAATCTTATGTTCTTATGTGTGCACTCCTCTTGTATACAGCAGCATTTACTTTCTTTTTACACACGCCCATCTCTATTTTTCCATCACCATATACCCTTTTGCCAATATTTAAGATGACTTATAATAGTCTATATTCACTCACATCTATCTCGTGTTCACCCTACTTCTATGTTCTACCCTCGTCTCTTGAATCTAATCCTGCAGGCACAAATCCCCTTCTTCTATCTTCATCAATTCTTATTTGCATTTCTCTTACTGCTGCTCCTTTACCTTTCATTCTTCTCAGACGCATTTTGATGTACTTAACAACCAGCAATTCCCACAACTTTAATCTCTTAGACCATAATCCTACGTTGGATGGATTATTGTCCTAACAAGCTCTTTAAGAAAACCCGCTCCTTTGTTATCTTTTTCCCTTTGAATAATTTCTTCACCTTTCGAATGGAACAAATGGTAGTATCACGTTCAAGATCATGCATTTTTAAAAATAGATAGGCTATTATTTCACAACTCATTTCCACACATCAAGGTAGGAGCTACACCAAAACATTTTTAATATATGTTCTCCATCATGGATATAAAATCCCATTTTGTTTAAAGTTTCAAATCTGGCATGAGGAATCGCATGATTACTCTTTTGCTTCAAAAAGGGTCTTATTGAATGTGTGAGTTTTAGAAGTTAGTTGATGTCCCATCTATCATGAATTGTCTCACTTCTAACGGTGAAACATACCCACAGCTTCGCACAAAAACAGTTCTGATTGCAGCACATGTGAATTTGATCACCATTCTATGGTTCTCATAAATGAAGCTAGAGACTAACTCATGTTGACCCGCTAAAGACTTTTTTTAAGTTAGATAAAAAATTGCATTACCTCTAGGATGCTCGTACATCATGTAGAGAGTTGCTTCAGGGTGATCAAAGATAATGATATTCTTTTGGGTAGGGCAAAGCTTTCTCGTCAGGCATGCTGCTGGAAGAGTTTCTCTTCCGTTCAGTCCCTGTTCTCAGGAACAGAGGAGTTTGCCATGAGACATCTTTATGGCTGGGTGGAGAACAACGGTTTTCACCAGGAGTATTCCTCGAAGACTCTATTTCTTTTGGGCAGGGTCGGTATCGCTGGATGTAAACAGAAGAGGGTCTTTGTTGCTCTGTATCTTTCGTGGGGAGGAGTGACATAGAATGAGTCCCACTGCTGGGTGCACTATCAGACTTATAAAAACTGAAATTTAAGTGTGATTCTCGAAGATTGTGCTTTCCCCTGAACGACCTGAGCAAGGAACCCTTCCAATTCATGAAAATATGAAGTGGTGAATATTCTCCCTTAGGTTACCATGCTCAAGTTTTTACCGGTATATTAAAGCTCTTCCTTGGATACCGGTGATCAACCACAAGGTATAGAGTGGAAGCTCGAAGGAAAACCCAATAATCTAGTTTGCAAACTATGGGTTACTATAACAATTAGTCAAATTACAGATTTGAATCCAGAAAAAAAAATAGTAAAGCTTATGATTATTGAAAAGAAAGGATATTGTGCAAGTGCCTGTAATGTTCAATGAGGCTGAGAATGGAGATTTCCATGATCAGCGATGGAGAAATACAACCTTAAATCATATGGCATGTGAATTCAGATGACCTTTCATTGCTAGATACTCAAAGGCATGCTACCATTCGTAATTTCCCTTAGGGTTGAATGGACTGCAAAGTATCAATGAAACTTGCTTATGGAAGATATAAATACATCTTTAATTTTCTTTCCTATTGCTCTTCTAATTTTATAATTTTTATTATCAAGCTTCGTAAGTTATTAGGCACTTCTATTGTACATATTTAAAATAGCTAAGTTTTGTTGGAACAAAGGTCTTTATGATGCGACTTGACTTTGTATTTTATACTTTGATGTTCTATTTTAACGAAAGCATATGAGTGAACTTATTTATATTTTTAAAAAAACTTAGACACGAAGCCTATGATTAGTTGACACAAATGCTCAAATTGTCTATAAAATGATTAACCAAACCAAAGGTTTGGTACTATGGCAAGATATTCGTTAGTAATCATTAAATATGTAATAAAAGTCACTTGGAACAACTTTTTCACAATGTTCATATACAACTGTATAGATGAAATGAATTTGTTATTATGCCGAGAGACATCTACAATTGTATATATGGAGTGAAAGAATTTACATCGTACCCGTGAACAAAAAATTAGGGCCCACTCACATTTTGAAAATAAATTTAAATTTAAATGTTTTTCCTTGCAACACTTGAATAATTACATAAGAAAAATACACATGGGTGACTTTGTTTTGATAATAAATAATTATAATATTATTATATAAGTAAGAATAAATTTATATTATTTATTATATTATAAATTTATTATGAATATTATAATTTAATAATTATTCTTGAGAATGATACCTCTTGACATATTTTACATAGATTCATCTAAAATCAATATACTAATTAATTATTTTCTTTCATTTTATACCAACTCAGAAATTTTATTTAGATAAAAATGATTGTAATCTAACTATTCATTCTAGGTAGGTGAGGGGTCATGACACCTCACTTTTAATTGTATTGCATCTTTTAAATATTAGAACCTAGGATTAATTTTTATTTATTTATAAAGAGCGTAAACTTTATAGTAAAAAGCTTATGAATAACAGATATTGATATATAAAAAATTGTTGGGGTTTGGAAAGAGATAAATTTGTTATGCTTTGTTAGGTTATGGAGAAGGGAAATGTTACTTAGTAAAACATGTTAAAGACATTTGTTTATAGACTTCTAATAATTAATTATATTTATTTATAATATATAGTTACTTAATATTCCGCATGGATAATATAATCATACATTGTCTTCAAATTAAGGTATACTAAGTGATTATATTTCCTAATGCTAATGTCACATCCAATCATTTACCACTCTTTGTCTTAGGTTGTTTGATAGTCATGCCCAAAGCAAAGCAATTCAAAGGTGCTCCAACTCAGATGACATTCGTAAAAGCCAAAATGAATGGATGGAAGAATAATCTTTTCTGGTATGGTGTTTTGAATTACTTTTCTATAGATCCTTTCCATCCATGTTTTTTTTAACAATTGGTACTGCACTATTTATAATTTTATATTAATAAAAGTTCTCTTTTCTGTTAAAAAAAATTACTTTTCTTTATTGAATATTTTATGTGTGTGTTGCATATCATATTGAATCTAAAATATTTCCTTACTTGGCAGGAAACTTTACTAAGCAACATGGTTTTCCCATCATCAAATTTTATTTACCCCAGATTGTAGTAAAATCAAGGAAGTTGGAATAATGGATATTTTGTTTAGCCAACAAGTTCACTTATATTACTTTTATAGCTTTTATTAGACATACAACAAATTGTAGTTGCCAAGAATGCTTAGTTGTATATGTTGTCTAATGCATTTCTTTGTTAATTTTGATAACTACATTAATTAAATATTTTAGAGCTTGTATAATAATTTACGGCCATGAATTTATGGTGACTTGAGACTCTCAAAATTAACATGTTGCAATAGATTAATGAGGCATGCCAGGTTATGTTCTTTTCATTTCCCTTGGATTGAAAATGTGTGGACAACCAAGAGTAGAAATAGTTATAATTTTTTTATTGAAATGTGCACTTCTATCAATAATAGATTAAAAACAATGGTAATTAATATGAAAATGAAACCATGTCACAGAATAGATTAAATTAAAGTATGTAAATATTACATATAATTAATAAAAAATATTTTTGATAAAAAATTATAAAAGCAAGTTTTAACAACTCAAACACCAAAGCATAGTGTTAAGGTATTAACAATAAACATGAAATTTGAGTGAGCTAGAGGAGAATTATCAAGGTTACCACCCCAACTACTACTACATGGTGGATCTATTGTGCTAGGTATGGGTTCCAAATCATCATTACTAGTTATTTATTTTTCTTCCTTGACCTACCTAATAAGTAAAATGGAAATTTTAAGGTGGGGGAATTTTTTGTGAGAATGTCTTGCATTGGGGCCACACCTACTATTTCCACCACAAATTCTTTCATACATATCATTTTCAGCACATCTATTAGGTGAAGGCTAATGGGAACAAATAAAAATCTCCATAATCAATGGCTACATCCTTGAGAAGGTGAATGGTAGCAGGGACAATTAATAGCTACTCAACTAACATCATAGGGGCATTACCTTAATCGTCAAGGAGGGTCTAGAGGTGCTCCACCTCCAAACAAAACTTTTCACCTTAGACTTGAATCTTAAGCATAACATTGGAAATTACAACTTTGATAATAAAAAACTATCTATTGATAATAATTTATTAAAAATAACATGATTTCAGTCTTTCCAAATGTGAAAAACATATCACACACAATATGGCAATTTTTGGTTGTCTTTTACAAGTGGCATGGATTAGTCAGCTTATAAGTATAAGATCATTTTCCAAGTGAATATTTGTGAAACAAAGGGTTGTGTAATATGATATTTAGGTTTATGTTCCTAATTAAATATTACCTTTGTAAATGTAATTCAAAAGAATAGAATTATAATTGATGTGATCCTAAATTACGAAAACAACATCATGTTAATAGATATGCCATATGTATTCTAGGGAAAGAACAATTATATTTATGGTTAGAAATATGTCACTATACATATGGATTTCAATATAACAAAATGTGCTAAAACTAAATACAAGAGGTAGATAGAGTTTCCTCAAGATGTTTGAGAAATATGGGAATCTTAAAGTGTACACAAGGTGGGTGCATCCGATTAAGGATAGGTTCATCACCGATATTGTCCAAGGGGCTATAAATTTATACCATAGTGCTCTAAGATGTATTATGATTTTGAGATTTTTTTCCCCTATGGATTGAGATCTAGAATGTTTTTCTAGATCAATGTAATGACATTTCTTTGACTGGAAATTGCTCCTTTTGTATAACCTTATAATGGGTTAGTCAAGATTTTAGCTAGAATGACCTCACTATATAATGACTAGTATGATGAGAATTGCACTACATACTAATACTCGAAAGATATTTTAATCCACCCATATTTTTCCCAATCCTATAAGTATATGGAGAGAAACAAAGAATGTAAATAAGATGGGTCCCTCAAGTAGGAACTCACACTTGGAAATAAACACTTGTGACTAATTTTTTGATCATCAATTTATGATCTAGGGAAACAATAGATGTGTTTAGAATTTTAACATCTTGTTGTAATAGTGTGGATGTAGATGGCTACGTGGTGTTCCAATGGGGAATTTCCACTTCACATAAGCTTACAAAATTATACATAAAAATCATACTAACTTTTTAACAACAACATCTCACAAATTATATTCAATAAATGGATTCCATAATGATAGAGACCAAACACCAACGACACAACCTTACAATCCACACCAATTCCTATAAGTGTATCATACCATAATGTCACAACAATCTAGACTTTTGCATAAGTCTATGCATGGAAGAACACTTCCAAATCCAAGACATTCTTCTTTGAGCTTTAATATCACATCTAAATTTTTTTCTATGAGTTACTCCATACTTTCACACTTTTTAAGGCAATGAGGATATTTTTATATAGTCATCAAATGTAAAAAACTTGACCCTTACTAATATGAAATTATGGTCCGAAGGACCCAATGCATAAAAAATGACACATTACAAACATAGTAATCATTTGCTATCTTTGTGACTTAAATTTCACACAACATGGATTCCTTTAGGTATGAATCCTCTAGTGTTATAAAATTTTCAATATACTTGTGCAACTTATTTATAATTCCGTATCATTTCCCAATGATTGTCAGACCTACAAAAAATTACATATCTTACAAAAATAATCCATATACTCACATAGACTATGTAACAAACCTAACATTATGTAATGTGATTACACACAACATTAGTAGTGCACAATAGGATTGCACACAACTCTAGCAACATAGAATAAAAATGCTTGTACTTCACAGTCCACCAACAAAACAAATGAAAACATAAATTGAATCTATTTTTGGTTAATACAAGATTTCATGTCAACCCAAATGTTCTTATATCATACGCCTTGAGTAAGAATAAATTTGAGAATAGTGTTCACATTTACAAGTTGAGTGTTAGAACTAATCTTTTGTCCTTCTAGTAAGGTCTTTTCGTGCGTACATACTAGTGGGGACTACCCACCTTCCAACTGTAGGTGGAATTTGGGTCAAAAACCATCCTCAACCTAATGAATTTAAAATATTCCCTGCAATATCTCTCACCAACTTCAGGTTGATCTCCTTGCTTTGTGTGGGTTACATATTTCATTTTCCACACTTGATTCCCCTGTACAATACCTCTGCACACTTCATGTAGATATACATTTCCCCTTAGGTGTTCCTCAATATATTTATTATTTTGCCACACTTGCATGCACTTCTCTATCATTATTTCATGTTCACTTCTTTCCCAACTCTTCTCTATATTTTTGCATGCTCTTTCATCACACCACATTACTATGCATGTTCAATTTTCAATATCCTTGCACACCATGTGACTTTGGTGCATCTCTTTACTCTCATATTTCATCATCTTAGAATATAATTCTTCCCTTCCTTTGTTACTCTCACAGTATTCAATCTCCCATCATATAACATCTCTCTATTAAATTTTTATGGTATTCCCAATAAAACATGACATGCATCCATTAGTAAAATGTCACCTAAAAATTTTTCTGTGAAAATTATAATCTTCATTTCCACTTTGTATTTATCCTTCACAATTCCATCTTTCCCCTCCATCAGCCAAGTCACTTTGTAAGGACATGTATACATATTACATTCCAATCCCAATCCGTGTACCACCTCCATAGGCACAAAATTATTTGTGCTTCCACTACCAACCACCACTTTACAAAACTTCCCTCTAGTATTCCACCCTATGTGGAAAATATGTCTCCTCTCACACCATAACTCATCCTTTTCTCCAAAGACCTTCAAGACCTTCCTTGATACCATCAAGGTTTCCCTTAGTTCTAGTTCTTCTTCTGAGTCACCACTTGCTTCTACTTGGACAATTTGTTCACCACAACTCTTCCTCCTCCACTCATCCTTGTGTGGACATTCATAATCTAAATTTTCCATTTTACCACACCAAAAACATGTGCCACCAAATATTGCACACTAACTTGTAAGTCTTGTGGATGTAGTCTTTCCCCTATTTTCTAGTTCTTATGAACTACCTTGCATGCTATTTATGTATTTCCTTATAAATTTTTATCACACTCCCCACTTTCACACTCATGTTTCATTGGTTCATTTCCACTATTGGGATTCACCTTTTTCTTTTACATATTATTTTTGTGTCCCAACTTTTCATTATCTCTCAAGAAATACTGATATGCCTCTTCTACTATTTACACTTTGACAAGGCTAATCTAATCACAAATTGTTGATCATAGTCCATTTTTATATTGTACTACCTTTTCTCGATATCTCACTATGAACAACTAAAATTTTGACCCAATAAAACTCCTTTTATTATTTCATATTATACTCATTCTACTACATGTTATACAATGTATTCTAAATTCCAACTCATAATATCCATTTAGAAATTTCCTATTCATCTTTGTAACTATGTAATCCCATTTGGTGATCTTTTTATTTCCCTCTCGATTATGCTCCAACTAAAATTCCTTCCACCAGAATGCAACTTTACCTTTCAACTTGGTATGTGTTATCCTCACTTTTTACTCCTCCACAACATCATCAAATTAAAAATATTCCTCAATCTCTATTAGCCAATTAATAAGATCTTTTACATTCAACATCCCTGAATTGTATGAAATTCCCAATTTCACTCTACAAATTCTGAACATAGCTTTCAACAAATTTTCTTCCATGTTATTTGTATCTTCATATGTTGTGATTTCCCTTTCCATGCAACTTTCAGGTTCTATTTTTTGGACTTCCCTATTTTTTTCATCATTCTTCCTTTGGGATGAAGCCTCTTCTATATAGTCTTCCTCTCTTATAATTGGTCTAACCTTTATTTTCCATAACAACTTAGTAATCCCTTCAATATTTGTGGATATATTATTCATCATTGCACTCCATTTCCCTACTGTTCAGGGTAACATCTTACTTTATATATCTTTAATCTAATATTACACTCACCAGCAACCTACACATATATGCTACTAGCTATACTCTCTCTCAACCCACCTCACAAGATGGATAAATCCAATATAAATCTCTCATATTTTTACTTTGTTGTGATACCAAATGATACAAATGGGTAAGTGGTGCTCCACTGTGTAATTAACACTCCATGCCTACTTATAGAATTATGTATAAAAATAGCATTAACAATAATAATTAATCCATACCTTATAAAATATATTCAATAAAATGTTTCTGCAATGATATAAATTGATCGCTAACAATACAACCTTACAATGCACATCAATTCCCACATGTGTACAACAACACAATTTCATGACAATCTAGACATACTCACATGTCTTTACATGGAATAACACTTCTAATTCTAAAACACTTTGTTTTTATCCTTAATCTTGAATCCAAACTCTTCTCTTTGTCTTGCTCCACATTTGAGGTCTAACTTCATAAGGAAATTGGGATTTGTTTATATAGCAATACAATACCACAAACTTGACTCCTAAACTAATATAAAATTATGGTCTAAAGGGCTCAATACAAACTAAAGGACCCAATACAAACATTATCAGAGCTTTTGAGATTTTTTATATTCAATTTCAAACAGTGTGTTTTCCTTTAGAATTTTGAAGATTCTATAGTGTTCTACAACTCATGATATACTTTTTAAACTTCTTTAGTGTTTTTCAAAATACACCAATTCTTTTAAGACCTAACATAAATTGGGTAGTTTACATTAAAAATATAATGACTCATGAAAAATGTGTAATGTACTAGGAACATTATGCATACCATTGGTGATGCACAATATTCTTATGCACAAATCCAACAAAACTTAATGAAAATGTTAGTATTTTGTGTTCATCCAACAACAAAAATAAAAACAATTCATGTAAACATAAACCAACTCTATTTTTGGTTGATACATGTTTTCCTATTAACCCAGATGTTCATGAATCATAATGCTTTTATAAATGGGTGTATAAATGCTTTCTCATATCCTTCATAGAATGTTCCTTTGATTTGAGATCCCTAGATTCCTCTAAATATTTAAGGTGGATGTGTTTATATAGGTGACCATTTGAATAATTTCCCACTCAACTAACCCAAAAATACCACATATGCAAAGCTAAATTATGCATTTTGAAGATGATTTTTACAGGTATAAAGAATAGGTTCATCACTCAAACCTATTGTGGGTGCATGAAACTATCCCATATGAAACTATAATTAGTTTTACGACATGTAATTGTCTTTAGATGTGTTTTATAAAATGTGTAGTCATTCTTAAAGTGTTAAGTCAGAGAATAGCTATGACCTAGTGGACTCAGTTCATATGATAGAGTAAGAGGATTTTATTTGGTCAGTAAATAGGTATATGGAATAATATTAGAATAAATTACAAAGTGATATTTTAAGTATATATGACCAAATGTTAGGTACGGAAATTCACCTCTTTTAATCGAGTATTGGAAAATTCTTGATTAAAATAAAATAACAAGTAAATACAAACCTCGCATCTTGATCAAAGGAGGGCCATGTGAAAATATCCATATAAATCCTACACCACTTTCATCATTCCAAACCATTTCCCTAATTTTTTAGATGAAAATTATGCAAAGGCTATTGACCCCATATTGAGTAGGTGTTGAAATGTTGTAAATACTTAAGTATTATCTTGGGTGAGATCATCCTCAAGTTGTTGAATCTAGTATATGAATCATTGGTATTGTAATAGAGATGGTGCATTATTCATTGGGATATTTATATGACCAAATCATTCTTGGGATAATGATATATCCATATCATTTTTGGACTACTTAGGGATCCAAATTGATTCGGGAGAATCCAAATTCATTTTGCATATTTTTTGGTAAAGGAAAGTACACGTGGAAGTTAGAGGGACATGTGAGAAGGAATTTGAAGTGAATAAAGGAAAGGGGAATATTACGTGGAAGTGTGAAAACATGTTGCACAATGGAAATAGACATGGGTAAAGTGTGCGTCAAAGTGTGTGGAAGAATTGCGGTTGGCGCCAAAATATTTGGAAGGGGTTATGTGCAAGGGTCAAGAAAGTGCATGAACATCAATGAGGATTGTGAAATAGCTAAGGGTGTCAAGGAGGTGTGTGAATGTTTAGGAGAAGGCCTAAAACCCAGAAAATAGTGCGAGGATCAAACAAATGAGTGAACACAATAAGAAAACCAAGGTGTGAAAAAGGAGTGTGTGCTAAGATGGGTAGTTGGCAAATAAGATGGGGATGTAAGAATTTTCCTAACATGAATGTTAACAAGGATAGGCTGTTAGAAAAACAAACGACCATATTGATGTGGCACGATAAAGGCGTGGTAGATCAGAAAATTAAAGGAGATGAATTTAAATTTGAACATGGGCAGGGAATTTTGGAAGCATCTAGAAGGAACCATCCCGCCCAAACACAAATTAAAATTAGGAGAGAAGTGGGAAAAGAGTATGGAATGAAACTATATAAGGAGGTAGATTCCACCATTTTTATTTTTTTGGCCAAGGTTTTTTAATGTGTATGTGAGAACATGTCGAATCTGGGATAGGTCTTAGGGATTACACCATAGAAGCGTCTAAAAGTTCCATGTAAATGGTTGTAAGATCCATTTGATAGAAACTGCATGTAGATTCCATAAAGTAATTTGAGAAATATATAAAAACCATTGATTTTCATTCAGTTATATCGAATCTAAAAATGGCAAGATAGGGGAGTACACTATAGAACTATGTGCCATCAGTTTGGCATCGAAGCTGGTTCTTTCATATGGGAAAGGGGGAAGTGGATAAGATAATAGAACATTGAATGTGAGGAAGCTAGCGTAAAAAAATTTGTTAATCATCATGAAGAAAATGTGGGTAGAGAACACAAGGAGAGATCCTAGAGTGTAGTGACTGAAGGATTTAATAATATTACAAAAGAAGACATGATCCTAGAGTGTTGTTTAGAGTGATGGAGGATCTTAATGGTGTCAAGAATAGACTGAGAGATGCAAAGGACCACTGAATGAGAAAGAGGTGGAAGACTAAACAATGAGTTTAGGACGTAGATAATATTACATGAAAAAAATATCAGTGGAGTGTTGAAGGGAAGAAAAGGTATGTATAGAGGCATGACCAGAATGTAAGAGTGGAGAGGAAGAATACACGGGAGTACTTTTAGAGGATGCATGAGACAAAGTTCATGGAGAGAGATCAAGATTTGAGTGAAAGGTGAAAAGAGAGATCAACCAATGATATACATCAATGCGCTAGAGTATTACACCAAAGGAGAGGACTCCCAGAGAAGAAAAGATGGTCACTTCTGATCATGAGTGCATAGAATATTACACGAAGTTGCAAGATGAAGTGGCTGAAAGGAGAGAAGATGTGCATTTCCAATGAAGAGGGAATGTAGAAAAAGGGTCCCATAAGGAGGATCAAAGCACACAAATGATTTCACAGAATAAGATGTCCCCAAAAAAGGACAAATGGGGTGCGTAATTAAGTGCACAGAAGAAGATACCCTATTAGTAGAGAATACTGCATATGAATGTGGGAGGGGAGAAAATATGAGAAGAGAATTTGAGGAGTGAAAATACAAGGATGTGAGCAAAAATGGAGGCACCATTTCTGATGAAGAAGAGGAGGAGAGAGTTTCCCTAAAGGAAACCAAAGAAGAGCATCCAACAAAAGAGGTTTCTAGAGTGTGTGTGAAAAAGAGCGCACCGAAGGAGGGAGAGGCTCATGAAGGTATCAAGGAAGTGGAGCACACATAAGAACACATGAGAGAAGAAGGAAACAACCAAGTGAAAAGATTGTGTGAAGAAAGATAAGTTTCCCTAAAGTAAAAAAAAAGAGGAGCAACATGAGGAGACAACTACATAAATTTTTTGCAAGAAGCGAAGCACAAAAAGAGAAACAAAGGAAAAAGAGATCCAAGAAGATATCAAAGGATAAGGTTAAGAGGAAGATACCAAGGAGGGCATGCGAGAAAAAATATTACTAGCCCATGGAAGAGATGAAAGGTGGCCTAAATCTAAAAGAGGAAAAACCTATATGGAAAGAAAGTGTTGAAAGTGCAAAAATATTATGGTGCACTCGATAGGGGGAGAAGATGGTAAGGAAACTATGAATAAAAGAAGATGGGGAGAATCCAGAAAGAAGACGCGGAGAATCTGAAAAGAAGACTATTTTCCAAAATTATATCTCTAGTAATTTTGAAAAACTCATCACAAGGAATTAACCATTTTTTTGCTCTAGAAAATCCATGGGACGTTAATTCAATATACCATGGAATGTAGGAACTCAATACTCTATAGGTTTTCCTAAACTGCAGAAAAAATAAAATAATGAAACAATTAGGGACTTAGGAGAAAATTGGAGAAATTTAGTGTTGTGTGGATTCTATTCAACCATCACAACACTAAGGTGTTAGGAAATAAGGGATAAAATATGTGGAACAATCCCACACAGAAAGGCAATGTAGTGCCCACCTCTTTCTTGCATCATTTCATTTGTTGACTCATTTAATTTACTAGAATATAGACATTGATTTAGCACTATTTTGATACTATGTGATCTCATTATGGATTATTTGGTTACACATGTGTTGTTTAGGGCACGTGGTGCTAAACTAGCATTATGATCATTATCTTATTTCCTTGCATTATATGGTTTTGGATACCACCAGGATGTGATACAATTAGTTTTATTTGATATATGATGGATGGATGTTAACGTGGTTATATACTTTCATATCATCGGTTTATAATAGAAAGTTGGATGTTATCATGTTATAACTTAGATGGATCTTATATCTTATTTTAGTATGGATGCATGTTGTTAGAATATAGTCATCTCATGTTGATATCGATTATTGCATAGTTAGAATGAATATCCATGATTGATTTGTTTGTCATTATATTGTTATTATTCTTTGATTTATTGTATCGAGAAGGTATGTTTAATGTGTGAATTGAGTGTGCACATTATAGGTCACACAAGAGAACGTGGGTTTCAAAGTTGCACCTCAAGTTGTACAAGCGACTGAATGGGCTAGAAAATCCTAAGCCATACATGATCTTTGTTTGACCTTGTGTGTATGTGGCATATTCATGTTTGGACACCATTGGTGATTCCTAATTTACCTATGTTAATTTAATTTGTTAAGCCTTGTGTTAAGCTAGTTTAGGGACCTAATGATCTCTACAGATGTTAGTAGTGTTTTAAGTTAATTAATCTTGTTATTAATGGTTTGGGACCACCTAATTATCATTTGGGTGGGCCCCATCAACCTTTGAGCCACCTTACCCAATCTCGAATTTGGGCTAAATGTGGAATTTGTAAGGGTATTTTTTTCACATTGGGGGTCTCCCTTACACTGAAATGGAACCCTTGGATCCTACTTGTGGGTAGGAGGTCTCTTTTCAAGGTCAAATGTGATTTTCCCTCCCATTTACCCCTCTCTTGTCACCATCTAATAAGTGTGTTTGATTTGTGTGTTATTGTTAGGTTGTGGAGCTTGTTTTCATGTGTGAAAGTGTTGAAGACTGTACACTAAGATTAATGTACACTTTCCACAGTTGCCTCGCTGGTGTTTTTTGGCCTTGAAACAAAACGTGCCCGATATATTGGGAAATGAGTTTTTTCTCATATGGGTGGGATTTTTTACCCATAGGTTTATGGGACAATTTTGGCCCATGGTTTTGATATCCACGGTTTTGTATAACTTCTCAAGTAGTTGTCTACTTATGTGGTTTTGTGCATATGGTAGGATTGATGTAACATTATAGATGTGTTTTGAATTTGGGTGTGAATTCTGTAGATTTTGTTGAGCATATCTCTAAACAGATTTAGGTATTGTATTGAGAGATCAGTGCCTTGTAAAAAAAATGAGCAAGTGATTCTTGGTGGACGTATCCTAAATTGGGTGAACCACGCTACATATTGTCTTTTTGTATTTTGTTATTATTATTTTGCACTTTTATTTGAGATCTCTAATATTTTCTGCACATTAGTTTCTACTGTTGCGATTATGGGAGGGATTATTCTGCATATTTATCACTTATTTCCTAACAGTTATCTCAAAATTTGAAGTAATATTATTGGCATCTTAGGAAATTTGGGAGTTTTCTTCCTAAATGTGTTTTGTTTTATGTTTAATGGGATTTTGGGAATCTTGTGTTGGAGAATGAGATGGGTGACACATGTCACCCTCTCATTTGTGAGGATTTGTGATTTATTCTTATTTTTATACCTCCTCTTGGAGAGGGGTATGGACTTTTGCTTCTCATTTTTAATTTTGGAGTTGGAGAGAGCTTGGAGCTAGGAGATTGGAGTATGGGAGAGCTTGGTTGTTCTTGAAGCTGGAAAGCTATTTTTAAGGTAGGCCTTCATACCTCTTCTTTTTGTTTCCATGGTATAATGTGTCTTATCTATTTTTACCCCCTAATGGGTAAAAATGGACAACGGGAAAGGAATTGAACTAGAGCATTGAACAGGGTCTTCAGAGGTGAATATGAGGCTATAGGCAAAATTCCATGTTTCAGGGCATCTACAGTGACTTCGGAGAGTTTAGAAACCATTTGAGGAATTTTTTCCTCTTCTCGGGTTGAGGAGACCCATGAACTAAGTCAGGAGAAAAAAGAAGCTTTGGGACACACTCTCATGCAAAAATGAGAAAAAAATGGCCAAGATGGGAAAATTTAAATTTTTTGTACTCTATGCCCCCCATAGGTTCAAAAACATTCTAAGAGAATTTGAAAAATCCATTAAAAACTAGAAAAATGGCTCATCATGGGCTTAGGAGTTAAAAAATAGCTCGTTGAGTTATTTTCCAGCTTGGTGAGCCACTTTGCATGCCAGGTGAAATGTGTTTAGTCATAATCGTAGGAAAGCTCTTCATCAGCCCAGGCGAGCTATGGGTCGAGTCACAGGGGTATTGGCTCAGTAGAAGTGGATGGCCCGCCGAATAACTCGGTGATCTAAGTTGGATTCATTAGGAAAAGAAAGGGCGGGCTCACCAAGTACTTCGGTGAGCCGAGATAATGGCTCAAGGTTGGAGCTCGGATAGAATGGGTTGAGGGCGAGCTCGAGCCATTTTGTAGAACAACAAGCTTGGGTGAGCTCTTAACTGATCCATGTCAGATGTGTTAGGCAAGCTGAATCATGAGATTGAGTTGAACTTTGAGGAGCTAGTGGCTCGTGGCAGGGATCGGTTTGGATCCAAGTGAGTGGTGAAAATGAAGAGCCAGGTGGGTCGGTGTTGGCTAGATTTTCTGCATAGCATAAAACCTAGGCAGTCATGAGATAAATATCCCTCATTTACCGGTGAGGTCCCATGTCAGATTTGTCAATAAAAATATGCTAGTATCTATATGGGGTTTTACTTTAATTATTCAACTCATGAACCATAGTTGTATAGCTCTGTAGCAAGTAAGCAGCTGTTTTAAGAAAGGAAATATTTATAGAAGAAATAAGTAATAAAACACAGGGAAGAAATGGGGAAGATGTGCAACCCAATCAATAGATAATAGAGTTGATTGCATGCACATAGAAGAAACCAATAAATATCAACGCACATAATTATAAGCAAAGGCACACTAGATCTAGATCTAAAATAACACAAAGTCTATTAGAAGATCTAAGATAGAAAGCTAGAAAAATTGCACCGTGACACAAAGTTCTCCGGAAACTTGCTCCTTTATATTCCTTTGCTTCAAGTGGATCTCAAGGGTTTCAGCACAAAGTCTGGAACACAAGAACACTGCTTACAAATTCTGATCATTAATCTGAAGGTTCTTCTTCTACTTATAGAATGTAGAAAGGAAAGTAAAAATGGGAAACTCAATTGAATTGAAACATAAACAAGTAGTAAAGATGACATCTGGAAATCATCCTCCACTAAATCCTCCTCAAGTGACACATCTATCACTTAACTAATAGAATTTTTCCACATAACTTAAAGTAATGGTTTCAAAAATAATAACTTCAAAGTTTTACAATTTCATCTGGGAACATGGAAAATAGTAGAAAAAAGAATAGAAGAATAAGTCAAGCCAGCTGTAACATTTATATCTTCTTTTTGTTATGATACTGAATATACTTGTTGAACATGTAATTCAGCATCTTCCCATCTATCTTAGCCACAACTTCCTTTTCTGTCCTGAACTGCAGCAATCCTTCATTCAACACTCTGATACATGCTTCCACATCCTCCAATCTTGGCCCGAACTTCGCAATATCCGACTGCAGTGCCACTAGTCTGCTAATGGAATTCATCATGAAAGGCTTAGTAGCTCCATCAATTCTCCCCTGTACCATCAAAAGAGACCCTTCTAGAGAATTAGGCACTTTGCTAGGAATGATCCATACGTATGAAGTAACATTTCTGACCACTTCCTCATGAGTGAAAGCAATGATATTGTCTGGTAAAGAAAATGCCATACTCTCAAGTGCCTGCATCATATGTAGCATAATTCTACAGATCTCCAAATGGAAAGATACTGCAAAATCCATCTACTTCCCCTTCTCAATTGATCCGTTCAGTACAATTTGTTCCCCAACCAACACTTCTCCCGATAACTTATTGATTTCGGCCAAAGTACTCAGGTTACTCTCAGCAACTGTGTTCATATCTACTATGCTCGTCACCAGTTGCTTCAGCTGATCTGTTGCATCTTTCATAACCTTCAGGTAGGCTGACACCTCTCTGATTTATACAAAAGCTTGATGAATAATCAGACTTTTCCATTCGTCAATAGCTTTCACTTGATTGCTTGCATCTTCCATCTCCTGCATCAGATGATCACTCACCAACTCTTGAGATGAAATGGGCTGAGTGGAAGGTTTAGTAACCTTGGCAATGATCTTGCACAACTGAGAAACCTGCTTCTGAAGTTCAACTTTCTCTGCCTTTTCTCTCTATCAGGAACTATTACAGTGTTATGGCTGCCATCTTTTGAATCATCCAAGCACAAAGCTATTTTGAACATTTCCATCTGCAGCTTCAACATTTCTTCAGGAACATGCGTTGAACGGAGTGGCTAAGGAGAGAAGATGAATGTTGCCAGATTTAGTGGAGGCATGGAAGTGTCCTGCTGAGGTACGATAGTCAGTGATGTACTGGATGCTAGAGAAACTGGAACTAATGTCATTTCTATGGAAGTGATCTTCTCTTTTAATTGAGACCTTTTGTGCACTTTCATCTTCTCGGGCCTTCTACTGCTTTCTCCTTCGTGCTTCCTCTTGAGGGAATCTCCTATGCCGAATTTAACCATGATTTGATTCATCAATGCTTCATCAAGGTAGTATCCCTTTATCAGGAACCAATTTGAAGTATTCACGAGAACAACGCCAGACCTTTCCTCAATCATATGGCAGCCCCCTACGTTATCCTAAAGTACGATTCTATCTCCTTCCATTTGATGGTATGTGTCAAGTAACACAGTCCCATCATCTTTAAGATCCACAGGTATACGTGTTAATCCAAAGTCGAACACTTGTCGTGCGGATAGCCTACTGAAATCCTTCTTTCTAACCTCGTACTCACTTTTACACTTCATCCAGAAATCCTCTAATGAAGGCACATGTACGTACTCCTGGGAGATCATCTTCTTGGTTACTCCAAATGGATAAAAGTTCAGCCGTGCTGGGAAGAAATCTTGCTTGTACTCAGATAACATTTCCACTTCCAATCCTCAGGATTTATGAATGCTTTGGCAGCTATAATGTCCAACAGTGTTCAGGAAGAAGTCCATAGACTTGTGTCGTTTTGACTGAAGGTCGTGTATCTCCACAAGTTGTCTACTCAGCTCCATGGTGATCAATCTATCATTCGAATATCTGGACAACTTAACCGGTTCTCCAAAAAAGTCGGTAACCCTGAGGTATGTGAAATCCTTAAACTGAATGAATAGACTGCCAATTCTAGATAAAACTTCCCACGCTTCCTTGCTTACCCTGTTGGCCTTTAGGTCTTTGTTCAACCTACAAATGAATTCATAATAGAATCCATCATTGACCACTTTGAAATATTTCCTGCACACAAGTATAATAAGTTGTGGGTAGCACTCGAAAATGGGGTCCTTGGAAAGAACACCACATCTATCCATCTTGGAGAAGATGCCTTGTGAAGCTGCTACATATACCAAATAAGAAGTCATTTTGAATCTAAAAGTACGTTTCACGTTCCGGAGTTGCTCACCAATGTTGTTGGTAATGATTTCTGACCAATTGATTATTGAATCATCCTTGTTGATTTCAATGTTCGAGATGAAAGAATACATCCATGTACGGAAAGTGTGAGCGTTCACTTCGCCAATTATCCTGCATAACAATTTGGCACTATCATCTACCTCGTGTACCAGATTGGACCGCAGAAGAGTTCTTGGGAACTTGGAAGGAGATATGGGCTTCTTCATGTATGTTCTATTCATTATGTTCACATATTCAACTCTATGCTTCTCCCACCTGCTGTCGACATCCTGTATGCTAATGGAAGTCACCACCTTTCGTGCCAGAATCTTCAAATAATAATTGAACTGTGCATCCAACTAAATTATTGTTTTCCCCGTAACATCTCAGACTGATCTGGATGATGGATGGTAAGACCTAGCACACTCCATAACAAACTCTAGCAACTGGGTTGTGTATGGAAATGCTGCAGCTTGAATAATTCCACTACTTTTAACTGCACGCATGAGGGAAGTCTTCCTTGTTCTGGATTTTTCATTCAATTCGGAAAGAGGTTCCGGACCTAGATCTATGTCTCCAATGTCTGTGAATTTGGAAGTGATGCATGAATCCGTTGTGCTTTCTTTTTCATCCTTCTTTGCCATGGCTGCATCTATCTTTGTCTGAACAATTCTTTTTCTTCTTACTCGGTCAGAATTCTTCAAAATTGGTGCAGATCTGGATAATTCTTCAGATTTGGAGGATATATTGAATGTATTGGACATTGATTTAAGCTCCCTTTCTCTTATAAAGCACCTGTAATGAATTCCTGAGCACTTGTATCACTTATGCAAACAATTATCCAGACACAAATCAACCTCCTTCAACATATGCACCAAAATTGGAATCTTTCAGCATTAATTCCACCTTCTTTTGAGAAAAAATCCTCTCCAAATGGGGTGCACTTTTTGTCTTGGCTACACTTCTCTACCTTTGAATTAATTAATTCATCCTTATGGCAGCCCTTGCTTATATAATCCTCACAATTCTATAATTAGTTAATGTCTTTCCTATTCCTGACAATTAATTAATTTTTTAATAAGCTTCACTCTTCAAATGGGGCGCCTATTTTGAGGATGCTCATGGCTGCCATTAAATAAATTAAATTTATTTAATTTTAGACTTTTTCTTCCAGTTAACTCAAGCCTCATAGTGTGCTTTGACCTTAGCCATTGAAAATAGAAATTAATTAATTCATTTAATACTTAAAAAGTATTATTTCTCTCCCAAACGGGGCACACTTTTTGACATGAAGGGGCTGCATAAAATAAATAATATTTATTTAATTTTAGAACTGTCTATTTCCAACTTCCCTTTGTCCACTTTCCTCTGTTGACTTTTCCACAAGCCTGGGCACCAAAATTGGAGAAGATATTAATTAATTTAATTAATTTAAGGCTTCATTTCCTTCCTTAAAGGGGTCACACTTTTTGGCATAAGAGATTTCTATTTTTAAAAGTCAGTTGACCATGGGATTATTTACCCTACAAGGCAGCCCTGAAAATCCCATGATTCACTTAAACTGTTTGACTTTCATAATGAGATTATTTACCCTGTCATGAAGGCAATAAAATCCCATTAATGCCTTAAGTGATTTTTCTTTTATTCCACAATGGGAATTTTTACCTTGCAAGGCAGGTAAGAAATTCTCACCTGCCTGCTGCCTCTAATTTTCCCATTGTGACTTAAGTGACATTGCTTCCATGGGAAAAAGTACCCTGCTAGGTAGGTACAAAATTCCCACCTATCTGTTGCTTCCAAAAATCCCATGATCCACTTCAAACCCTCTTTTTCCAAAAATGCGGCCAACCCAGAAGAAGCTTTTTGGTGCACGACTTCGTCTTTTCCAAGAGAACCAGACCTCCGATGGTGAATTCCTTCTGGCAAAACATGCATATGTGATCTCCAAATACTCCAGGCCAAACTGGAAAAGAAATTGATTCAGAGAAATTTCATAGAAAATGAAACGAGAAAACACAAAAAACACAAAACATTACCAGAAGTTACAAATAAAGCCTAGAATGCATTCTTGGTTAAAAACCTTACTGGTATATGAGAATAATGACATGTACGATCACAACAGGGTTAAACCGAAGCATAATTTTCCTCAAATGAGGCTCAAAATAATTAAATAAAATTTCCCGCAAGCAAATCCTGACGACAGAATATAACAATTTTGGGCATCTGGGTATTTGACGAAAAGGGCTAATATGGATCCTTGGGAATATCTTGACACATTACAGTAACTTTCTAGCAATAAAAACACAAAATGACCCATTATTTTAAAAGTACAATTTTTTTGAATAGGGTAGTCTCATATTTTAGGGTGAAATCTGGGGACACCAGTCGGGAAATTCAATCACCTAGGAACGTCGCAGTAGGAACGAGCTTGCGAGAGTGGAAAAGTGAGTTGGTCATTGCGAAAGACCCAGAGGAGAAGGCGAGTTGATTACCAAGGAAGAAGGGATGGGACTCGGCAGAGCCAAGTTGGCACATACTTGCAACATGGAAAAGGATGTGTCAGGTGGCTCAATTATATGTAGGCATTGGTGGAAGTTAGCATGTCAAAGATGAAGAAGGTGATTCGACATCCAGCAGAGCATACATCGGATTTTGAGGTCAGGATTCAATTTTGAAGCTCATCCTTTGGAACATTAGAGAATAGCTCGGAAAATGCATGAATGACATTGGGATAAATCTGAAGCTCAATTATGAAGTCTGAAAGACGAGCTCATTTCGGAGGTCAATGTGAGTTCACAGTTAATGGGCACATAGATGAGTTTGGCTTTTTGGAATTTGGTGTTTTGGATTTTGGGTGGCTTGGTGCACGATTGGCGAGTTAAAAATCTTGATGCACCGTAATCTCCGAAGCAGGGGTTAAATTTGATGGTCATTTAGACGTTTTTTATGATTTTGGACGTAAATTACTTGTAAATTTCTGATCTAACCGTCACACGTAACTTGTATATTTAAAAAGTGACCATCATTTTTATATAGATTTGTATAAATATTATAAAAAAATATGTAAATTTATATTATAAAAATATAATAAATATAGAATAATTACTAAAAAATAACATTATTTTGTATATTTGAAGGGTGGTCTTGAAAAATTACCGTCACTCGAAAATTGTTTGACAGGCATAGGTGGGCGTCAAATTTAACCCCTACTCCAAAGTCTGAGATCGGGGATTGGAGAACTTAGACTTCAGAAATGATTTGTTTTGGAAATCAAATCACTTCGTGCATCGGGGGTAGGTTGGTGTGGGACTTAAGGCACATGTCAAACAAATGCGTGTCAGCTGCAGAGTTAAGGGTGACATTGAAAGGTGAGTCAACTAAGTCAACCGCTGAGTTGGTGGGATAATAGGAGAAGGTGGGGCCTTCGCATTGGGCCATGAGAGAGTCACACAATGGAGTGGTGGTTGAGTCATCTTCAGAAGAAAAGGTCGATTCAGTGAGAAGTGATTTTGGGACTCGACTAAATTTTTCTTGTGGGGGCACGTAATATACCAAATGAAAGGCGAAGGAGGTAGTGAGTCATCAAGGGAGCTCGTCAACGTGCATCATAGAGTCTAGGCTAGCTAGCTCGCTGAGTTGGCCACCAAATCAGCCCTCAACCCCATCCATGTAACAATTTAAAATTTGTGGGTCCATTTGAATATAAAAAATTCTTTCCCACAAGAATATAAGAGAGGATTTTAATAAAAATAGAAGAAAATATTAGTGGAAGCATGGTGGATGTTTCTTCTGGTGTAAGAAATGATGCAAGCAAGCAAGGTTAATTATAGAGAGTATGGGTAGTGGCAAGGCTCACCTAATTTTCTACAGTCATGACTAATTTTTAGGAATTCCTTCCTCTTCTCTCTCTCTCTCTCTCACTCAGTTTTCTATAAATGTAAAGGGATGCATTATTACAAATGGTTAGAAATTTTTAGCTCATGCTTCCCCCTTTTCCCCATCTTAGCTGTTGTAAATTTGGGAGTTCAAACCTTCTCCTCTAAAGATTGTAATGGAAATTTTACCTTTTCCCTACACTATGATGTATTGTGAAACTCTGTGGAGCAATGAAATGAATGTTTTGTGATAATTATTCTATCCTTGTATGTATTTTAATGCTCTAACTTCCTCTCTTCGTTATACAGGAAATTTGTGCATGATTTTGTTTTCATTGCAACTGTTTTGAATGATGTTGTGTCAATTTGGAATGGGTTTTTCTATGAAAATTTGGTTTGTGATACATGTCCATCCTCTCCATGTTTCATATTTCTCCATTTGTAGGTTGAGAATTTTCTAACAACCCCTTCTCTTGGTATTACCACCGCTTATAGTAAAGGATTTATTTCATGTAATCTCTCTCCATGTCCCCTTGGAAGTGTTAGAATAGGTTTAGTTAGTTGTTTTCCTTATATTATGAATAATGTAGTGCTTAGTTTAGAAAGAGGAATCCATCCTTCTCCAGAGGTCCATATCAAGCCCACAAGTCCCACATCTTGAGCGATGGTACCCATGTTACTGATTCACACTGAATGCCTCAGTCACAAAAGCTAGCAATTTGGGGGGTGTTGTGATTTGGTGATAACAGTTCTGACACGCTCGATGGGAGGAAAAAATTTAATTTTTTCACAGGTGTGTGTATTTGTATTCACTTTATTTCATTAAGTTGTTGTGCTCTTTATGTAATTGTCAACCATAGGAGGAATACCTAAACACAATTGGTGACTCCATTGATCCTTAGTAACCCACTCTCTGAGTTGCATAGCTTTCTCTTTCTACCCATTTCCATCTATTTTTTCCTTCCACATATCTTTCCATTTTCTCCCATTCACGAAGTTGTGCAATCATGACTTCATTATCATCTATGGAATTCCCATTTGTCAACAACAATACTATTCCAATCAATCTTCAGGTTACTATAATCCATCCCCAGATCAATCTTATGGTGAAAACTAAGTTTGAGTATGCATATCTATATGCTCAAGATGCAAATTAGTTTGGTTATCCACCAAACTTCGAAGTTGTTTAAGAGACAAGGATATTGCATATTCTAGAGGCTATCATATACCTAAAGATGACTACTTGGCACAGAAATGTTCAATAGTTGGAGTATGAGCATGGTGTATGATAAGGACTAAAGAAATGACAAAGAAGGAAGCCCAATATTGGTTTCATACATTCCATATCCATGGAATAGCTCTATACCAGGTGAATTTAATCCTCATCAAAAGCTCCATTGGATAACTAAAACACTATCTTGAAATGTGGAAATGGATTAAAAAAGAGGGAAACTTATGAATACTAATGTTAGACAACCCTATCAATGGGAAATCCATACATTACCACCTCACAGTCCCTCTTCAAATGCCTCTCATCCATGTGTATTCTGAAATTGAACCCCATTGTCCTAACTTTCTAGATGTTGCCCCCATTGTGGAATTCACTTCTCCATCTCTTATTCTTTCACCTCATTTTGCATTTTCTATCCATTTACTCCTTCTAAAATTCCTTCCCCTCTATAAAGACAAGAAGATTTTACCTTTTCCACATCCTCAAACCATGAAGGAAATAAGTTGAACCCCAACCCACCCCTCCTCTTGCATTCTCGAGTCCATTTTGGGAGGAACCAAAATTAGAAAACTTAGCAAAGGGGAGGATATGGATTAAGGATCCTAAAAAAGAGGACCTTATAAGTAATTTGAAAGAATGGGTTGCAAGACTCAACATCAAGAAAATTGCACTCATGACTAAGCCTTCATCAAGAGGTTGGAGTTCACAGAATAGATGGTACAAGACTAGTTTTGTAATAGAAGAACAAGTACAGGCATGAAGGATGATGACTAATCTAGTTTGTTCTTTCAGAATGTCAACATTCATGTTGGCTCCTATGTCTAAGGAAATTGGTTTAATTAGATCAGTCAGGTTGTAAGAGACTGAATTAGCCCCAGATCCACAAGAGGAAGAACATCTACAAAGGGAAATGAATAAAAGATCTCTCGAATGTTCAGGGTGTTATCAAGGGAATGTAGATAATCCTCACTATCTTGCATGTCAAGAGCTTACAACACTTCTAGAAGGATTACATCAGTCTACATAAAGACCATCATCAAATGTTTACAACAAGCCACAAAGAGCCTCAAGACAGGTGAGGGAAACCATAGTATATTTAGAGATATTGAGTGCATAGAACAATAAATAGAGGAGGTTTCAAATCCTTCTGCCTCTTCATCTTTTCAAAAATCCATGATTTCTGAGATGAATTTGAGATTTCTAAATTTCATGTTTGAGGATGACAGAAGATCAGTTGTGAGCATAATTGTCAATCCGGAGGACACCATGGAGGAAGGGATTTGAATCCTTGGCGTAGTTGAAAAATGAAGAGGTAGATAATCTTATAAAATTTGGAGGAGTTTCCTTGGATGGGGAAGAGCACTGATGGAACTGTGACAAATTTCCTATTCACATCATCTCTCCTTCCAACACAAAAATCATGTTTCTATGAGAGGAAAACATTCAAGGAGGAGTAACTATGTCATTCTCATAACTATCCTTCTTGAATCAATATTAGAGGAATTGAATCTTGCATGTCTCACATTGAACAAAGAATAAGAGGAGCACATGGGAAAAACTATGTTAGATTCAGAGATCTTGAATGGAGATGACATCATTGAGAGTTTCTTGCTCTCAATTGTGGAAACTGGTTTGGTTGATAAACCTGTGATGGAGGAGAATATCCTTGAAGACCTTACTGACCGTAATAGTCCTTAAGAGTAGAAAATGGAAGAGTTTAACCCTCCAAATTTCATGTAGGATGAAGAGATTAAATATGTAGGTCAAATTTGGTCTTCAAATGGAAGAGGGGAAACTCATAGGTGAACAAAAAACTTCAAACACTTGCAGTGATCCACCAATGGCTCCATTAGAAGCTGTAAGAAATCTTCAAGAGCTTCATGTTGTGGAGGAGCTTCTTGTTTCCAAGGAAGAGAAAGGAAACCCAGATGAGATCACTTCAATACTAGTCATTTAAGCAGAAGATCAGTTGTCTGTAGATGAGAAACAAGAGGAAAATCAGCTCACGAATAACCACCTTTTCCAGGAATGTCTACAGGTAAACTTCCTTGTTAGAATTGAGACTCAGAGAAGATAGAAAATTCAATGGATCAAACGATGCCCCATAAGGTACTTGGTTTCATTAGAGTCAAGGAAGGGGAAGCCACAACTGGTTATGCTTAATTCTGAGTATGAGGATGAGTTTCGAATTACCAAGGATCAACTCCAACACCTCCAGGAGCCCAATGCAAATAATTTTGAGGAGGTATTTTTCTTGTTTGTTGCTGGTACCTTGGATTCTAAAATGGAAGTTGAACTCTAGGATAACTTCCCATTGTTATCAAGAGCCATGATCAGTGCAAAATCATACACATGGCTACAAATTTTGAAGAAGGGAATTTACTTTGCCTTGCTAGTGTCTGGATTTATTTGAATTTTTCCATGCTTCCAATTAGTTTATGGTAGAAGTAGGATTTCTTTTTATAGAACAAGTGCTTGTGCACACTCTACATGTCTCACTTGGGCATGTATGGTTTTCCCTTTTATATATAGTTTTTGTTCATGTTTGCTCCAGCACAGTGCACCACAATTCTAGGAAAGGAAGATTGTTGTAAGAATAATCTCATAGTTACAAGGAAAAATTGTAATTCTCAAGGATTTCAAATGTAGAGAAACTAAAATCAGATTCAAGGACCCATTTCAATGTCTTCATTCCCTTTTCCCTTCAGATCAACTCCAGTTGAGTTCTTGTGTCGTTTGTAAAGTTAGAAATCAGTTAAGGTGAGAAACCCTCCTCAGCTTATTCAAGATCCCCTAGGTGTGAAAGCAAAAAATCAACCTCAAATAATCAATTCAGATTTTTTGAGCTGAAAATCTTATGGATTTTTCGGTAATTCCAACCTTCAGCAATGTTTCAAGCAACATATTCTAGGATAGAAATTCAAAGGTTTGGATGAGTTTCAGGCTACCAATAATGACTCCATGCCCAATGGAGGCTTCAAGATACTGTTCAATCACATCTAGTAGGCTGATGTCCTCGTGAGTCACCAAAAATGTTATCCATTTTACCCTCCCTTGGGAAAAAATGGAAAACTGGAAAGGAATTGAACTTGAGCATTGAATAAGGTCTTTAAGAGGTGAATCTAAGGTTATAGTAAAAATTCCATGTTTCAGGGCATCTGCAATGACTTTGAAGAGTTTGGAAACCATTTGAGGAACTTTTTCCTCTTCTGTGTTTTGAGGAGACCCATGAACTCAGTCAGGAGAAAAAGGCATCTTTGGGACCCACGATCATGCAAAAATGGCCAAGACGAGAAAATTTTAATTTTTTGCACTCTATGCCCCCCATGTTCAAAATAATTCCTAGAGAATTTGAAAAATCCATTAAAAACTAGAAAAATGGCCCATCAATGGCTCAGGACTTAGAAAATAGCTAATCAATCTATTTTCCAGCTCAGCGAGCTACTTTTCACGCCGGGAAAACTATGCTTAGTCATCAACTCAGAGGATCTCTTCATCAACCCAGGTGAGCTATGGGTTGAGTCACAAGGCTATCAGCTTAGTAGAACGGGATAGCTCTCCAAATAACTCTGCGAGCTGAATTGGAGTCATTAGGTAAAGAAAGGGCGGGCTTGCCAAGTAACTTAGCAAGTCAAGTTGATGGCTTAGGGTAGGAGCTTAGATCGAAGGGGTTGAGGGTAATCTCGGCTCATTTTGTAGAGGGATGATCTCAGGTGAAATTGTGACTGAGCCATATCAGATGTGCCAGGTGAGCCAACTCGTGAGGTGGATTTTAATAGTGAGGACCGAGTGGCTCATAATATGGATTGATTTGGAGCTAAGCGAGTGGTGAAAATGAAGGACCCAGGTGGGTCAGGCAAGTCAATCACTTGGGAATGTCACAATAGGCATGAGCTTTCAGGAGAGGAACAACAAGTTGCGAGGAAGAAGGGATGGGACTCAGTGGAGCTGATCCAACACATAAATCATAACACGAAGAAGGAGGTGTCAAGTGGCTTGATTGGATGTCAGTGAAAATGGAAGTTAGCATGTCAAAGATGAAGAAGGTGAGTCGATATCAAGTAGGGCGTATATTGGATTTCGGGGTCAGGATTTGAGTTCGGAGCTCATTTTTTCATAACATCATAGAATATCTTGGAAAATGCATGAACGACATCAGGTGAACTCTGATTCCCAATTGCGAATTCTAAAATATGAGCTCACTTCGAAGGTCAGCGCGAGTTCATGGTCAATGGGCACGTAGGAAAGTTTAGATTTTTAGACTTGTCACCCTCAAAATTCCCCTCATTTTTCAAGTCAAGTATCAAAAATTTTGAGTTAGTGCCTGTTATCTCAATTTTACCCCCTAATAAAATTGATCAAACATGACCCCGCACAGAATAAAATAAGAAGGGGAGGTTCAGTCATGCGAGCCCACATTCCAAATCCAACAATGAAGGTGCAGGGTCAGTAAAGGAGGCCAACGGCGTCAAAGGAGATCAGAGTGCGCAGGAGAAGATTGAAGAAAGGGCTCGAAGTATTCAGACTTCACATGTGTGTCGACTCGAGGCAAAGCAACGGACCTGCAGAAGGTGCCATGTGCTTCATTAGTGAAAATGCAAAAGGCACAGCCCAAAGAGAGATCCCAAACTTGCACCATCCCTCCACATGTCCAAGGTCTAGAAAAGGGATAGAGCCAGCCATTTAATCGACTATGTATAAGAGAGTCAATAGAAGCCTCCACATGCCTCATCGGTGTAACTTCAAAAGTGAGACCCAAGGGATAGAACCCAAATAAGCGCCAACCCTCCACGTGGTCAGAGCCTCCAAAATTTAATTTTGTTGTTTAAAAGTATAAGGCCAACAGACGGTGCTACATGTCTCATCAGTGCACCTTTAAGGCTCAAATCCAAAGGTGGCTCCCCAAACGAGCACCAACTCTCTACGTGTCTAGGGTCTAACAAAATTCAAGAGGGGCAGAATCGGTCGTTGAATCAGCTAAGGAAAGGAGAACCAATGGAAAGCCCCATGTGTCCCTTTGGCACTCTTTTAGGGGGGGAATCCAAAAGTAGGTCCCAAACGTGCGCCAGCTCTCCACGTGTCCAATCATCGCTCCTCCGAAAGTCAGGTCCAAACCGAGTCTCAAAAAGAGTGGGAAGCCTCCAAGTGTCCCAGGTTAGACATAAAGCCTTCGCCAAACAGAAGGACTTAGTCAAAACACAAAAATATAGAACAAACCCGCAAAAGGACACGTGGCCATGTTTTAGGTCAAAGTGGGAAGGCGGGTTATGGAAGGAACTTTGGAATTTTAGATTTTTTTTAAAAGCATAAAAGTATAAAAGTAATCTGCACCTCTGTCGATGCCCAGAGAAGCCATGTGTCATGCCTAAATTACATGCAGAGAGGTGGGTTGTCGAGACACTTTAGAAACTTTGGCCTTGTTTCCATAAAAGGCATAAAGTGATAAAGTGAACTGCGGCCCTATTCATGCTAAGGGATAAAGTCAAATGTTGAGCCCACATCAAAATTCAAAATGGGAAGGCAGGCTGTCAGAGCATTTTCAGAATTTGGTTTTATTTCCAAAAAGAGAGTTAAAAGTTATACAATGCTCCATGACTCCATTGGGGTCTTGAGCCCATGTTGAAAAGTCAAAATGGTGAAGTAGGTCGGCGGAGAACTTTGAGATTTTGAGCCTTGTTTCCAAAAGAAGTAAAATTATAAAGTGAGCTGTGACTCTGTTACCACTTAGGTAAAGCCACATGTTAGACCTATATCAAAAGTGAATTTGTGGTCCTGCGGGGTTTGAAGGAGAATTTCATACTTTGCATCTTTTGCGCGAAAGGTGCAATTTCAATTTTGGGCCCGTGGATCCATTTTGCAAAAATTGCATTTTCACCATTTTTGTACGGATTCGATTCAAATATTCAAATGAGCATAATTTTTGCTCAAGTGCTTGAAATTTGACAAATTTTATACTGTTGGAAAGAGCATGGTCTCCTCTATGCCATGGAGGCATAAAATATTGTTTTTAGCAGAATTTGACGGTTATAAATCTAGAAAACGTATTTCATGCCGTTAATAAGTGATCTGATTACTTCAAATAGATCATATTTGATCCATCCTTCCTTCTCCAACATGCCAAACAAACATGGAGAACCGACTAGATATCTTGATTTGGGTGAAAATATGGAAAACATATTTCGTGCCATTAATATGTGATCAGACTGCTTCAACTAGATCAAATTTGATTTGATCTTTGATCCTTCCTTCTTCAGCATGCCAAAGACATACAGAACCAGATTTGATAGATTGTAGGTGGATTTGCAGAGCATTTATGGTTGGTGGTTGAGCTTCCAAATCAGATTTATTTCCTTCTCTTCTTCTCCTCTTTTCACTTCATCTATAAATGTAAGAGCTTGGATCATTACAAATGTTTGACTCTGATCCTTTTGAAGTGTAATTATAATCGAAAGTAAATCAATATAGACAGATTTTCCCCTTTTCTCTATCTTCCTCCATTGTCCCTTCTTGCTTACCTGAAATTCGTGGATCATTTATCTTCTATGATAAGAAACTTTGTGTTCTTATTGATATGATTTCTAGAACTTTGTGTCTTTGGAATGATATCTTATTCTATGAATGTGAATGATTATGTTTTGTATCACTCTTGCTCAGTACATATAGGTTTATACTCTGTTATCTATATTTCCTAAAATTACTGTTATATTCTGCTCTTTCCTTTCTTTAGTTCTTCCATTCATTTGTATTGATAATATATTTTGGTATAAAAGAATTTCAAGATGTCATAGGTCCAACCTTAAGATGAAAGTTGTACATTTGTATATAAGCTTGGCTACTTGCTTTCAATAAGGGAACCTCTCCCATAAAGAGGAGGGACTTATTTT
The DNA here is from genome assembly GCA_019776745.2 of Taxus chinensis. Taxonomy (NCBI): domain Eukaryota; kingdom Viridiplantae; phylum Streptophyta; class Pinopsida; order Cupressales; family Taxaceae; genus Taxus; species Taxus chinensis. The sequence continues at coordinate 249,054,615 of CM034151.1, read as the reverse complement.
CCCCTGACTATGGTTTTGTTAAAAGTACCATTTTAAAACCCAACAATTTTTGGTGACTCTACTGGGGATTTCATTTCAACGTATCCCTTTCTAAAGTAATGTCAAGATCTTTTTCGGTCTGGTGACTCTACGATATACATGTGGGAAGAAAGCTCTTGGGGTTGAAGATTCTCATTTTCAACTTCTAGAGCAAAAAAACTTCTCTCTTCTTCCAGCAAGAAGGAATAGAGGAACTCGTTCTGTAAAAACACCTCCTGTTAAAGACAGAAATTCCAAAAATAGCATTCCTCCAGAACAACTCAACCCTAATCTTCTTGCTCTGATACTTGTTGGTGTTTCAGTTCCCCTTTAAACAATCTTCCCATAGATGGCATCACTTCTACCTTGTGGACAACGGATTGGGCCTCTTGCTCTTTCTCAACCATTGTATGAGTTACCCAGGAGTGTTAGAATTTTTTTTAATAAATTCCGAGGTGATGGGAAGGTACACTCAGATGAACACATTGCATCCTTCAACGTTGCAATTGGGATTCTTGGGATTGAGCATGCAGACGTTTCTTTCAGGATATTTGTGGAAACATTGCAGGATAATGTTGTTGATTGGTTCTATCATCTTCCTGCTGGGTAAATTATTGATTGGTCCACCTTGACAACTCAGTTTGAACAACGTTTCAAACTGGTTGAAGATGTGCATGCTCTATTAGCTCAAATCTTTCATATTAAGAAGGAACAATTTGAGCCCATGAGAGAATTTGTGGCCAAATTCAACAAGTTCTTTCATAAAATTCCATAGAGCACTCATCTTGTATATCAAATCTGAAAATGCTTCTTCCTCAATGTCATGTTACTTGAAGTAAGTTATGCACTAAGAAAAACTAACCTTGCAACCTTATATGTTGATCAATGGTTGGTTGTCAGTGTTGAAGATGATATGATCATGTTTGGTAAATTGAAAAGATAACCTTACAAATCTAAAGCATCTTCTTCTCCCTCTCATGGAGCTAACTTAGATCAGTTATTGCGGAAGTTGGAAATGATCTCATTGCTATCAAGAAGAAATTAGCTCAGCATGCTCCTTACCAAGATATTCCCAGGAAGAATTTTCAACCTAGGAACTAGTTACCTCCTTCTCAAAATAAAATGGCTATTAAAGGCCCACCTATTAAGGTTCCTGTCAATGCAACTTGTGAAGTTCAAGAACCTAATGATGAGGAGTTTAATGAAGACTTTGAAGACCCAGAGGAAGATGTTGATGAAGAATAGGAGGAACTTGGTGGATCTCAAGCTCATTTCCTCACCACTAAAGGCATGGATGATGAAGATGAATATGATGAAATATTGGCAGATATGAATAGTGAGTCATATGTTGTTATGACTTGGGAGAAAACGAACAGAAGAGAAAAAGTGGTGCAACCTGCTAAGAAATCTGAAGAGTATCCTGTAACTATTCTAGTGGTTACGAAAAGAGGAGATCTTATTCCCACTGCCTCCACACAAAAGGTGAGTAATGCTAATCCTTCTCCTTCTAATTTTGTTTCCAAAACTTCTTGTCCTTCAACTCCTAAAACTGATAAATCAAAATTTTCTCCTATTCCTAGTAATGATGCCCCATCCACCTCTGGGTATTTTGATATCATTGATCACCTCAAAAAGACCAAAATCCAAATCTTAGAGGCATAGTTTTACCAGACCCATCCAAAATCCTTTGCTAAAATGGTAAATGTTTTCAATTCCAATTCCAAATCCTCATCCAATACTTCTAAAGGTATTTTTCCCACTCCCTCTTCCTCACCTCAACCAAGCCTTGTGGCTGCAGTCACTTCCCCTAATGAGAAAATTGAACCATTCTATGTGACTCTCCTCATAGCTTGCCATAAACTCAGTAATTGTGTTATAGACTCAAGATCATCAGACAATGTAATGCCTAAAAAAGTAGCTCATGCTTTGGGTCTGACTCTAACACGTACCTTTGGTTCCTTCTATTCCATGGAGAGTAGATAAGTACCTCTGGTTGGGATAATTAAATATGCACAAGTAGCCTTCACTGCTTTTCCAGAGAGAAGGGTCAAAGCCACTATTTTAGTAGTTGATATTCCCCCTCCTATGGTATGTTGCTGAGTAGAAATTTCTATAAGGAGGTAGGAGGTGAAATTCAGATGGAATGGTCATATGCTTTGATCCCGATCAATGAAAAAATAAAAAAATTGTTACCAAAGAAGCAAACCGAGTATATTGTGTAAAATACTGATGATCCAAAAGCAAAAATACTCTATGAAGATATAGGGCATGGTAACTACATGATCATGTCAGAAGATGAGGTAAAGATTCCTAAGGGAGTGATTCATGATCCCAATGGCATTTGGACTCTGGAGTTTGATGGAAGCTATTCTTCAGCTAGCTCTAAAGCTGGCGTGGTGTTGATCTCTCCAGAAGAGAAGATTCATCCATTCTTGTTTTAGATTTATTTTGAAAATGAAAACAATACACCTGAGTATAAGGCTCTCATCCTTGGGTTGAACATGGTGACAAAAATGGGAGTGAAGAATCTTCATGCTTTTGGTAATGTAGATTTGATTTTGAAACAGGTCAGAGATTCTTACCAAGTCAAGGATAGGAGATTGAAACATTTTAGAAATATTGTCTGGGATTCTATCGAGTTTCTTGATGCTTTCTCCATTGAAGTTGTGCCAAGAGAAAAGAATAATAGTGTTGATTCTCTAGTTGTCTCAGGATCTCTGTTGATTTCTCACCCAAACTTCTCTCAAGAGAAATTTACTATTGAAATGACTCATATGCCTAGTGTGCCAGATAAGGCAAGCAACTGGAAGGTTTTCAATGATGATCAACACTTGCTGTCTTTCTTGGGGCTAAAAGATAACTTCAATCAGTTATATTTTTAAGGAAGTGAAACTCTACCTAGGGAGTATGTGCCCTCTAATGAAGAAGATATCAAAGAAGAAATGGACAAATTTCCTCTCTCTCCTATGATTGGAGAATTTCAATACAATGAGATGAAGATCACTGTGGACCATTCTCTTGTTGTTTTAAGTTCTCTCAAAGATAAACAAGTGCCTGTGTCTGAAGAAAAATAAATTAATGAGATCACTACTTCCCCTGTTATATTTATGGATAAGATGAGCACACATGAGCCTTTTTGCAGTCCTTCGAAACAAATAGAAAATGGAGGACTATATCTGGAATATTTTCTTTGCAACTATGACAGTCTTGTCTCAGCTCACCATTCATAATGCAAAAAAAAGGAAGATGATGATGTTATTGATGAATTTTTACTTAGTCTCACAACATTTTAGTTTCCTGCTAATCATGAAGACAAATTCATAATGCAACTTGTACCTAAGAGTCATGATCTTCCAAAATCAGGTATTTATTTTTCAAAAGCAGCAAGTATGTTTTTCAGAGACATGATAGAAATTACACATAATGTTGAATCATCCAATACCTTTTTCCAAATTCCCCTTGAAGATGGTTACAAGGGAAATTCAATGGAAGGGTATGTTTCTCATGAGATGTGCCATGATGATAATTGTAATTTTGATTCATTTGTAACATTTCCTCTTGTTCTAACCATTTTCTATTACAAGAAAATTTAAGTTTCATCAGCTTATGGACACAATAGGTCTAAGAGCTATAACCTTCAGCTCTGATACCAAGATGTAACATTCCAATTTTAAGATTTTAGAAACAAGGGAATTTTTTTTATAATGTTCTCTGTTCTAAAGAAAGCATTATTTAGAACAAACATTCCATGCCAATCAATTTCAAATAGATAGCCATATGTAGCTATAAATGACTCGGTGATCCACTGATCTATTCATTTCATAACTCAGTAATCTACCAATCTATTTATGTTATCTTTAAGTATTGAATACATATTGTATACTTCTTATACTTGGTTTTCCTACCCTACACTGGGTACTGAGTGATCTGTTTAAAGAACATATCTAAATATTTGTTATCAATATTCATCTGATATCATGTTGTTTTAAACTTGGTGACATAGGACAACGCAACCAGTATCTTGTGGTACTTTCACCAAAATTTTACAACATACTGTGTATGTCTCTATTCCTAGATGAAATACTCATCATTCTGAAATAGGTCCTTCTCCTCACTCCTCTATTATCATGATTGGTATTTACTGACTACCATCAGTCCACTTGTCCCAGGTTTAACGCTATCCCTAGTTAGAAACATAAATTATTATAGGAAGACGCTCACAATGACTTAGGGTAAATGGGCATAATCGGTTGACCTTAAGTGAACTGGGTGTGCCATGGTACCCTGAGCCATTGGAAGCTACTTCCTATCCTAAATATGCCACTAACTTGACCTAGAGAGAAACTAAGTTCAAGTTCTTATTGTTTGTAGATCTAGATTATCAATGCGGAAGGGTGATGCCACATGTCAACTACAACGTTTTATTCTCGAGAAGACCCAAGTCTTATCAAAAGTACAACCCTGCAGTTGGCATGTGCCAACATCCTATAGAAACTACCTCAGCGAGATGTACATACCCCAAGGAGATCATTAATACATTGTTAATTTGGATTATGTCTTGATTACAACAACCTTGTTAAACCCTAATCTAACACTCCAACTTTCCTAAATTTGTTTCTCCATAAGAACTTTCTTATGATTACTTTTTAATGTTGTTTCCAACAGTTTAGGACAGTATCATAAGTTTCAAGAACTTCCTTAACTAAAGTGGACTTCATGATTTTAATAATTATTAATCTTTTAATCCTTTTGGAATGTTTCTTCCTTACATGATAGTGTTAACATTCAAATATCTATAGTTCTTAGTACATAACCAAAATAGGATAAAACACATATTTTATGCATAAGTTGCATCAATAATATAATTCCCTTTATCCATCTTATCAAAGTACGAGATAAACATAACATAGAACTTTCAGGTACGAGATAATTTAACAACCAATACATAACAACTCGTCCAACAACATAAAAATTTACAAGTATGACTTTAGGCATACTGCATAACAACAACCTGATACAACTTTTCCTTTACAATACAACAAAAGAATGAATCATAATCTTTACTAAGAATTAGACTTATATCATAATGCATCATATAAGTTTTTGCCTTCTTTTATCACTTACATTCTACAAAAATTTCTAGCATAGGTCAGTTTAATGAAATGAGCATTCTTTAAAACGAAGTGCATCTAATTGTTTTATAAACATGCATTAAAACGAAGTGTTAGTTTCATTAAAGTAACACTGTTTATCATTCACAATATCCATAGTTCTTACTACATGTAAGAACATTATTGATCATCACTTGTAAACACATTAGATCTTGCCATTTTCACATATTTTATCCTAGAATAAAATGAGACAAAATAAGTGTATACAGCATGGTTCATTCTAGGATGATTCATCTAAATCATAAACAAAGAATAAAAAGAACCAATGCGTACCATACCCAAACTTATAACATCTGAAAAATAGACTAGGTTCATAACATGAATTACTTGTTCCTTTCTGGGATAACAATCTTGTAAATTCAACATTAAGATATCCATCCAAACAGAATTTCATAACAATACAAGAAGGTATAGAAAATCAGAACAGTCTAACTATAATTCTAATTCCAATTCTGCATGTTAAAAGTTATCAATCAAAGATCTGAAACCAACATCCACAATCAAGTAGTTCCATAAAGGATTTAATCTCTACTCAAGTTCATCCCAAAAGATAAAGATTACAAGAGACAAACCTACTCCTATCCATTTAAACTAGGCAAGGCTAGTCAACAACAGTCGAACCCATAAGTATGCATTCACTTATTAGTAGAAACCTCTTGGCTACTAACTTTCTACATTATTGCAACAATAATTTGAACAAGGTAGACCAACAGGTCATAAGAAATCACCATCTCGGAAGAGAATCGAAAATGGAGAAGTTAAAAAAATGAGCTTATCCAAAGACAGAGAAAAGGTAAGTCTAATAAGGAAAGGACCAATAATAAATCATTTCATTACACTAAACAAAAGAAGTTCCAGTTTCAAATCAAATCAGGATGAAAGCATATTGCAATCCCAAAACAGCATACAGAACCCAAGAGAATACAATATACTTTCTTTCTATAAAATAATCCAAGGACTCATTCACTGTATCAGACAAGAATAAAATCCCGATACAACAACTATCAAGTTCAGGATTAACCATGAACCCAAGACTGGAGAATTATAATTACTTCACCACTAAATACAAAAAGGTAAATAGTTTGTAATTCAAAAGAATTAAACACAAAACAACTAAATGGAGAAGGTATCCTTCCTGATTATTTCAGTGTCCAAGGTAATAACCCAAATCTTCACTAAGACCCAAATTTATTTTAAAGAATCATAGGAGAGAGAGAAAGAACCAAAAAAATTTAAGTTAAAAGGTGTCCCAATCAATTTCCACTGCAACAGAAATGGAAATTCACAACAAAACTTCACAACCAAAAAATTGCGACAAAAGTGACTTGGTACAAAACAATACAGTCAACCCAAAACATGGGTTACCTCAAAAGAGAGGGGAAAGAACACTTCCTTCTATACCCACGCCAATACCATCTCAATACAGTCATAAAACTAAAGTTCTACATTCCTTAAGCAAGACGTTTCTGGTCCCAAATCTCGAAGATATTTTTAAACAACTCAAACAAGCTTTCACCTAGTTCATAGGTGAGTAAGTTACTCAAATAAAGAGTTATAAGCTTAATCATTTAATAAAAGAATAATCCAATACAAAAATACCAAAACATAATCGAATATATCGACCCAAATACAAACTCATAACACTCAAGTGTTAAATAAGAGTACAATGTCAAACCTGAGCTTCACACACAAACATTCAGAACTTCACAAGTAAAATAATGTGAATACAGTGCCAAATACGAACTCTAAGCAATAGTTCAGCAATGCATAAGTTTTCCAAACATTGGTTCCGATCAACACGAAGCTCTAACACAATTTTTAATCAAAACACAAAGCTCTAACACAAGTCTACATCCAAAAACGCAAACCAAAAGAAACATGAAATGGAACTCAAGTTTCCCCTAAGCTCAGATCCCTATACTGCCACGAAGGTCAATTCAAAGCACAAAAACTTTGAATACAAGATCTAGAGTGCAAAAATAGAGATATAAAAACAAGTTTTGCATACAAAATTCACATGGATACTGTCATAAAACTTGCATAGAGAGATAGTTTCCAAAACAACACTATTTTTTCCATGGAATCAAATCCAAACAACACAAAGATTCACTAAACCCAGCAATAAAATAACCAGTCAGACATAAAAACATGAATCTCATCAGAGCAGAGTTGTTCTAATGAATCATTTAGAAGAAAGAAAAGAGTCTTAATAGTTAGAGCCTATCATTCCTGATAGTGCTTCCACCAAATCGAAGGAGACTTCCAGCCGAGCTTCCAACTCTTTTTCTGCTCCACGAAAGATAAAAAATCAAACATATTTTCCTCCTATGCCTCATATAATTTCCTTTGATCAAAAATAGGTTAAAGAAACCAAAAATAGCTTTGAAGTGCAAGTCAAACTGCTGGTTCGAAGAACCAGTTAGCTCCATGTAGAGAAAAATCTGCCATGCATGTAAAACCAAATAACCTCCTACAAACCCACCTTCTAAGTTTCCAAGATGGTTTGCACACAAAGACCGAGGCTCATTAATTCCATAAATGACATTCATTCCAAAATTCCCACTTATCTTTCCTTGCCACCACCTCCAAAATATGGCGAATTTCAATTCCATACGAAAATACAATTCCTTCTTTTAGTGGAGATTCCACATAAGTCTCCACCAAGTCTACTAGCCCCTACCAAATCTGGCAGTAATTCCATCATTTAAAACCTTTCAACTCATTTAAATGCCATTGGAACTGCCACCCTTATGACATGCGACCCCTTAGGTTCCCTTTAATAGTTTAGGATGGATCCCAATAGTACTTAGGTTAATCTAGTAATAACCAACTTAGGTATTAAAAATATTTACCAATAGTATTTCCACCTTAGGTTAGATTCAATTCATAACCCTTTAGTATTAGGTACTAATTAAAAATATCCTAACATTAATTTATTAACCCTTCCCTTATTCATTTAACACAATGCTTAGGTTAGGATGCCAACCCCACAAATTAGAATAAAACGGTTAGGTTAGAGTAAAATCCAAATGGGTAAACGTAGCTAGAACACAGGTGTTCTTACCTAGCTTAGGATAATGTTAGGATAATCCTTAGGTTTTAGGACTCCAAACTCCTCCATGAATTGAATTTTTTCTTAAGTCCTTAATCTCTTGCCAAGATCAATCACCAAAATGAAAACATGTTCAACAAAAACATGTTCACATGAGACCAAAGAATTTGTAACATACTAAGTTCAGTCTTCTATGTCCCTTAAACTACTGAATGCCAATTTATCATTAAGTCAATGAAGAGGATTTGAACATTTCTTGGATCACTGAAATTGATCCAAGGATGAGTCAGACAAAGAAATAAGTCTACAACTCTTAAACCCAGATTGCAACTCATCTTTCTAAAGTGAAAATGAATTCTTGATAACCATACAATTTTAGTTTAATGATTTTTAAGAACATAAAAAATTTATCCTCATCAAGCATGATCTTCAACAGTCAAAAGAACACATCTTTACCCAAAAAATCACATGTCAACACTTGAAATGCAAAAGAGGAATATATTAGTTGTCAAGGGTGTTACTAAATATTAATTCTTCACAAGAATAATATATATATCCATAAATAGGGGAGAAGTAAAATACATCTTCCCTTGCAAAGATATTATTCTTCCATGGTGAGATATAAATCAATCAATCAGAGGATTAAATAGATTTGATACCAAATAATAAATTTGGATCAATTTGACACTTTTGAATAAAAAACTCTCACTATATTGAATCAATTTAATTCATCCCAGATTTACAAATATATAGGAATTACATATCCTCTAAACATGGAAGCCTGGGAAGCCTATTAAGGTTCCTATAACCACTCAACCCCTATTTATTTGTGATTGTTACTCGTGTAACAATACACAAATCAAATCATACGGGTTGTTAAAACAACTCCAATAATATATTGTCGTTTATTTAAAAAAAATATAACTAACATGTGAACATTAATATTCCTAATAGTCTCCTGATGTAATCTTACCATCATGACACTATCATGGTCATAATATAAAAGTTAGCCAAGGTTGCGTACTTTTCATCAACCAAGGTAACATATAAGGTAGTCACCATTACCAAAGTATTTATGGAGGATATTTTTGGGTTACATGGGATTCCGATGACCATTATTAATGACAGAGACACCAACTACAGTTCAGACTTTTGGACTTATTTTCAGACCGCTCTGGGAACTCTAATTAACTTCAATTCATCTTATCACCTAGAGACATATGGTACGATAAAGAGATTGAATCAAGTACTTGAGGACATGTTGCGGATGTATGTGATGGATCAGCAGAAGAAGTTGGAGGATAATTTGTATCTTGTCGAGTTTTCCTATAACAACACTTACCATAGTTTCATTAGTATGGCTCTTTATCAAGCCTTTTAGGGGAGACCTTGCAGGACACCTTTGAGTTGGGATAGATTAGATAATAGGGTTTTACTTGGGCTAGCTTACCTTCAGGACTTGGATTAGTAGGTTATTTTGATTAGGCAATGTCTTGAGAAAGCTAGAGAATTACAAAAGGCATATGCAGACACCAAGAAGACTAAATGTCACTTTGTAATTGGTGATAAAGTATTCTTGACATTTTGGCCACATAAGAGCCCATTTTGCTATGGAAAGGGTTCTAAGATTTATCCTCTATTTGTGGGGCCATTTGAGATCTTAAAGGTAATGGGTCCAAATCCCTAACGTTTATTTTTGCCACCACACCTAACCTGGGACCACGATGTTTTTCATGTTTCAATTTCACATAGATATGTACCATATATTTCTCATGTATTCAATTGGTTAGCATTACATGTGGAGGATGAAGGACACTGGATACTGGAGCCTGTGTGTATCCTAGAGCACAGGAGATTGTCCCTTCGAGGGTGAGACTTGGACCAGGTTAGATTGCAGTGGGACCGGTATGATGAGACAACAATTACTTGGGAGGATGTGACACCATTGAGGCCTCAATATTTCTATCTCTTCTAGTGACTTCCATGAGGAAGTCTAATTTTAGGAAAGGAGGATGTAGGGCCCACCTCTTTCTTGCATCATTTCATTTACTAGACTATAGACATTGATTTAGAACTATTTTGATACTATGTGATCTCATTATGGATTATTTGGTGACACGTTTGTTGTTTAGGGCATGTGGTGCCAAACTAGCATTATGATCATTATCTTAGTTTCTTTCATTATATGGTTTTGGATACCAACAAGATGTGATAAAATTAGTTTTATTTGATATATGATGGATGGATGTTAATGTGGTTATATACTTTGATATCATTGGTTTATAATGACAAATTGGATATTATCATGCTATAACTTAGATGGATCTTATATCTTGTTTTACTATGGATGCATGTTGTTAGAATATAGTCATCTCATTTTGATATCGATTATGGCATAGTTAGAATGAATATCCATGATTTATTTGGTTTTCTTTATATTTTTATTAATCTCTTATTTATTTTATCGCGAAGGTATGTTTAATGTGTGAATTGAGTGTGCAAATTACATGTCACATAGGAGAACGTGGGTTTCAAAGTTGCACCTTAAGTTGTACAAGTGGCTGACTGGGCCGTATAATCCTAAACCATGCATGAGCTTTATTTGACCTTGTGTGTATGTGGCGTATTCATATTTGGACACCATTGGTGATTCCTAATTTACCTATGTTAATTTAATTTGTTAAGCCTTGTGTTAAGCTATTTTAGGGACTTGATGGTCCCTACACATGTTAGTAGTGATTTTAATTAATTAATTTTGTTATTATTGGTTTACGACCACCTAATTATCATTTGGATGGGCCCCACCACCTATAACTTTGAGCCACATTACTCAATCTCGAAATTGGGCTAAATGTGGCATTTGTAAGGGTCTCTAATCACATTAAGGGTCTCCCTTACACTTAAATGGACCCCTTTGACCCTACCTATGGGTAGGGGTTTTTTTTTTAAGGTCAAATGGGATTTTACCTCCCATTTTACCCCTCTCTTGTCACCATCTTGTAAGTGTGTTTGATTTGTGTGTTATCTCAAAAATTGAAGTAAGTTGGATTATTGGCATTTTAGGAAATTTGGGAGTTTTCTTCCTAAATGTGTTTTGTTTTATGTTTCATGGGATTTTGGGAATCTTGTGTTGGAGAATAAGATGGGTGATACATGTCACCCTCTCATATATGAGGATTTGTGATTTATTTTTCTTTTTATACCTCCTCTTGGAGAGGGGTATGGACTTTTTCTTCTAGCTCTTACTTTTGTAGTTGGAGAGAGCTTGGAGCTAGGAGCTAGGAGCTTGGTTGTTCGTGAAGTTGGATAACTATTTTTAAGGTAGGCCTTCATACCTCTTGTTTTTATTTCCATGGTTTTGGATTCTTTTAAGCTTTCATGTTTGTTGTGGGTGTTTAGTAAATCTCATTTTCTTTTATTTTTCTCCATCATTCCTATTTGAAGTGGATTTTAGAATTATACCAATGTAGAGAAATATGGAGGAAACCCCCTCCTACACCACATGGATTGATGGGCAAGCCATGATGGTATTTATATTATTTCCTCCCCTCATATGGTTTGATGTGAGAGATGATTGTTCATATGGTTTGAACTTCATCTTCCATCCTTGGTAAGGAAACCTTGCTTGGTTTTAAAATCCTTACAAGGAAGAGGCTTGGTGTTTGGGATGGAGAGATAAGGAGTTTTGGGGTATGGAGATTCTTTTTGTATTCCTATGGTTGGATCAAAATATGGCTTATAATGTGATCCTTTCCACTCTTCCCCATTTAGGAAACATGGAGTTAGCCTCTTGTGTATTGTGTTTGTTTTGGTTATTTTGTAATGGAGTATGTGTGTGTTTTTCACCCTTTGTCTTCCCCATACTTGTGCAATTTTGAGGCATGCATTATCTCTCTCCCATGGGCTTGGAGGGAGGCTAGAATGTCCTCCATTTGTGGAGATGGCATGTGATGATGCCATTTGGTTGGGTGGAAACTGAGCCTCTTTCTCTTGTGCTTTGAAGAATTTCATATGGAGTGGAAGCTTACAAGTTTGGTTTGGAGAAAAAAAGAGAAAAGTTTAAAATTTGGGCATGCTTTTTCCCATTTTGGGGAGGTTTGTGCACTTTCATTTTATGTGTTGATTTGTAAATACATTTGGTTATCCAAGTTATGTTATTCTCTCTCTTAAGGGAAATAATTGTAACCTTGTAATATTTGTGTAATCCTTGTTAAATATGAAGCCTTGTGATATACTTTTCTCTTGAAATATTGTTGCTCTTATTTTCCTATAGTTTGGTCTAAATTTACTCTCCATTTTTGGAGTATGTCAAAGCTAGTAAAGAAAATTTATTTGAAGTTGTAATGAGTCTTTCCTTATGATCTCAAAAAGAGAGAATGTAGAAATGTTTTCTTGGATTTGGAAATGTATGTAAAATTTATATCATCATTGAGTTCGAAAAATATCGTATGCTTTAAGCTTGAAAATGCACTTAGTTTTGGTAATGTAGAAATTGTTATGTGAAAAGAAAATGATCTAGTTGCTTGTGGTTTTTAGGTAAGTGTATTTGGAATAAGATTTGAAATGTAAGAAAAGAACTATATTATTTTGCAAATCATCTTAAGGTTCAACTTTATTATTTTGTAAGTTATCTTAAAGATTAGCTTTATTATTTTGCAAAATACCTCAATGTTATCATCAAAATTGTGTGTAAATATAAATAAATTTTGGTTTAACATTAGTATACATAAGATAATGTATGAAATGAAAAGAGTTTTTTCTTTTATTCAAAAATATAAAATTTGTACCTTCATTTATATGCTGATTTATTTCATAGTGCTATTTGTTTTATGTGTTCCCCACTTGCTATATATATATAATATACATATAAGAAATATTTATAAATAAATAATAAACAGTGAATCAGATTGGATATTTGTTGTTAAGGAAATAAAAAATAAAAAAGGGAATTGGGGATAGGCCATGTTCTACCCCTCCCCCCCTCCCCTATATATATACCTTGGTGTATGATGTGGTCGTGGCTATCAAACCACACCCCCATTACCATTCTAAGCTACCCCATTGAACTGGTATCTGCCGCCCTTTTAAACACAACCACGACCCCTGATAACCCCTGTCACGACCATACTTTTATCCCTGTGGTGTGTCATACACACACACACATTTATATGTATCTCCTATCCCTGACACACACACACACTATTACACACGCGCGCACGCACGCACTACTTTGTGACACACAACTAGAAATATATATATACCTATATTATATAAAATTCTTAAAGAAGAAATATAAAGGAGAACAACAAAAAAAAATGAAATCTTACAAACCCTAGTTAAAAATAAAACCGGAAATAATAGAAGGGGGTTTATTTCCTCCTTATCAAATTTGAATAAAAATGGAATAGAGCTCTCATTTTCCCTCATGGGTTCCTTTTCTTTCATCCTCTCCCTGCAACCCTACCTATTCAAATGAGGGAAAAATAAAGGAAAACAAAAGTTATAAGAAAATCATATCAATAGATTAGGGTTGTAGAGAATACCTAAGATCTAGGGTAGAGGTCAAAAGAATCTAAGGGCTTAGATTTAATCCTCACCACTTAGGATTAGGGAATACAAATATTTAAAGGGGTATGGGGTAAATTTAATAAGTGGGGCCTAAGGGAGTCATTTATACCTAAAATGTAACCTAGGGATTTATTTAAAGGTCTTGGTGAGTATATAAATTGAATAGAGATTTTTTTATAAAAAAGGGGGGTTTAAATAAACAAATATGTGATATGTGTCCATTTGGTTTATTTATGGGACATAGAGCATATTGAATATTAAATTAAAATTTAATAAAATAATTTAGTAAACATTAGACATGGGTTAGTATGGTTGGTCCAATGGAAACCTTATCTGAACTTAATTTAATTTATTATGGTCAAAAGGGGGTATTTAACCTTGTAAGTTTGGAATAGACCCATAGCAAACCTTACCCGCACAATTATGAATAAGAAAAATAAACAATATTAATAAGATTATTTGATGGTTATAGTTCTAGTCATAGTTAAGAAACTATAATAATATATGTATTTTTAAAAAAATTGGGCTTTTGAATTATATGTTATGGATTTGGGTCGTGTCAAATATAAGCCACTACATCTAGTATTAGAGCTTGAGTTTCAAACACCAGATGCTCTAGGGATTATAATTAAATTAAAAATGGTTAAATTAATAAAATTAACCCATTTGATCATTTCCACTACCTCACGTAAAATCATAAACCTTTCCTTTCTTTTGTTCACAGGATGCCTACATGTGGTATGGGACATCGATCCATTAGGGGTTTGGGACATAGGTCACCTACGCCAAAGCCGCATGCCCCTGAGTTAGGACCATAGATTTTAGAGGCATTACAGTAGATGATAGGAGTTTTGCAGTTCCTGAAAAAATGAGCCAGTAGATGAGATTGACCATCTGGGAGAGGATACACCGCCAGATGAGGGTACATACTTAGTTCCACTTTAGTAGGACACTCAAAGTCAGGAAAAGTATCGTAGCCCCTCCATTCACTTTGAGAGAGTGACCTCCCTTCTTCAGATCTACTCTCATAGCATAGAGGGACCGCTACATGAGAGAAGACCACATTTGCCAAATGTGGGGATGGTTGGACATATTCGTCATGAGCGCAACACAAGAAATTTTATCAGAGATCTTCTTCGTTTATAGCCACCCACATATAGTGGAACCACAAATGGATTTGGGGCTGAGTCATAGCTCCTAAGCCTTGATAGTTTCTTTGGACTTCACTCATATGAGAACAACATCAAGGCTAGGTCTGGTATTTACCTCCTTCGTGACGCAATAGGCATATGGTGGAGGAATGAGGAGCAAAACTTCCATTTAAATAGAGACTCGATGACTTGGGAGTTGTTTGAGGATTATTTTAGATCTTGGTACATGTCTAAACACTTTATTTAGAAGAGGATAGATGAGTTCCATGATCTCTGACAAGGCCCAGGCACGGTTGCATAGTACGAGAGCCGATTTTTTGGATTTATTGCAATATGTTGATTATCTTCAGGATGAGAAATTACAAGTCAATATATTTATTTAGAGATTAAATGCAGACTTGGCCGGGGCTATCAGGATGTTATCTCCTCTGACACTTGAGAAGGTCATGGAGAAGGCCTACTTAGCTCAGGAGAACAATAGCAAGACCCAAGAGCACACAGACAATACTAGGGGTAAGTCCTAGGAGAGGCTGCAGGTCTTCCATGATTAGAGGTCAAGAGGTATAGCCCTACTACCTAGAGGAGGATTCAGGCCTCCACATTTAGTTCTGAGACCTTTTCCACACACCCAACAACATTTGCAACATCATGCACATTAGTAACAAAGGACTAGGCAGACATTGGGTATGAAGAGAGGAAGAGTTCAAGGATGTTTTAGATTGGGTAGAGACAGAAGACAAGGGAATTCAACAAGTACATCTAGCTCATACACAACAGTCTACTAGAGTCAGGTCAATCCGTTTGGTACACCAGAGCCAAGGTAGGACCCCTACTCAGAGATGACTAGTAGGATGTTTTATTTTTGGGTACCTTGGCCACTACATTCATTTTTGTCCACACAAACCCACCACCATTGATAGGAAGATATCCCCTATCTCATAGTAGACAATGGTAGACATGGGACGTGCTCATCATGTCTACACATTAGTGGATAACCACTAGGATGAGCATCAGGCCATGGTTATCGAGACTACAGGTACTATCAGGGGTATTTCTATCTCAGTACTTTTTTATTCAGGAGCATCAAATTCATTTATATCACCATCTATAGTGGACCAGTGTGGGATAGTGGTGGGTAGGAAGCCAGATAGTTAGCAAGTTGAGTTGGCCTTTGGGGAAAAACTCACAATGGATACCTATGTGGAGAGTTATGTACTCGATTTGGGATTATTCTCCACTACCTTGGACCTTTGAGTGTTACCTTTAGGATCCTATGAGGTTGTTCTAGGCATGGATTGGATTGAGTCTCATCAGGCCAAAGTAGACTATAGAAGTAAGATCATTAAGTGTCAGGATGACCTTGGGAATTCAGTTGTTATTTATGGGATGTAGAGGCCTATTTCCTTGCATATGATCTTAGCTAAAAAAATCAGGAATAGCATGTGCAAGGGTTGTCAAATGTTTGTAGTTACAATTAGTGATCGATCAGAGGGAACTCCAGATCATTCACTTCTTGATGAGCATGTGGTATTAAGAGAGTTTGTAGATGTGTTTCCGAGCGAGCTTCCTGGTTTACCACCCTATAGAGAGGTGGATTTCACTATAGACCTAGTACCAGGAGAAGCACCAGTTTCTTGAGAACCTTATCAAATGAAAACTCTAGAGCTCCATGAGCTCAAGTTTCAGCTAGAGTTATTGGAGAAGATACTTATTCACCTTAGTATGTCTCCTTGGGGTGTACCCGTTATTTTTGTGAAGAATAAGGACAATTATCTCAGACTATGTGTTGAGTTTAGACAACTTAATAATGTCACAATGAATAATTGTTATCCACTTCCGAAGATTGATGACTTGTTTGATCCGATGATAGAGAGCTAGAGTGTTCTCCAAGATTTATCTCAATTTAGGATACCGACTAGTTACGCATTGTTAGATGCAGATATTCACAAAACAAATTTCCACACTCGTCATGGGAATTATGAGTTCACCATTGTACCTTTTGGTTTGATTAATGCCCCAATTGTTTTCATGAGCCTCATGAATGGGATTTTCAGGACCATTTTGGACCATTTTGTGTTGGTGTTTTTGGATGATATATTGATTTATTCTCATTCCAAGGAGGAACACAGAGGAACATTTGAGAGAGGTAATATATGTTTTGAAATATCAGAATTTTTTGGGAACCTAGAGAAGTGCAGTTTCTTTCATTCATAGATTCACTACTTGGGTCACATCATTTTAGGGGAGGGTATCTTAGTATATCCCTCAAAGAAACGAGCCATTCTTGATTTTCCAGCACCCACAATAGTAACATAGGTGATTATTTTCATGGGATTAGTAAGTTACTACTGCAGGTTTATTCAGGAATTTTCTAGGATTTCTCATCCTATTACTTAACTTCAACAAAAAGGGAAGAAATTTTATGTGGTCATAAAAATGTGAGCAAGATTTTTAGTTACTTAAGGAGTGTCTGACCACGACACCTATCTTAGCATTTTTGGATATGACTAAAGAGTTTTTTGTTTGCACTGATGCTTCATTAGAGGGTTTGGGAGCAATTCTCATGTAGGAGTGTCAGGTCATTTCTTTTGAGTCACGTAAGCTTAAGGACTACGAGCTTAACTATCCTAACCATGACTCAGAGCTTATAGTTGTAGTCCATGGTCTAGTGCGTCGAAGGCATTTCCTTTTGGGTAGACCTTTTATCTTGAGGACCGATCATCATAGCCTTCAACACATCTTCTCACAGCCAAACCTCAATGCTCGTCAATGTTGTTGGATGGAGTTCTTGTGTGAGTATTACATGGAAGAACAATATATCAATGGAAATGAGAATGTCATCGCAGATACCCTGAGTAGACGATGACATGTGATTGTCCACTATGACACTACATTCAGACCTTTGGGGAAGTATTCTTTAACATCTTCTAAGATAAATATTTTATGAGGGTGTTAAATAGATGTTTGAGTCTCGGGTTCTTTAGAGGGAAGGTATAAAAGGGTGTATTTTTGAGGAAAATGTTCTTCTTCAATTTTAGGGGTGTATTTATGTACCTAAGGCAGGTGATCTTCACAACATTATTCTTTCAAAGGTTCATCGAGCCCCATATGCAACACATCTAGGAGTGAAGAAGATGCACATTGACCTCAGAGAGTTGTATTATTGTCAGGCTATCTTTCGGATATAACAATACTTTCTATCTTGTTTCCTTGAGTGTCAGAGGGTCAAGGTGAATATTCCCATCCCATGGGAATTTTATATCCTCACAAACATTCTCGAGTGGAAATGGGATGTCATCATCTTCATGGACTTCATTATCAGTCTCCCCATATCTTCTTACCATCATGACATTATCATGGTCACTGTCGAAAAGTTAACCAAGGTTGCTCACTTTTTGAAACCAAGGTCACTTATAATGTAATCACCATTTATCAAAGTATTTATGGATTATATTGTTATATTTCACGGGATTCAGAAGACCATTATTAATGACAGGGACACCATCTACATTTCAGAATTCTAGACATATTTTCAGATCACTCTAGGAATGCATATTAATTTCAGTTCAGCATATCACCCAGAGAAAGATGGGCAAACTGAGAGGGTTAATCAAGTACTTGAGGATATGTTATAGATGTATGTGATGTATCAATAGAAGAATTATGAGGATTATTTACACATTTTTGAGTTTTCCTACAAAAAAAGTTATCTTAGTTCCCTATCGGTATGGCTCCTTATCAGGATTTGTCTAGGTGACCTTCCAAGAAACATTTAATTTGGGATAGTTTAGATGAAATAATTATATTTGGGCCATCTTATCTTTAGGAATTTGACAAGTAGGTTATTTTTATTAGGCAATGTCTTGAGTAGGTTTTAGCAGCATTCCAGAAGGTGTATACAGACACCAAGATGACCTAACGTCACTTTACAATTAGCGACAAAGTATTCTTGAGAGTTCAGCAACATAAGAGCTCAATACAATATGGAAAGGGTTCTAAGCTTTGGCCTCACTTTGTGGGGCCATTTGAGATCTTGGAGATCATGGGTCCAGTTTCTTGCCA
Organism: Taxus chinensis; assembly: GCA_019776745.2. Taxonomy (NCBI): domain Eukaryota; kingdom Viridiplantae; phylum Streptophyta; class Pinopsida; order Cupressales; family Taxaceae; genus Taxus; species Taxus chinensis. The sequence goes on along the minus strand of CM034151.1, from coordinate 249,035,593 downwards.
TTTAGCTTTGTCACCATGCCTATCTTGGCCCCACGATGTTTTTCATGTTTGAGTTTTACATAGATATGTACTCGATCTCATGTATTGGATTGGTCAACATTACAGGTGGAGGATGAAGGACAATGGAGACTGGAGCCCATGCCTATCCTATAACACAAGATATTGGTCCTTCAGGGATGAGACTTGGAAAATGTTAGAGTATATTGGGACCGGTATGATGAGACAAAAACTACCTGGGAGGATGTGAAACCATTGAGGGATCAATATCCCTATCTCCTCCAGTGACTTCCTAGAGGAAGTCTAATTTTAGGAGAGGGGGATGTATTTCCCACCTCTTTCTTGCATCATTTCATTTGTTGAATCATTTCATTTACTAAACTATAGACATTGATTTAACACTATTTTGATACTATGTGATCTCATTGTGGATTATTTGGTGACACATGTGTTGTTTAGGGAACGTGGTGCCAAATTAGCATTATCAGCATTATCTTAGTTTCTTGCATTATATGGTTTTGTATACCTATTGGCTAGATTTTCTACATAGCACAAAACCTAGCTAGTCATGAGATAAATCTCCCTCATTTACCAGTGAGGCTCCCATGTTAGATTTGTCAATTAAAGTATGCTACTATCTATATGGGGTTTTACTTTAACTGTCCAGCTTATGAACCATAGATGTACAGTTCTGTAGCAAGTAAGCAGCTGTTTAAAGAAAGGAATTATATAAACAAAAAGAAGAAATGTGGAAGATGTGCATCCCAATCAATAGATAGCAGAGTTGATTGCATGCACATAGAAGAAACCAATAGATATGAACACAAAATTCTAAGAAAAGGTAGCTCTAGATCTAGATCTAAAATAACACAAAGTTTATTAAAAGATCTATGATAAAAAGCAAGAACATAATACACTGTGACACAAAGTTCTCTAGAAATATGATCCTGTATATTCCGTTGCTTCAAGTGGCTCTCAAGGGTTTCAACACAAAGTCTAGAACACAAGGATGCTGCTTAAAAATTCTAATCATTAACCTAGAGGTTCTTCTCCTACTTATAGAATGTAGGAGGGAAAGTACAAATGGGAAACTCAACTGAACTGAAACATAAACAACAAGTAAAGATGACATTTGACAATCATATGCCACTAAATTCTCCTTAAGTGACACATGTATCACTTAACTAACAGAATTGTTCCACATAAATTTAAGTAATGGTTTCAAAACCAATAACATTAAATTTTTACAATTTCATCTGGGAACGTGGAAAAATAGAATAAGAAGTCAAGCCAGCTGTAACATTTATGTCTTCTTTTTGTTCTGATATTGGATATACTTGTCGAACATGTGATTCAACATCTTCACATCTATTTTAGCCACCGCTTCCTTTTCTGTCCTAAACTGCAGTAATCCTTCATTCAACACCTTGATGCATGCTTCCACATCTTCCAAGCTTGGCTTGAACCTCACAATATCTACCTGTAATGCCACCAGTCTACTAATGGAATTCATTGTGAAAAGCTTAGTAGCTCCATCAATTCTTCATTGTACAATCAAAAGAGACCCTTCCAGGGAATTAGGCACTTTGCTAGGAACGATCCGTACGTATGAAGTAACATCTCCGACCACTTCCTCCTTAGTGAAAGAAATAATACTATTTGGTAAGGATGATGTATTACTCTCAAGTGTCTGCATCCTCTTAAACAAAACTCTACAGATTTCCAAACGGAAAGATACTGCAAACTCCAGCTATTTCCCCTTCTCAACTGATCCATTTGGTACAATCTACTTTGCAACCAATAATTCTCTCGGCAGCTTGTTGATTTCAGCCAAAGTACTCAAGTTACTCTCAGTAACTGTGTTCATATCTACTATGCCTGTCACCAGTTGCTTCAGCTGATTTTTTGCATCATTCATAACCTTCAGGCGGGCTGACACCTCTCTAAGTTGCATAGAAGCTTGACAAATAATCAGATTCTTCCATTTGTCAATAGCTTTCACTTGATTGCTTGCATCCTCCATTTCCTGCATAAGATGATCACTCACCTACTCTGAAATGGGCTGAGTGGAAGATTCAGCAACCTTGGATATGATCTCACACAATTGAGATACTTTCTTTTGAAGCTCTTCTTTCTCCACCTTTTCTCTATCAATCCTAAGGAATAGAGCATCTATCAATGTCTGTGTATCCTGCTTCAATCCTTATGTGGTGGCTTGACTGAGGGGTACTCTGGTTACTGTTACATCTTATGTCGTGAGCTCATCTTCCTTCTTTCCTTCCGCTGGAACTGACATCTCAGCAAACTTCTACCCTGACTCCTCGATGATCAACCTTGAAGTTACCTTAGCAACTTTAGGCCTTCTGTTTTTTCCGCCTAGACTTCGGAGTAGTTGCAAGTCACGTTCTTCCAAGTTCATCTCCACTCTCACTTCTGGAACCAACTATGAAGCCAACCATTCCAAGAAGTTACTTCTCGGAGAATGAGAAGTCGCTGAGTGCACTACTATATCCCGCTTTGTTTCCTCTCCATCAGAAAGTGCTACAGTGTTATGGTTGCCATCTTCTAAATCATCCAAGGGCAAAGCTCTTTCAAACTCCACCATCTACAGCTTCAACATCTCTTCTAGAATAGGTGCTAAATGGAGTGGCTGGGGATAAAAGATGAATGTTTCCGGATTCAGTGGAGGCATGGAAGTGTCATGCTGATTTGCAACAGTCGGTGAAGTAATAGATGTTGGAGAAGCCGGAACTAAAGTCATAGTTGTGGAAGTGATCTTCTCCTTTGATTGAGATATTATGTGTACTTTCAACTTTTCAGACCTTTTGCTGCTTTCTCCTCCGTGCTTCCTCTTGAGGGAATCTCCTGTGCCGAAGTTACCCGTGACTTGATTCATCAATGCTTCATCAAGGCAGTATCCCTTTATCAGCAACCAGTTTGAAGTATTCACCAGAATAGTGCCAGACCTTTCCTTAATTGTATGACAGCCCCCTACGTTATCTTGAAGTATGGCTCTATCTCCTCCCATTTGATGATAAGTGTCAAGTAACACATTCCCATCATCTTTAAGATTCATAGGTATCCACGCTACTCCAAAGTCGAACACTTTTCGTGCTGATAGCCTGCTAAAATACCTCTTTCTAACCTTGTACTCACTTTTACACTTCATCCAAAAAACCTCTAATGAAGGCACATGTGCGTACTCCTGGGAGATTTTGTTCCTGGCTACTCCAAATGGATCAAAGTTCAGCCATGCAAGGAAGAACTCTTGCTCATACTCGGATAACATCTCTGTCTCCATCCCTTGAGCTCTATAAATGCTCTGGCAGCTATAATGTTCCATAGTGATCGGGGAGAAGCCCGTAGACTTGTGTCATTTTGACTGAAGGTCATGTATCTCTACAAGTTATCTACTCAGCTCCATGGTGATCAATCTATCATTTGGATATCTGGGCAGCTTAACCAGTTCTCTAGAAAAGCCAGTAACCCTAAGTTATGTGAAATCTATAAACTGAATGAATAGACTACCAATTTGGGATACAGCTTCCCACACTTCCTTGCTCATCCTGTTGGCCTTTAGGTCCTTTTCTAGCCTGCAAATGAATTCGTAGAACAATTCATCATTGACCACTTTGAAATCATTCTCACACACAGGTATAGTAAGTTGTGGGTAGCACTCGAAAATGGGGTCCTTAGAAAGAATGCCACATCTATCCAGTTTGGAGAAAATGCCTTGTGGAGCTGCAACATGCACCAAGTAGGAAGTCATTTTGAAGTTGAAAGTACGCTTCAGGTTCCGGAGTTTCTCACTAATGTTTTCATTAATGATTTCCAACCAATTAATTATGGAATCAACCTTGTTGACTTCAATGGTCCGGATGAAAGCATACATCTATGTATGGAAAGTGTGAGCATTCGCCTCGCCATTAATCCTACATAAAAATTTAACAATATCATCTACCTCGTACACCAGATTGGACCGCAGAAGAGTTATTGGGAACTTAGAAAGAGATCTTGGCTTCTTCATGTATTTGTTGTTCATTATGTTCACGCAATCAATTCTATGCTTCTCCCACCTGCTGCCGGCATCCTGAATGCTCATGGAAGTCACCACCTTTCACACCGAAATCTTCAAACAATAATTGATGAACTCTGCGTCGAACTGAATTATTGTTTTCCCCGTAGCATCTCGCACTGATTTGGATGAAGGATGGTAAGATCTAGCAACTCCATAACGAATTCTGGCAACTGGGCAATATATGGAAAGGCTGCAGCTCGAATGATTCCACTGCTTTTAACTGCACGCATGAGTGAAGTCTTTCCTGCTCTAGATCCATCAATTAATTCAAAAAGAGGTTCCAGACCTAGATTTGTGTCTCCTATGTCTACAAATTTGGAAGTGATGCATGACTCCATTGTGCTTTCTTTTTCATCCCGCTTTTCCATGGCTTTGTCTATCTTTGTCTGAATAATTCTTTTTCTTCTTATTTGGCCGAATTTCTTCAAAACTGGTGCAGATCTGGATAATTCTTCAGATTCAGAGGATATATTCAATGTATTGGACATTGATTAAAGCTCATTTTCTTTTGTAAAGCACCTGTAATGAATTCGTGCAATTAATTCATACAAAAATGGCAACTGGAACATGAAAAGTGAGTTTTAATCATAAAAATCTACACTATTCAAGCCTGTTGCCCCAAAAATTGATGTTTTATTTGCATGCAAAGTGAGCATGAATTTTTCCAACTTCACCTGAGCACCCGTATCACTTATGCAAACAATTATGCAAACACAAATCAACCTCCTTCAATGCATGTGCCAAAATTGGAAGCTTTTAGCATTAAATCCACCTTCTTCTGAGCTAAAATCCTCTCCAAATGGGGTGCACTTTTCCTCTGGTCTACACTTTTTTACCTATGAATTAATTAATTTATCCTTATGGCGGCCCATGCTTATATAACCCTCATAATTCTATAATTAATAATTTCCCTTCATATTCCTGGTAATTAATTAATTAAAAATCATGCTTTTTTCTTTAACTGGTGTGCTAAAATCGCATGTTTAAGGACAACCATCCAATAAATTAAATTTAATCAATTTAATCATCCACTCTTCACTCCACTTAATTTTCACAGTGTGCTTTAATCTTAGCCATTGAAAATAGAAATTAATTTAATCATTAAATACTTTAAAATGTATTATTCTTCTCCCAAATGGGGCGCACTTTTTAGCATGAAGGGGCTGCCTTTAAATAAATATTATTTATTTAATTTAGACAATCTATTTCCATCTCCTTTATTTCCCTTTTCTTTTGTTGACTTTCTTCCATGCTTGGGCGCCAATTTTAGAAGATGAATTAATTAATAGGCTGCCTTTATCTCCCTAAAGGGGTTGCACTTTTTGGCTAAAGAGAATTCTATTTTTAAAAACACATGACAATGGGAATTTTTACCCTGCAAGCTAGCCCCAGAAATCCCATTGTCACTTAAGTCATTTGACTTTCATAATGTGATTATTCACCCTGTAAGGCAGGTAATAAAATCTCATGATTCACTTAAGTGACATTTCTTTTATTTCACAATGGGAATTTTTACCCTGCAAGACAGGCAATAAATTCTCGCCTGCCTGCTGCCTCTAATTTTCCCACTGCAACTTAAGTGATTTTTCTATCATGGGAAAAAGTACCCTGTTAGGCAGGTACAAAATTCCCACTTGCCTGTTGCTTCTAATTTTCCCATTAACCACTCTAATTCTTTATTTTCCAAAAATGCGGCCAGCCCAGAAGAGGCTTTTGGTGTGCGACTTCATCTTTTCCCAGTGAACTGAACCTCCAATGGCAACTTCCTTCTGGCATAATGTCCGTATATGATCCCTAGTTACTCCAGGCCAAGAATCAGGCCAAACCGGCAAAGGAATTGATCTAGAGAAATTTCACAGAAAACAAAACAGGAAAACACAAAAACACAAAAAGTTGCCAAAAGTCACAAATAAAGCCCATAACTTATTCCTAGTTAAAACCCTTCTAGTATATAGGAATAATGATATGTTTGATCACAACAAGGTTAAATCGGAGCGCAAATTACATCAAACGGGACTCAAAATAATTAAATACAAATTTCCCGCAGACAAATCTCGACGAAAGAATATAACAATTTTGGGCATCTCGGTATTTTTCGAAAATGGCTAATATGGCTCTTTGGGAATATCTTGACGCAATACAAGAACTTTCTGGCAATAAAAATACAAAATGACCCATTATTTTAAAAGTACGAAATTTTTTCGGATAGGGTAGTCACAGATTTCAGGATGAAATCTTGGGATACCAGTCATCTCTGTCTATGGACATATTTTTCTCTGTCAGAATGACAAGGGAAAAGATGAGATCCCATCATCTCTAGTTTTGTATCTTGTCCTTTGGGCACGGGGTCAGGAAAACAAACACAACACAAAAACAAAAACAAAACAAGGAAAAACAAACAAATTTTTATTTATGTACATACAGGTTTTACCTTGCCTCTCATGTCTGGAACAATTATAAGTGTTGCCCATTGAAAGACAATGACAATTCAACTCCATCCTGATGAGCAAGAATGAAGCTATCTGCTCTAGCATTCTTCTTAATCACAAAAGGCCCTTTCCATAGTGAATCAAATTTTCCATACATGCCTTTTGCTTCTCTTCTTTTGTCCCATAAAAGGACCCCGTCATTGAATTCAAACTTTCTTTCACTAGCTTTTTTGTCGAAGATTACATTCACCTTCCCTTAATGCCCTGTCAACCTATCTACAACTTGAGTTTGTACTTCCCTCAATTCATTCAGGTACATAATTCTTTTATCAATAGCATCCGTGAATGTGGAATCCTCTAGGGCCTTAGAAAGTTGTAGGGCATGCAGTTCCAAGGTAAGAGGTAGCTCCGTGTCTCTACCATATAACAGCTAAAATGGGGACATTCCTATCACCCTCTTTGGTCTAATTCTATCGGCCCATAATGCATCAAACAACTTTTTATGCCAAGTCCTTTGATTTTCTGTTACTAGCTTGTGCACGATAGTTACCAAGTTTTTATTACTAGATTCAACTTGGCCATTCCCTTATTGATAGTAGTTTGAGGAATGAACCAGCTGGATCCCATGAGTGTAGCAGAAATCAACCAGTTCCCCAGAAGAAAGATTTAGAGCATTTTCTGCTACTATTTTACTGGACAAGCAAAACCTGACAATAATATTTTCTTTTATAAAATTACACACCTCGGAGGAAGTAGTGTTCTTCACAGGAATGGCTTCAACCCACTTACTAAAATAATCAGTAGCTATTAGAATGTAGTGATGGCCGACATTGGAAGCTGGGTTAAGCATACCAATAAAATACATTCCCCACTGTTGGAAAGGTTCTTCAATTACAATGGGTTTTAGAGGTAATGCAGGAAATTTCACACGCCCAACAAAATGTTAGCATGCTTGGCACTTAGCTACCCACTCTGCAGTATCTTGAATAAGGGTGGGCCAGTAATACCTTGCTTTGAGGATCTTGTGTGCAGTGAATTAAGCTGAGAAATGACCACTGCAAGCCATGTCATGAAACTGTTGTAATAGATGATCCTGTTGATTTTTGTCCATGCATCTGAGAAATACGCCATCAATTCCTCTTTTGTACAAACCATTATCCCAAAGAAAAAAATCTTTGGATTTCAGTTTAATAGTTCATTTCTCTTTTCTGGAAAGTTGATCTGGGCATTCTCCATATGTCAGAAAGTAGGCAATGTTACTGTACCACTCCTCCACCAGATCTATAAAAAGTACCGCAGGGAAATATTCATCTATCTCTCTTGATCCACTTCTGGCATTGTTTCTTTCATCTCTATCATTAGTTCACACAGACCTCTTTCTCGAACCAGATTTGTCAGTTTTATATCCGGGTCATATTCTTGAACCTTTGTCACCCATGTGCCTCTCAACAATCCTAACTCTTGTTGGGTAAGGATAAATTTCACTTTAGTATCTAGAACCAAAACCACAGTGTGTGAGGAAAGAATATAATACCTGAAAGCTTTGCATGCCTTCACCACTGCATATGCGTGATTTTCCATGGGAGTATATTTTAACTCATAAGTTATAAGGGGCATGCTTATGAAAGCAATCGGAGCTTCTGTGTCCTCTTGATTTTTCTGCATCAATATTGCTGACATGGTGTGCTCAGAGGAATAACAGTAAAGAATAAATTCTTTACTGAAGTCGGGTGAAACCAAGACCAGAGCTTTTGATAGGGCCTCTTAAATTTTCTCAAAAGCTTCCTTCCCTTCGCTGCTTCATTTAAAATCTTGTGTCTTCTTCATCATATTTGAGATATGACGAGTTAGCTCAGTGAATTCAGAAATGAATCTCCTGAGAAAATTAAATTTTCTAAAGAAAGAGTGAACTCCTTTTTTGGATGTGGACAATGGCAATGTCTGAATGGATTTGACATGCTTCGGATCTATCTTGGTTCCTTCTTTTGAAACAATGTGCCCTAGTAGTTTCCCTTCTGTTACAGAAAAGATGGATTTCTTAGGGTTTAAAGAAATACCATGTTTGTAGCATTTATATGAAAATCTCTTCCAAGTTCGAAATGTGTGCACTTATATCTTTGGAAAAGACTATCAGATCATCAAGGTACACTACTATGCTTATGTCTTTAAGATGAGAAAAAGCTAAATCCATAGCTCTTTGAAATGTAGCTCTAGCATTGATCAAACCAAATGGCATTTTCTGGTAAGAAAAGGTTCCCCAGGGTGTAATAAATGCCATTTTGTATTGGTCTTCTTTAACCACCTTGAATTGATTGTAGCATGAGAATCCATCAAGCATGGAAAGCATCTCAGATCTCAGATCATGTTTGGACACCATTGGTGATTCCTAATTTACCTATGCTAATTTAATTTGTTAAGCCTTGTGTTAAGGTAATTTATGAACCTAATGGTCCCTACACATGTTATTAGTGTTTTAAGTTAATTAATATTATTTTAAGTTGTCTGGGACCACCTAATTATCATTTGGGTGGGCCCCACCACCTATAAAGTTGAGTCACCTTACCCAATCTCGAATTTTTGCTAAATGTGGCATTTGTAAGGGCCTCTTTTCACATCGGGGTCTCCCTTATAGTGAAATGGACCCCTTGGACCCTACATATGGGTAGGGGGTTCTCTTTTCAAGGTCAAATGGGATTTTCCCTCCCATTTAATCCCTCTCTTGTCACCATATTGTAATTTTATTTGATTTGTGTTTTATCTCAAAAGTTGAAGTAAGTTAGATTACTGGTATTTTAGGAAATTTGGGTGCTTTCTTCTTAAATGTGTTTTGTTTTATGTTTCATGGGATTTTGGGAATCTTGTTCTAGAGAATGAGATGGGTGACACATGTCACCCTCTCATTTGTGAGGATTTGTGATTGATTATTACTTTTATACCTCCTCTTGGAGAGGGGTGTGGACTTTTGATTCTTGTTTTTACTTTTGGAGTTTGAGAGAGCTTGGAGATAGGATCTTGGAGCTTGGGAGAGCTTGGTTGTTCTTGAAGTTAGATAGCTATTTTTTAGGTAGGCCTTCATAGCTCTTCTTTTTGTTTGCATTGTTTTGGATTCTTGTAATCTTGCATGCTTGTTGTGGGTATTTAGTAAATATTGTTTTTTCTATTTTTCTCCATCAATCGTATTTGAGGTGGATTTTAGAATTTTAGGGGAAGAGGGAGGAAACCCCCTCGTACACCACATGGCTTGATGGGAAATCAATGTTGGTCTTTCTATTATTTCCTCCCTCATATGGTTTGATGTGGAAAATGACTGTTCATAGGGTTTGAACCTCATCTTTCGTCCTTGATAATGAAACCTTGCTTGGTTTGAAAATCCTTACTAGGAGTGTTTCATCATTTTCTTAGATCGTTTCTTTGAAGTGTTGGAGAAACATATAGGGTAACAGGCGTAGGAGGAATACCTGTTCAAATATTGGTTGATTGGTTGTTGCATGTGTATGAATTCTGAATCCATAGCTGATCGTGAGAGCTTCCTTTTGGCTAGGAGGAACTATTTGTAATGAAAACAAGACCACTGGAAGGAATTAAACAATATGGGCAGTGAACTACCTAGCGTATGCTAGATCCAGGAAGTATGATACTTCCTAGATGGTTGTCATTCCACTGTTTTAAACAATTCAATGTTGTATACAAAGTAAATCCTATTATAATTTAAAATGATTTAGGTATCTCACTTAAAAACACAATAAGAAATAGATCTAATCTAACAGGCTAAGTTAGAATAGAATCCAAAGGTCAGATGATTGGTTATGGGTTCTGCAGGTTTGATAGAGGTCTCAGGTAGATCGCAGGTGAGTGAGGGTAAGATGAAATTAGGTGGGTAGGTATCTGTTCTAGGTTGTGTGGGAAAATACAAAGATTGGTGTAGGTCAAGGGTGGCTGACGACGGTTAGGTGTAACCGGTGCCGGTGACTATGAGATCTGAAAGTATCACAGAACAAGTTGTGGTCTCCTTTGTGATTACACAAAGGACTTTGGTTGGTTGGGACAAGGTATTGGGTTACTGGAGTAGGATTTGGTGAGGTTTGAAGGGGTATATGGAGGTGAAAATGTCAGAGAAGGTCAATAGGGGGAAAAGTAAACAATAGATGATAAGATGATGATAACATGAGATAAACCAGGAAAGTATGATGTTATACTTACTTGGATTCCATTCCTGAAAGCCTGTGTGTGAGGGATGGAGGTGTTGATGATGGGTTTGAAGGTTTCAAGTGATCACCAACTGAAGAAAAGCTTCTGCATGGGCTACATGTACACTCTTCTTTGCTTAAATAGATCAGATCATGGCTAGGATGGCTATGCAGGAGAAGATGCTCAATCTCCTTCCTTACATGTAATTTTTTGCTAGAATTGGCTCTCTGAAAATGCGTTATCTCTCTCTGAGATGTGTTCTTTCTCATCCACTTTCTCCCAATGTTTTCCAACCTTGAGAATAAGGTAGTTTAGGGGTTAAAAAGGGGTAACCGAATGGCGGTCATGCTTAACCGGTAAAGGTTAGGGGGTAACCATGATGTTCGATTAATGGTGAGATTTCCTTGGTTTACTAAACTAGGGTGGTCCTCAATGATTTCCTTGGATCTCATGTGGTTATCTCACGGATTAGACTAGACAGCTTTTTGTGAGCATGCAAGGAATGTGATTAGAGGGAATGTAGGCATTGACTTTTAGGGTCTGGGTAAGTCTTAGTTAGCCTATGACAACTTACTAAGAATAGGTCTTAGGTTGAGTTGGTTTGGTGAGGTGTCTAAGTGAAGTGTATGTGTGTATATTATTTTAAATAAAATATTCAAATAATAAATATAGTGAGGATAATGCATTAATTAAATTTAAATTAATTTAACATTAATATTAGTGGGGTGAAGGGGGGTCCATGTCTAGGTAAATGAAATAAAGGTTGCTTATTTGTCAAGGTACAAAAGGGGAGTGTGATCTGATTTTAGGTGTCTATATTTTTCCCATTTTTGTTGCCTAGCTTATATTGGTATGTAGCCCTAAGAAAAATAAGATGTCGTTGCCACCGTGTGTGGGTAAAGGTGATCCCCCTCAAACCAGGAACTGACGAGGCAGCAGGTTGAAGTGGTTGAGTGGTTTGATAGAATTTAAATGTGAGGAAAAGGAAGGGTGGGTACATGGGAAAAAAGAGTGAAAGGTCTACTCAGAAAATCTACATAATGGGTCAGGGTCACATGTAGTAATAGTCAAACACACACACACATATAAAAATACAGCACGCTACTCCAGGTTGAAGAGAAGGAAAACTCTACATCATCTAAGGTCAATAGGTTTATTCAAACAAGGTTGAAGTGAATCTGGTATCCAAGGTATAGGATATGGTCAGGAAAACACAATGTAGGTTAGGTGTAGGAACATTTAGGTATGTTCTGGTACACCAAAGGTAGGGTCAAGATAAACGATCACGACAATAGGCTAGGTAAGGTCATTAGGTCAATCAACATAGGTAACTGTGCCACAAGGTATAGTGAACACATGAGGTCAAAGGTCACTAGTGATGGTCCAGGTCCAAATATCTAGGTCATGGCATGGGTAAGGCCAAGATAGGGTTAAAAGAATAAGAAGTCCCCAAAGGAGGAAAAATGGAGGTAGGAAGTGACGAGGTCAGGAAAGGTAAGGTAATGGGTTGGGTAAAGGTTGGATGGGGTAAAGAAGAAAGGTAAAGGGTGGGGTAAAATGGTAAAGTAAGGGCAATGTGTAGGTGAGGGTGACCGATGGCGGTCATGGATAACTGACGTCGATATAGGAAAATCGGTGACGGTTAGGTAGGGCATGCAACCGATGCCAGTCAATGGTAATCGATGTCAGTTAGGTCGGGTTTGCTATAAAAACAAAAAATCTACATTTTTATTATTCATTTGTTATTTGCAGTGTGAAGAAATGAAAAAAATGAGAGAAAAGAGAGAAAAGTGTCCAGAGGAAACGAGATAGTGAGCTGGTAGTCTGATTTGACGGGGGTTGGGTGGGTGAGTAGCGGGTCGATGGGATCAGGATGAGAGAGTTTATTGGTCAGAGATTGTGAGTAGATATTTGGTAATGGAAGAGGATGGAGAGGGATCGAGGACCACCAGCATATAGTGGCCAGATGTGCCATCGAGATGGTGGCAGCGTGACGAGGTAAGTGCCCAATGCTACATTGTTGATTAAATAGATTAGAAGTTTTGGTATTTGTTATTTGTAGGGTTTTGTGGGTGTTTTGTTTATTGTGGGTGGGTAAAAGTTAAATTTGGGTATGGGGGGGAATAACGGGAAAAAATAGGGGGGGAGGGTAGTAAATTGTATAGGTGGGGTGGGTAGGGGTCTAAGGGGAGTTTAGGTCATTGTAGGTGGGGTAAAAGGGGCAGGGGGAGGTTTATAGAAAAAGGGTGGTTTGGGAAGTCATGAAATTTTCTATGACAGTGACCAGGTGTTGGTCAAGCTTGGCCGGAATTGGTTGGGTAGAACCGGTATCGGTCACCAAACAAGTGACCGATGCCAGTTTAAAGGTGACCGAAGTCAATTAGAATAAACCGGTACCAGTCAGGATTTTAGGCACAAGGGTGCAAAAGTGATGTAGGTTAGGTGGTTGAGATGGGTAGGGTAAAAATAGGGTGGAGGGTAATGATAATTATTGAATATGGTCATGGTAAATAGGGATTAATGCCGTGTTTAGATTGGATGTAAGGGAGAGCACAGTTACACATGCGGGACAGGGTTCTGCCCCTACTGGTGACATTGCATGACTTAACAATCACCTTTGAAGCTACAAGACATGTGGAGGTAATGGGTGTGAGTGGGATTCGGTGCTACCAACATGTTGTTTGGAATCCCAGCTTGATGGTCGTGCTCATCGATAGATGGGACTCCACGACCAACATGTTCCACCTTCTGATGGGTGAGATGACTATCACCCTAGAGGACGTGTTCTGGATTTTGTGATTACCCATATTGGGTGCCCAGGTTTACTCTATCTCCTATGAGGCCTCAGAGGAACTGATCGGGATAGTTTTTGGTGAGGGGGTGGTGGATTTGAGATTCCATAATTCTAGTTTGAGCTATGGCAAGATGTACCTAGCCCGTCCGGATGAGATGAGGCTAGTGGTTCTATTGATGGAGGCAGTGTGCTGCTATGCACTGCCAGATGCAGAGGGTGGATGCTTTCCCTGATCACTGATGGGGGTGCTCCATGATATGATGGTGCATGAGACATGCTTTTCCTAGGCACCAACATTCTTGGTGCAGCTATACCGAGAGTTGTGGGCATATGGGCGGTTATGCAGGTTTAGCCTATGTTGTACATTTATACTACACTGCTGAGCCTACGAGCACATAGTCTGTGTTCAACCTATAGGGATTCCCTGAGTAGATGCATTTCCCACGAGATGTGTGTGGGTGGGATACAGGAGATGGGTGCCGGTTGTAGGAGAGTAGAGATCGGATAGGCCGACATATGATGTGGCCCATTTTCGGTAGTTGTTGGAGGGGTTGTCCGGAGTGGACATTATCTAGAGGCCATATGTGGGATTCCCCTCATATAGGCACATGCATGAGGAGCTAGCTGAGCTCCCAGCTAGAGAGGTGGATATAGGTCATCATGCCGGGGAGGATGAGATGATCCTGAGTAGACAGGGTCCAACGGTAGTTTGGGCTTGTACAGGATATTCCTCCATCATTCCCACAGTATCAAAGAGATGATGTGGAGAGGCCTCTAACTCTACCATAGCCTACAGTGTCTACATGGGAGGAGGAGTAGCTAGTGGATTGGCTAGATAGATGATGCGTTAGATGTATAGATAGGTATAAGTAGTGGTGGGTGACTCAGTTACGAGCCATAACACCTAGACCGAGGTATCCTGACTTAGCTACCATTACAGTGTAGAGAGATGCCCTATAGGGGCAGGTAGTGATGCTGATCACCCAGATAGGTATACTACAGACATAGCTGGAGGGGTCAGAGGTAGAGGTAGCAGAGCTATGAGTATAGGTGGCTAGTTTGTAGGCCTAGATGGTGGAGGGAGAGGGTGGAGGAGATGGAGGAGATGGAGAATAGAGATGGTCAGGTGGCAGCCTTACTGGCTTAGGTGGCAAGTTTACAGGGCCATTTGGCCACAACCAAGGCACAGATTGGGGCCTTATAGGCCTAGATATAGGCATAGGGGTAGGGGACGCCACCACAAGCACAGGGAGCTAGTCCCAGTTCACAGGTTTGGCGGAAGGAGGTCACGTACAGGTAGGTACAGGGGCCGAGACCTATGGGACCACCACAGACCATGCTCTGTATCTAGGTTATGGGATGCCCTAGGTGAGGTGAGATATTATCAGGATCAGCTCATGGCAGCCTGGGATAGAATTCCTATCCTACGGAGAGTACAGAGCACAACAGGTGTCCGGTGAGAGGACGAGATCCCACACACATAGTGTGGAGAGCACAAGGAGGTTCGACGAGCTTTGAGGCATGATCAAGGAGAGGCCACCAACACACAACAACTAGAGCTAGGTGATGTGCCAATAGGGACACAGGAGACTGAGGGTGTAGGTGACACAGAGATGGAGGACATCCGGTGAGATGCCTGAGATGCGGTCACCTGATTTTTGATGTATACTAGTGATTTTTTGATATATATGTCGGCCTGTGTGCCGAAGGTAGTTGTATTTTTTATCACATACCGGCCTGTGTGCCGAAGACAGTGAGGATGTATGAGTGATTTTTGTATATTTTGAGCATATACCAGCCTGTGTGCTAAAGATATTTTATATTGATTCATTCATTCTTTTTTATATATGAGACCAGCCTATGTGCCGATGACATTTATTGTCATATATATATATATATATCATATCGGCTTGTGTGCCGAAATTTTTGAGATGATGGATAGGATGAGATAGACATGTATATTGAGATACATATTTATTGATTTGTATGATGAGATTCATGGTATTTCATGATTTGTTGATGTGTGTATGAGACATTGGTTTATGGCTTGTATTAGATGAGATATGGATTTGTTACTTTAATGTGGTTTGAAATTAGGTGAGTTAGGCATGATGGAGTTAGGTTGGTTTAGGCATGGATCGAGTCAGGTTATAGGCATGGATCGAGTCAGGTTTGGTTAGGCATGATTAAGTCAGAGTCATGGTTCGAGTCAGTTAGGCATGGATCGAGTCAGGTTATAGGCATGGATTCGAGTCAGGTTATAGGCATGGTTGTCATGTTATAGGCGTTAGTCAGGTTATAGCATGGTTGAGTTGAAAGTAGGTTTAGTTATGATTCATTATTTTTTGCAATGAATGATACTATGGGTCATATGTGAAATTGTTGTATAATCTATGCATAGTGATGATAGAGAGATGGTAGGTGTAATAAATGTATGTTGTGGTAAGCAACTTGTTTATGTATGTGGCTTAATTTCCAATTTTGTTATAAAAGGGGAACTAAGTGAAATGTGATGTAAATGGTGAGTTAGGCATGGTTGATGAATTGTTTTAGGGTAGAGAATGGCCAAGCTAACCTCCAAGGGCCCCATGCCCTCAGAGTGCTACCTACATAGTCCCAGGCGAAAAGGGACCTCAGGCCGATGTAGTTCTCCCATGAGCTAGGGAAGAATATGAAAATGAGTTGGTAGGTTTTTGGGCATGTTGTGGGTTTAGGTTTAATAGGTGTGGGTAGATTATAGGTAAAAGGATGCAGGTGAAGGAAATTATGGTGAAAGGGGAGGATTACCTCAAAGGTAAGCGTCGAGGGACCAAGTTCTTGTATAAGGTAATCAAAACGTTAAACAAAGATGGTTAAAAGATAAGAGGGGGCAATAAAGCCACCTGATTGGGTAGGATCATACCTCGAGTAGATCATACCTTGGAGGAGGTGAGGAACATAAGACCCAAAAGGACATTGCACGATTAACATGTTCTACGATGAAGGTAGTCACAGGATCACCAAATGTCTAAATTCTAAGATGTCCCTTGAGCGAAATTGAGGAAATTGAGAGTGGAAATTGTAAGGAGGGTGAAAGGTAGTTAATTTTATATGTTTAGAGTAATAGGGGCTTTTGGGCAAGAGGTCCTAGGTCACAATGGGCAAGTCCATGACTAATTTTTTTTTGTTTTGATAGACTGATCGATGTGGGAAGTCTATATGGGATAAATAATATGGTACTCCTTGAGGTCTTCGTGAAGTTGATCGATGCGGGAAGCTTCAGTTTCTCTCAATTGTTTTTTTTTTTTTTAAAGCTTCACATAGCTGTCCTTCGAGGGAGCAGTCTATTTATAGCAGCAATTTTGTCGAGAGGAAGATGTCCTTTTGAGGGAGTCATCTTTTATTAGAGGTTTGACTCAAGGAGTTTGGTCCCATGTGAGGTCGTTAAAGTCATGGAAAAGACCAAGGTGGAGGATATGAATCTTGTTCAAAAGGCAAGGTGGAACAACCATGGGATCTCATCTAAATGGTAGATGAAAAGTATCCATGAGAATCATGCTATGTGCAGTGCCATGGTACACATATTCAAGAGAAGATAACAAGTGACAGGTACTCACATGATTCTTGTTTAATCATTAGGGAGGTGTATGGAGTGGATAACACTCAAGGGACGAGCCTGTAAAGAGACAAAGGGTGAGGTAGGACAACGAGTCAACAATAGAATGGTTAAAGATGCAATGCGTTAAGGGGCTCAAGTTCAAGTTTACCATCAAGTGAGGATAAATGATAGGCACCTGATCCATAGGTATGAGTTACGATGTATGGTCCAAGCCAATTAGGAGTGAATTTTCCCCGTTTACTTTTTTCTGCTTTGGTTACGTGTTGATTTTCTTTCAAGACAAGGTCACCGACTTGGAAGGTTTGTTCATGAACACGTTTGTCATAAGCACGTTTGATACGTTGTTGGTAAACTTGAAGGTGATCCAGAGCATTAAGATGATCACCGTTTAATAACTCTAGTTGTGCTAAGTGGTCCTGACGAAAGTCATCATCAATAAGCATGTCATGGAGAGAAATGCGGAGTGAGGGGATCTGGACTTCGAGAGGTAGAACAACCTCTGTACCGTAGACCAGTGAAAAGGGTGTGGCCACAGTGGAAGTGTGAATACTAGTGTGGTATGCCCATAGGGCAAAAGGAATGTGCGTATGCCAATCCTTCCTAGTATCGTCAACCACTTTCATGAGAATTTTGTTGAGGGTTTTGTTAGTGGATTCAGCTTGGCTGTTGGTTTGTGGGTAATAAGGTGATGAGAAACTAAGCTGAATGCCGAAGGCATCACAATTTTTTTGCAATGTTCTATTTTCGAATTGTTTTCCATTATCAGTGATGAGGCAATGAGGAACACCAAAGTGAAAAATGATGTGATGGTTAATGAACTCACATATCTTCTCGGCTTTCATGGAGATGAGTGGTATGGATTCCACCCATTTTGTGTAGTATTCGGTAGCAGTTATGATCCATTGATGGTGTTGGGAAGAATGAGGATTGATTTCTCCGACAAGATCCAAACCCCATTGAGAGAAGGGCCAAAGGTCACGAGTGACTTGTAAGGCATGACTGGGTGTATGATGAAGGTTGGAATGTTGTTGGAATTTCACACAACGTTTGACATAGTCACAACAATCATGGTTAAGGGTCAACCAGTAATAGCCTAGGAAAAGAATACGCTTAGCAACATAGCAAGGCCACTAAAGTGACCTCCACATATGCCATCATGAACCTCCTTAATGGTATAAGGAATTTCTGAACTTGTGAGGCATCATAAGAGAATACCATCAAAGCTGCACTTATAAAGAATTCCCCCATAATGAAAAAATGAGATACCTTTACAAGGAAGGTGTATTGTCCATTACGAGTGAGATCAGGAGGTAAGATGGAGAGAGAAAGGTAGTCAGAGTACTATTTTATACCAAAGGTCACTCGGGTCAGGGTGTCGGTTCTAATGGAGTAAACATCATGAGGTAAATAAGAAGGTGAATGGAGGCATTGTATGGTGACAAAGATTTTGGAATCGGCAGGGGAAGCGGGTATTTGGGAAGCTAAGCAGGCCATGGTATTGGAAAATTTGTTGGTTGAACGTGGGATGGTTTGAAGGGTGTAACGATCAAAGGTGGTCAAAAGTATGTCTACATGATGTTTATACTTTTGAAGTATCTCATTACGACATTGGTACATACCATTGACTTGGTTGACGACCAATTATGAATCACCAAATATGTGGATTGATTTGACATCTAGGGCATATGCGGCTTGGAGACCTAGTACGAGCGCTTCGTACTCCATAATATTGTTGGTGCATTCAAAGTCTAGTTTGAAAGAAAAAGGCATGGGTTCTCCATCCAGAGGAATGAGGATAATACCAGCCCCGCCCCCACACTGACACTTGGAACTGTCAAAGAACAATGCCATTTGGTAATGGGGTTTGTCCAGGGAAAGAGTAGTAATTGACTCATCGGGAAATTCAAAATTATAGGGTTTCATCCCCAGAAATAGGTGCATCAGCCAGTTGGGTCGGTGATAGCTTGGCCCTTGATGGACTTTTGATGAATGAATTCAAGGTCAAGATCAGCTAAAAGCATAAGCCATCATGTGCGGCACACTGATTTTGATAAGGTTTGGCATACATGAAGTGTAAGGGATCGGTGTTGGTCATAGACATAGGTTTTTTTGGTTGAGTAGGTAATTGGCAGAGTTTGGTGGCAACGAAAACTAAGGCTAAGAAAAGTTTTTCTGGATGGTTATATCAGGTTTCATAGTCCAAAAGAGTACGGCTTATGTAATAAACCACTTGCTCCCTATGTTGTTCATCGCAATGAGCGAGCATGGCTCCCAAGGAATGATTAGTAGCTAATATGTATAGGTAAAAAGGTTGATCATCTTTAGGTGGAATGAGTATGGGTGGCTGGAGAAGGTATTTTTTTACGGCCTCAAAATATTTTTGATAGTCATTCATCCCATTTAAAGGAGAACATCCCTCCTAAGCAGATGCTGAAATGGTTGACATTGATCAAATAATTGTGAAATGAAATGGTAAATGGACTACAATTTACCTTGCAGGCTGTAGAGCTAGTGAAGGTTAGTGGGCGGAGGGATTTCGAGGATGGCCTTGACTTTAGTAGGGTCAAATTCTATACCATGGAGGGAAACAATAAATCCCAGGATCTTTCCTGAGAGAAACAGTGAAGATGCACTTTTTAGGCTGAAGGCAGAATGCAATATTTAATGAGGCAGTCAAAGATGGTTTTGAGGACAGGTGAGGTGCTCCTCGGCAGCGATCATTTAGATTTGGCCAAGAGATCATCCACGTAATCTTCTAATATGCGATGCATGATATCATGGAAGATGTAAGTCATAGCACGCTGATATGTAGCACCAACATTTTAAGGCCAAAAGGCATGACTCGATAGCAAAAGGTTCCCCAAGGGGTGATGAATGTGGTCTTGTGTTGATCTTCTGGGGCAAGAAAAAATTGGTTATAACCCTAGAAGCCATCCATGAGTGAAAGCATCTCATGACCAGTGGTGAGGTCAACCAGTTGATTAATACCGGGCAAGGGAAAGTCATCTTTTGGGCAAGCTAGGTTGAGGTCATGGAATTCCATGCAAATGTGGAGTCCCCATGTTGCTTTAGTAATAGGGACAATGATAGAAATCCAATGAGGATAATCAATGGGTAAGATGAAGGAAACGGAAAGAAGGCACTTGAAGTTCTTCTTTGACGAGAAGAGCAATGCGAGGGTGCATTTTCCTCAGCTTTTGTTTGATAGGTTTGGCATCGAGAATGGTTATGAATATTGTGGACCACTATGGTGGGGTTCAATACCGGGCATGTCTGTGTAAGACCAAGTGAAAGACATGGTTATGATCTCAGAGAAAAGAAGTGATGGCTTCTGTTCAGCAGCATCTAAATATTGTCTAATCTTTAGGATGTGCGGGTCATCCTATGAGTATGAATGTTGATCTCGATAGTCAATTCATTCAACATGGTTTGGGGTCTAAGAGGGTAACGACCGATGAATATATGAGTCTTCTGCACCAAGGTAGGTGAGTATGGATTCATCATCCTGACATTGAATGACGTTAATTGTAGGTGTGTCATCATCGATCATTTCAGGATACAGGAATGGAAGAGTGGAAGGGGCCTTGCCTTCGCGTTGATAAGTCAAAGGCCCCAAGGAAATGGTGTTTATGAAAAATTTTTTTAGGGGGGATAGATTTAGGATCCATCGACTCCGTCGGTGAGGGTGGTGATGAAGGTGGAGTAGGTGAAGGTGGTGATGAAGATGAAGGTAGAGAAGGGCTAGGGTCCTTAATGAGTTCAATGCGGGCCTGTTTGGTAGGAGGTTTTGGGAAGCTGATACCACTACAGTCGTTATGTTTGCGAGGTGGTACATGGAATAATAGTATGGTGGCCTTGCTCATAAAATCCAAAACCAAAACCCTTCCACGCACAGCGGTGCAGGAAGGTGTGGGTGAAACAATGATTGGTAAGTGATTGGAAGTCAGCGGAAAATGGGTGGGTTTGTGATGGTGGTTCAGGTGTGTAAGTGGTAGTATCAAGTCCCCCCATAGGTGAGACTAGTACGAAGATGAGGAGGACCATAAAGGAGGCATTCTCCTATATGGTGATCATAGTGAGGGTGTTGGTGAAGGCTTCCATACTCGTGTGGAGTAAGGAATGTTGTTGACACTATATAGGTGGTACTCCCCCAGAGTGAGGCATTGAAAAACACCTTCCAAGGGGTCAGTGGTTGGTATGTAGGTAGCTGGAATGGATGATGTGTCAGAGGTTGATGCAGAGGTGGAGTTAACAGATTGGGAAGCTAATGGGTCAGCCGTGGAAGTTATAGCAGTGGTAGGAATGGAGGAGGTATGTGCGGTGAAAGCAGCGGCTGTACTGGTAGGTGGAGGTGTAGGTGAAGCGGTATTGGTTGTGGAGGTAGATGACTTGATAGGTATGAGCACATCATTAGGTTGGTAAAGCATGTTACATGTTTTGAAAGGTGATGGGTCAGCTGAAATGGTATAAGTGTGTCCTTCATGTTCAAACATTTACACAACACTCGATGCAAAGTGGAAGGAACACAACCCATGACATAGATCCAAGGTCTACCAAGCAACAAGTTATATTGGAATTCCCCCTCCAAAACATAAAACAATTCTGGAATGGTGCGGGGGCCCACACGAATGTGAAGGATGGCAGTGCCTAGTGTGGAGGTGATAGCATCAGTGAATGAACGCAACATGACCGGATGTTTATGTATGCAATTGTTAGGTATGCGCATTTGAGAAAATGCATGGGATGAAATGATGTTAATGCTAGTGCCTCCATCAATCATCACATGATGTACCCATATGTCATCAATGTGGATGGAGATGAAGAGGGATGGGTCTGGGTCATCGTTTTGGTGTGGCGTGATCTCTTCCTCTGAGAAGCTAAGGAAGGCCACTTGGTGAATAAGATGGGGTGAAGATGAAGGTGGTAATTTGGTGAGAAGAGGCTACATGATGGGGTGTGATAATGGAGGCTATGGTGTAGGGTCATTGGGTAAAACCTCAATAGATTGAAGAACCTCCATGAGGGCTTGACGATGGGATTTCAAGGTTTTGATGAGGTCATATAAGGACATTTTTGAGGGGAGATTGGTGTAATTGTTTGAGCATGGTGCGATGTGTGACACCATTAGAAATGGGTTATGTGGGGCAGTGGATATTTATTTTAGGTATGGGTGCAGATGGTATGTTGAGTATAAGATTGGTTGGTAGGTTTAGTTGCCTTTTCTTTTCCCTTCTACACACATGTAGTGATGTGTATCATGTTGATTTGAGGGGAGTTGGCAAATGGAGAAGGTGTAGGATGAGTGGTATAATGACATGAAGGGAAAAAAATACCAGAGGAGAAAAACCTTGTGAGGTCAGTTGGGTGCAATGACATTTGGGTGGTGGCGTGGCAAGTTCTCTGATGTAAACCATGTTAATTTCAAATCTTGAGGGTGGCTCTAGGAGTGGTGAGGGTGGAGGTTGTGGTTGTTGAGTGGGTAGTGTGGGAATGGGTGTTGGTGAAACAGGATCCTTGTCAAGAAATTCGTCATCATCAAAGTTGGTTTTTGGTGGACACAATTGGATAATGAATGGTTTTCAAGGCCTTGCAGTTCTCCACATCATGCCCTAGCACACGATGGTATGTGCAAATTTTAGTATCATCAAACCTTTTGGCTTGGGTTTGAGGGGGTCGTAAGGTTGGAGTGGCGGTAATGTGATAACAAAGTCTTGAGGAGGTTGGTTAAAATTTGGGCATATGGACCCTGCTAGTGGATCACAATGGGAAGTGAACGTGGGTTTGGGTGTAGGTGTGGTTGATTTTTGAGGAACTGTTTTTAGAAGAGTAGGAATGGGTCGAGTTACGGTTTTAGGTGTCGATGTGGTTTTAGGTATCGGTCATGTTTTTCTGGGTAGGGGTACAATAGATGGACGGGTAGGAGTGTGTGTGGTTGTTTTGACTACCTTATTATGGGGTAGTGGGGTTTTTTGTTTGGGTTGCACCTTCTTGGGTAAAGGTGATGTGGGTGTATGAGGTCTAGAAGGAAAACCTGATGGAGGAAGAGGGTGAGTTACCCACAGAGATAACGGGGGTGCTGTAAAGGTAGATGATGTGGATCGTACTGGGGTGTGAGGGATAATGACTGAAGTGTAGTGGGTAGTGAAGCAATAGCTGAAGGTATTGAAGGTATTGGTGGTAAAGAGACTGCAGGTGCAGGTGTAAGTCTATGTTGTGTGTCTGGGTAGGTTAGAGGTTTTGTGACGGAAGGAATGGGTTGTTGTGTTATTGGTTTATGGATGGGTGAAGGTTGCTTGACCATGTTGGGTAGCTGAGGTCTTAAGACAGACGGGACAAGTGCATGTGTGATTGGTGTAGTACGGGGTATGAGGTTGATGAGTTTGTTTCTTTGGTTTGGGTGTCAGAGTAGGTGTGGTATGGACATTGGAGGATGTAGCTAAATCTAGTTTAATAGGTGGATGAGTAAGGCTGGTGGTTGGGGTGACCCCCTAAAGTGGTAATAGGTTTAGTTGAGGAAAATGTTGTAGGTGTGGGTTTGGGTTTAGATGTAGGTTGGGTTATGGGTAAGGGTGTGGTTTGTAGCGCTAACAAGTATCATGGAAGGGGTTGCAACAGAGGTGGTTGTATTTGGTTTGATTGGTCAAAATGTGTTTGGGTAGATAGTGGAGGTATCAACGAGGGATCTCTGCATCTGTGTTGAGACAGGGAGTAAGAGGCGCCCCCATAGTAAAGCCCTATCCACATAATCTAAGTGATCGACCAAACGTGAGAATGACACATCTGTGGGTGGAGTTGGTGAGGACCTAATGGAAATTCCCGTAAAATGTGTCTTAGAGATGGGGAATTGGCTAGCTTTAGCTTCCGTATGGGTAAGAGAGCCCGAAAGTAGGTCTGTTGGATTTTGGGTAGCAGATGGAGAATGCTCGCCAAGAGGCAAAGGTATCTCAACTGGGTCGATGATAGGTGGAGGAGATGATAGGAGCTCCTCTATAAGTGGAGGAATAGATGGGCACACCTTTGTGGGTGGAGGAGGCAATGGGTGCTCTCTATGGGTGGAGGAGATAATGGGAGCTCCCTCTATGGGTGGAGGAGGTACTGTAGGTAAAGGTTCTCTAATGTGGAGAAGCCAGGGGTGAGATGGGCTCAATGTTAGCGGAAGACCCCTCCGTTGGTGAAGGAATAAGGGAGGTTGGTTTCAATGCAGAAGGAGGATTTCAGGATAGGATCTCCTCTATGGAAGGAATAAGGGGTAATTGAGAGGTGATAGGTACCTCGTTAAAGATAGCGTGAACCTTGCGGGTATGGGTATCGTGAGTTGATGTCTCACTGGTTTGATTGGATGAAGGGGCATGGTTAGGAAATGGTTTTTTAAAGATTTGTAGATTTTGGTTGGGGGTGGCATTGGGATTATCCATAGTTAACTCACCTTTCTCGAGCATTTCTTGGACAATATTTTTGAAAGTGATGTAGTTTCCGTCACTATGACCCTTTACTCGATGATAGTTACAAAAATCATGTTCTTTATACCATGCGGGCATGGGGTGAGCAAGGGTCAAAACCAGTGTGTGGTTTTATAGGTGGAAGGGTGATGGCTCCGAACTTTGATAAGCTTTTATAAGATAGAAGAGTAAGGTTCCCCAATTGGGGTATATTTTCACTGATCTCATCTGAATTGAAAAATTCTGGATAGGTGAGAGATTAGATGAGGGTGTAGCCTTGATTTGATGGATGAGCTGGGCCATCCTTGAGTACCACTGCATTAGTGGTGCCCTTAGCTTTTGAATAATTGGTTTGTGTTTTGGAATAAGAAGAGGTATCATTTCGACTTGAATGTTGAATTCTTATTGCGTAATTGGATTTTCTTCTCTTCGATGGCCCGAATCTCTAACTTTTGTGCCATAGTGAATGCCTCATCAAATGTTTGGAAGGTTTGGACCTACAAGGTCAGGGAGATATGTCTAGCACAAGCCCATGTGAAGAGCTTGATGAGTTCAGTTTGTGGCAGTTGGAAGGTAAGTTGATTGATCAGGCTGCGCTAGCGAGTGACAAAATCTGCGATAGATTCATCCTCATACTAACATGTGGAATATAGATCAGTCATGGTAACCTTCTTGATGATATTGATAGAGAAATGATCCAAGAAGGCTTGGGCTACTTGATTGAATGAGAATATAGAGTGTTTAGGTAACCCACTATACCAATCTAATACAGGTCCAGTGAGGGACATGGGAAAGGTTCTCAAAAGCAAGGCATCATCATGAGCGATCAGATAACACCCATGTTTGAATGACCACAAATGCTGCTGTGGGTCTTCTTTGCTATTGAAATGATTGAATTTAGGCATTTCCTAATGCACAAAGGTATGAACAGATAGGAATGGATGGGTGAATAGGCTCGTTGCAAATCTCATCATAGGTGAGAGTGTTGCGGGAGCCAAAAACCAATGCCTCCAATGTCTGCATCTTGTCCAACATCAATTTAATTAGGTCATTGGTGGGTTATGATGATTGGATGCCTCCCGTAGCGTGAGAAGGTTGGTTTTGGGCATATAATGGGGGTGGCACTCCAGTGTATGGGGCTGTCATGTAGGGTGGTGGAGAAGAAGGTAGTGAAATAGGGGGTACATACCCAGAATGAATAATGGATGAAATAAGGAGGTTGTTGGTAGTATGTATATGGGGGTGGAAGGGTCGTGGTAACCCTAGTGGTAATAGGGGCTAATGATTGTGGAATGGAAAGAAACCACGTTCTGAAATGGGGTAGGGGTCACCAAAATTGGAGGTGGTAATGTAGCTACAGGTATGTGTGAGACATTAGGGGTAGATGAGATTGTGTTTAGGGTAGTCATTGAGGGTACGGTGGATGTAATGCGTGCCATAGAGGTAACAGATGCAGCAGTCATAGCGAGTATAGGACCTAACTACGAAATGATTGGGGGTAAGGTGGATGTGGGCATCATGGAACCATATGGAGCTGATGCGGAAGTGGGTATGAGATTCAGAGGGATAGATACGGGCATTTCGTACATTAACTAACCCGAGGTGTCTCGAGTGGATGAGTGGGAAAGGTAAAACTATAAGGTGATAGGGTTCTGGTCAAG
Organism: Taxus chinensis; assembly: GCA_019776745.2. NCBI lineage: Eukaryota > Viridiplantae > Streptophyta > Pinopsida > Cupressales > Taxaceae > Taxus > Taxus chinensis. The sequence continues at coordinate 249,009,409 of CM034151.1, read as the reverse complement.
GATTCGTGCAAACTCCTCATCTCTGATAGCGATAGTAATAGGCTGGATGGATCCATGGCTGGTGATAAAATAGAAGGTGGTGAAGGACTAGGTGGGAGTGGTTGACAACTGGTGTGAAATATGAGGGTGCTTGTTTGTCTTTGGGTCAACACCATGTGAACCAGTATTGATCAGGTAGGGCTGGCTTCTCCTGTAAATGACACCAAGAACAACAAGAATAGGTGAATCTAGTGACAAAAAGTAGATTAAGTACCAAATGGTGGATGGAATGTGAAATAGGCTAACCAATGCCAGTTAGGTAAAACTAACGCCGATTAGGGGTAACTACTACCGAGTCACTGTAGAAAATGGACAGTGAGGAAAAAGGTAAAATTTGATAGGTATGCCAAATCTGAGGACGCTTAAAATGTCAATGGGAATAATGATAGTGACAGAGAATGTGAAAAGTGGCATAAAGTGAAGTAAAATGTCCTTTTGAGTAGGTTAGAAAAAGGACCTAGAACCGATGCCGGTTGGGTATAATGATGGCGGTCAGAGGTAACTGACGACGGTTACTGTGAAATTGAAACAGTGATGAAAGAATGCGGTTGTGAGTTAAAATATGATGTAGAATCAGACCCATTAATTCTGAGAATGATGATGATATGGCCCAGGCAACACTCAGGTGAAGCCAGAATACACCAGCTGTGATGAGGAGCATGCAAGGATGAACAAAAAAAGTGATGAACGTGATCTCTCACCTCAAAATGCAAGCCAAGAAAAAACACTAAGAAAATGTGATCCTAGGAGTGCCTTTTCCATTATGTTTATTTAGCTTATGCTATTTAGAGACCGACACATGAATTGTGAAATAGAGTTTTTGTTGAGGATGACTTCCTACAAAGAAGAAAATCTAAAAGGCGAGGCTTCAAGTTTGTTATGGTGGCGGCGGGATTCGCTCTGAAGTATGACTCGACAGAGTAGCGAGTTTGGTAGTCCATTGTGTCGTGATCATGTGATCACCTACAGCTTCCTCCAGGTAGGATGTTGGTTTAAGAATATATGTATTTTAAATTTTTGTGTGGTTTGGTAAGACTCGGAGAAAGAGAAAAGGACAAAAGTGATTTTCTATGATTCGTTTGTCAACCATTAGTTGGTCATAGAATTCTAATGTATAGGTTGCCCTCTATTAATGTGAGCTAATGCAATAAATCAAAATGGAATGCACTTATTTTTAAGCCCAAATCGAAAATGTGAAATAGATATGACCACAATAAGGTCAAGAGGAAGAGGTATGCTCTTTCACTACAATGCAACAAAAAACATGAATAGATGGTTATTTTTTTAACTAAATGTAAAGAAAAATTTCCTTTAGAGTAAATAGAAATAAGAGTGTGTGGTTACCAAGGAAGAAAATTAGTGTGTATGCCCTTTTTAGAAGGGAAACAAACACACACATGTTTTCCTAGGAATGAGTGAAATGAAAGGAACATCTTAATGCATCCCACCAGGGCATACCAAAATGTTTCACCTTTGATTCATAGATTGTTTCATAGAAGTGTTGACGAAACAGATAAGGTAATGGGTGTAGGACGAATACTTGTTCCAATTTTGGTTGATGGGTTGTTGTTGCACATGTATGAATTATGGATCCACAACATGATCGTAATAGCTTGCTTTTAGCTAGGAGGAACTACCTATAATGAAAACAAGACCATCAGAAGGAATTAAACAATATGAGCAATGAAATGCCTAGTGTATGCTAGATCCAAGGTAGTACGATACTTCCTAGATCGCTATCAGTCCACAGTTTTAAAACAATTTAATGTTGTAAACAAAGTAAATCCCTATTGTTATTTTAAAAATGATTTAGGTAATCTCACTTAAAAAAACAAAAAGAAAAATAAATCCAATCTAATAGGATAAGCTAGAATTGAATTCAAAGGTCAAATAATTTGTTTTGGGTCTCTGCAGGTCTGATAAAGGTCTCGGGTAGATCACAGGTGAATGAGGATGAGATAAAATTTGGTGGGTATGGTATCCATTCTAGGCTGTGTGGGAAAATACATAGGACTGGTGTTGGTCAAGGGTGACTGATGGTAGTTAGGTGTAACTGGTACCAGTTACTTTGAGATATGAAAATATCACAAAACAAGCTGTGGTCTCCTTTGTGATTGCATAAAGGACTTTGGTTGGTCGGGATGAGGTATTGGATTACTGGAGTAAACTTTGGCAAGGTTTAATGGGGTATGTGGAGGTGAAAATGTCAGAGAAGGTCAATAGGGGGAAAAGTAAGTAATAGATGATAAGATGATGATAAAATGAAATAAACCAGGAAAGTATGATGTTATACGTACTTGGATTCCATTCCTGAAAGCCTGTGTGTGAGGGATGGAGGTGTTGATGATGGGTTTGAAGGCTGCAAGTGATCACCAACTAAAGAAAAGATTTTTCATGGACTACATGTACACTCCTCTTTGCTTGGATAGATCAGATCATGGTTGGGATGGTTGTGTAGGAGAAGATGCTTAATCTCATTCCTTGCATGCAAGTTTTCACTGGAATTTTCTCTCTAAAGATGCGTTATCTCTTTGAGATGTGTTCTTACTCATCCAATTTCTCCCAATGTTTTGCTAATACTCTTACCAACCTTGAGAATAAGGTATTTTAGGGGTTAAAAGGGGCAACTGACGGTGGTCTAGATTAACCTGCGACGGTTAGGGGTAACCGACGTCGGTCAAGGCGGGATTTCCTAGGTTTACTAAACTAGGGAGATCCTCCTGATTTCCTTGGATCTCATTTCATTATCCCACGGATTAGACTGGGAGCTTCTTGTGAGCATGCGGGAATGTGGTTAGAGGGAATGTAGGCATTGATTTTTAGGGTTTGGGTAAGTCTTAGTTAGTTATAACAACTTGCTAAGAATAGGTCTTAGGTTGAGTTGGCTTGATGAGGTGTCTAGGTGAACTATATGTGTGGATATTATTTAAATAAAATATTCAAATAATAAATATAGTGAGTATAATGCATTAATTTAATTAAATTAATATTAGTGGGGTGAAGGGGGGTCATGGCTAGGTAAATGTAATAAAGGGTGCTTTTTGGTCGAGGTACAAAACGAGAGTGTGACCTAATTTTAGTGTCTATAAGGAGGAGGCTTGGTGTTTGGGATGGAGAGATAAGAAGTTTTCTAGTATGAATATTCTTTTGATGTTCCTATCGTTGGATCAAAATATGGCTTATAATGGGATCCTTGCCACTCTTCCCCATTTAGGAAACATGGAGTTCTCCTCTTATGCATTGTGTTTGTTTTGGCTTTTTTATAATGGACTATGTGTGTGTTTATCACCCTTTGTCTTCCCCATAATTGTGAAATTTTTAGGTATGAATTCTCTCTCTCCCACGGGCTTGGAGGGAGGCTAGCATGTCCTCCATTTGTGGATATGGAATTTGATGATGCCATTTGGTTGGGAGGAAACTGGGCCTCTTTCTCTTCTACTTTGATGAATTTCATATTGAGTGGAAGCTCACAAATTCGGTTTGGAGCAAAAAGGAGAAAATTCTAAAATTTGGGCATGTTGTTCCCCATTTTGGGGAGGATTTTGCACTTGCATTTAATGTTTTGATTTGTAAATAGCTATGGTTATCCAAGTTATGTTATTCCCTCTCTTAAGGGAATTATTTGTAACCTTGTAATATTCGTGTAATCCTTGGTATAGATGAAGCCTTGTGATATACTTTTCTCTTGAAAGATTGTTGCTCTTATTTTATTATAGTTTGGTCTAAATTTACTCTCCATTTTTTGGAGTATGTAAAAGCTAGTAAATAAACTTTATTTGAAGTTGTAATGTGTATTTCCTTATGATCTCAAAAAGAGAGGATGTAGAAATGTTTGTTTGGATTTGGAAATGTATGTAAATTTTATATCATCATTGAGTTTGAAAAATATTGTATGCTTTAAGCTTGAAAATGAACTTATATTTGGTAATGTAGAAATGGTTATGTGAAAAGAAAATGAACTAGTTGTTTGTGGTATTTAGGTAAGTGTATTTGGAATAAGATTTGAAACTAGAAAATAACTATATTATTTTTCAAATCATATTAAGGTTCAATTTTATTGTTTTATAACTTAACTTAAATTAGCTTTATTGTTTAGCAAAATACCTTAATGTTATCATCAAACTTGTGTGTAAATATAAATAAATTTTGGTTTAATGTTAGTATACATAAGATAATGTATGAAATGAAAAGATTTGTTTCTTTTATTCAAAAATATAAAATTTGTACCTTCATTTATATGCTGATTTATTTCATAGTGCTATTTGATTTATGTATGCCCCACTTTCTATATATATATCGAGACACACACACACAAAAGTCAAATATGAGGAGAAAATTATTTTAAATAAAAAATTATTAAAAAAATGGTTACCTGGTTATAACCCTCGTATATCTGTGTGTGTGTGTGTGTGTGTGTGTGTGTGTGTGTGTACATATATATGTATATATATGTACACACACACACACACACACACACACACACACACACACACACACACACACACACACATATATATGTATGTCTATATATGTATATATATACATATATATATATATATATATATATAATATATATATATATATATATATATATATATATATATATATATATACACATATGTATATGTATATGTATTTATATATATCTACATATACATATACATATGTATATATATATATCTACATGTATATGTATATATACATACATATACATATACACACACACACACACACGCACACACACACGCACACACACACACACACACACACACACACACACACACACACACACACACACACACACACACATATATACATTCTTATATATAAAATCAATCTTTAAAAAAAATAAAAAATGAACTAGATTGGATTTTTTTTTAAGGAAATTATAAATAAAAAATGGAATTAGGGACAGGCTGCAGCCTATGCCTCCCTCCTCCCCTACATTTACCTTGGTGTGGTGTGGTCACGGCCACACCACACCCCAACACCATTCTCCCTCCCCCTAAACTCTATTTGTCATCCTTTTAAACATAGCCGCGACCCCTTATAACCCCTTCCACGACCATACTTTTATCCCTACGATATATATATACAACCAGAAAATTTACCCTCGTTCTTAAAAAAAAAAGAAATATAAAGTAGAAAAATAATGAATAAATGAAATCTCACAAACCTTAGGTCAAAATAAAACAAGAAATAATAAAAAGGGATTTCTTTTGTCCTTTCCAGATCTGAATAAAAATAGAATAAAGATCTCATTTGCCTCCATGGGTTCCCTCTCCTTCATCCTCTCCTTATAACCCTACTTATTCAAATGAGGGAAAATTAAAGGAAAACAAAAGTTATAAGGAAATCATATTGATAGATTAGGGTTGTAGAGAATACCTAAGATCTAAGGTAGAGGTTATAAGAATCTAAGGGATCATATTTAATCCTCACCACTTGGAATTGGGGAATAAAAAGATTTAAATGGGTATGGGGTAAATTTTATAAGTGGGGCCTAAGTGAGTCATTTAAACCTAAAATATAATCTAGGGATTTATTTAAAGGCCTTGGAGGGTATATAAATTAAATAGATAATTTAAAAGGGGGCGGCAGGGGGGGGGGGCGTGGGGGTTGGTTTAAATAAGCAAATATGTGATATGGGTCCATTTGGCTTATTAATGGGACATAGTGCATAGTACATATTGAATATTAAATTCAAATTTAAGAAAATAATTTAATAACTAAACATTAGACATGGGTTAGTATGGTTGGCCCAATGGAAACCTTATCTGAACTTAATTTAATTTATTATGGTCAAAAGAGGGTATTTAACCTTGTAAGTTCGAGATTAGACCTATAGTGTTGATCAAAGAATACTTGTCAAAGATCACACAAGGAGTCCGCGCATGATAAAAGGACATGAAGAACCCATGCGTGGAAGGCAATTTTGGAAGACCTATTTTTAGAAGATGGCATGCGGAACACACCAGCGATGTAGAGATGTACGCGCCATGCATTGTCTATCTTTGGAGGATCGGATCAAAGAGTTTTACATGGAGATGAGCCAAGAATAGGATTAACACTTCAGTTAATAGTAAGAGGTCTATAGATAGCACACTTGTATGTGTGGCTATGCCTGTAAATGATGCATGGCTATCAATAGCATGCGGCCTATTTCTGGAATATATAAGCGGTGAAGGGAAAGTCCCAACCCCATATATATATATATATATATATATATATATATATATATATATATATATATATATATATATATATATATATATATATATGATGTTAGGTACATAATAAAAAGAGGAATGAGTGTGATATATGTATGGAGATATAGAGATATACGCATATGACTAAATTATTGTAACATATCCATGACCGCATTGGTATAGATCGACATTACTGTAAGGAGCTTCTGTATTTATTAATAGATGGAAGATATTGGTTGAGTCTAAGTGTCATTCTATGTGTAATTGAGTAGTGCATGTTATTGATTCAATCATGATTACTATTTAAACTTGTTCTTTTATAGATCTGAGGGTAACATGCATTGTAGAGTGATGGATTAGTTATAAATCTATATGTTTCTTCCTTCATCATGATAACATCCTACTACAATAACCGTAAAGAGGGACTTGGTACCTTTGTGCACTTTTGTTGAGCTCTCATTCAAGACTGATAGATGTGCCAGCGCAACTACGGTGTTATCTGGTAAATTCTAGGCTGCATCATTGGTTCCATTACTAGGACCTCTTTTTTTGTTGTTTTCAAGATGGTTCACGATGAAGACGTACTAGTTAAATCTAGAAAGTATTAAGGAATGGATACATGATCTGGAGGAAGAATATGTAGAGCGGTTCAGTAGTGGATTTGAGTTTAATGTACACACTTGGGTAGAACAGAATCTGTATGATAGCTTATATGAGAGTTTTTTCACTATCTTTCAAGTAGAACTGTATGAGTGGCTTACTGCCTATGCATCTCAGTAGAATTAGAGGTAGCGCGCACTTGTCTGGACACAGGAAGAATTTCAGGCCCTTTATGATGATGATCTAATCTAGACTCGTGTTGTAGATACGTGGTTTTGTGGTGTTCTAAACATTTATATTTTGGATATTCAATTTTGACGTACTCTTTCCCTGACGTAGCTGAATTCTAGTTTTTGCAGTATCCAAGAGGATCATATTTGTAAGGTATTCCGCTGGCGATCAAGATCTTGATGGTAACTTTAAACCTAGAGAGTAAACTGATGGCTAACTAAACTTCACCATGCACGAGGGTAGGAGTAGGTTTTGTGAAAGATGGTAGACCTAGCAGTAGAGAGGCAGAGAGAGGAAAGGAGGCTTAAGTATAATGAGCTGCGTGAGAGGGAGATTGAGAAGCAATGTTCCATTGTAGAAAGTATGGCATTGAGGAGAGATATGGCTTATGAAGGATTTACAGCTCACGTAGAAGACGTGGAGCTAGAGCATCAAGAACTCCCCCATCTTGGAAAGCATGATAGAGACCCCCCCTCAGCCTCACACAGAAGTGTGCCAGTAGAGACTACCTAGACTGTGGGCGTGCATCTTAATCCACCTAGTGACCTAGCCCTTGCACTTGGTTTTCCAGTATCTAGTACGACAAGTAACCAACAAGCTAACTTGGGAAGTAGGAGAGCAGGAGTAAGTTAGGGATCAAGTACATCAATGACATGACAAATGGATTCAATTTTATTTGGAGGAACATTCTTAGGTGCATCATCCACATAGAATGTTGGATTCACCTCTGGAAGTGGAACTACCTCACAGACTATAGGGGTTCAATATAGTACTACTATCGGAGCACAGGGGAGTACATCTATAGGTCCTATACCAGCTACAGGTGGAGGATCAAGAGGTATAGGTGGTTCAAGTTCTAGTGGATCTGGTGGTTCTAGAAGTAGAGGGAACACAAGAGGGTCTGGATCAGGTGGTCAAGGTCCACAACAACCATAGAATATCTATATGGAGATGTCTCTTCGTCTCTTAGAGAATATAGGTATAGAGGATGTTGTCAAACATGTGCATATGTGTGAAATATTGTGGCACGTTAAAGGGATCACGGATGCTGAGTGTAAGGAAAGTCAATTTTCTACTACATTATAAGGACGTGCACATAGCTGGTATAGGAAGTTTGACCCTGATCAAAATTGTGTGGATTATGCAGCATTGAAGGATGCTTTCTTGAAAGAGTTCCATATCCCTGTGTTTGAGCATAATAGTATATGTGCGCTTAAGGATATCAAGCAAGGCACTACTAAGAGTGTATGTGAGTATGATGCTCATTTTAAGACACTACTATTTAAGCTATCTTATGATATTCATGCTAGCCAGCATGCATAATGGTTTTTTAGAGGATTGATTACACCACTTAGAAGGGCGTTGTCACATAAGACATACACTGATCCATATGAAGCACTGGAAATAGCTTTGCATGCTGAGGTAGTTGGGAGCATTAAAACTGGTGTTAATCCATTATTAGAGGCATAGATTGCAGATATAGTAAAGTAGTTAGAAAACCTATCAACAAATTCAGCCCATGAAACGCGCTCAGGAATTTGGTGTACAGATTGTGTAGTGGAAGGTCACACTAAGGATAGTTTCCCTCGTAGATCTGTATGCTCATTACTATTGGACTGTGAGATCTGTCATTTGAATCATGATGTTAGTCACTGTACTTTGTTACAATGCATGATAAGGAAGAATGTATGTTGCTTTTGTAAGATTTGTAGGTCCACGACCCATGATATTGAGGATTATCAGTTGATTGGTAAGATCTAGGATGCTATAGACATTGGGGTATGACAAACAGGTGTAACAGATAATTCTAAGGGTAAGAATGAGCATTAGGATTGCGATCATAATGAAATGCGCTATGACAGGAGTAAGGGGAATTTTGAAGGAGGTCATGAAAGGGGATGTGGATATCATGGTGGATATGGAGGACGGGGCCGTGGTGGAGGAAGAGGTGAGTTCCCTTTTGGAACATGTTATACATGCGGATCTCCTGACCACTATAGGCATGAATGTCCTCAGTATATTGCATGTTTTTTTTGTGAAAAGAACCATAGCTATGAAGAGTGCCCAGAATTATATGAGCATCTGAGTAAGCAACATAAGCAAGAAAACAAAGGCATCGAGATGGTTAGAATCTAGCACGCGGTAGAAGATAAGTGGATTACCAAGATAGAAGAAGGACATGAGGCATTGACAGTGAAGATTACTACATGCGCTGAAGCGGCGTGCGTAAGAGAGGCATTACACCAGAAGCCTATGATCACTAAGGAGGAGGTTTTGCATGCAAGGTACCCAGATCCTACTCATCAAAAGGAAGTTTACCAGGATACCATGAAAGTGCTAAGGAATCTCTAGGGTGAGATACAGTACCTAAAGGAGCAGAAGAAAGCATCAGAGATAGTCTAAACTGATATTGATGATCTGTGATAGGTGTGTAATATGTTGCGCCAGGAGAACATTATTCCACTATTAGGAAGTTGGTTAAAAGGGAACACTCTGTGAACAAGTCTTGAGACTGAACGATAGATTCTGCATGTAAATATTCCCCCTGATAACATTGACTATGAAAAATAAATTACTCTGAATGTTATTATGGATGGGTGGTTGTTGAGAAACATATTTCTTGATACAGGTGTTGAAGTAAATGCGCTTACATTAGATGCATAGGTACAAATGGGGAGGCCTCCATTACATCCATCATCTAATGTGTTATTTATGAAAAACTAGACTAAGGCCACTCCCATAGGAGTTCTGAAATATGCATCTATAACTATACAAGGGGCCAAGTTCACTGGGGATTTTGAGGTATTAGCACTTGTAGAGTCAGACAATTTTCCAACCCTGATTTGATGCCCTTGGTGTTATGCGAATAATGTAGACGTGAGATTTAATAAGGGGTATATTAGATTTGAAAACAAGGAGGAAATGGTTGTGATACCTTTGATAGATGGGAATTCTACACCATATGTAGAGCCTCTAACTGAGGAGGACTTAAATAAAATTTATGTATGCATTATTCAGGACCCAGAGGTCAATGAGCCATCAAAAGAAGGCATCCTATAGTGGGAGGATTCTCATTCTATTAGTGATACTACGAGTATTGCTTGCAACAATTGGGCTTATGGTACATATGAATTAGTAGGTCGTGAGGTGAAAAGCGCAGTTGCGTGCAAGAATGAACTTTGTTTGATTTGACATATAGGTAGCACAATACCTTGGAACACAGGGGTAGAAGGTCTTCCTACATTTTTGAAGGCCATGGAAACATAGTGGACATATCAAATTGATAGAAGAGATATGTTAGTATATACCTTTGCATGGGACAGCAGTGTGCTGGTGGGTACTCCACAAAGATAATCTTATAAACTGGGAAGATATTGGGTCACTTTGTCTACTAGGTTTGTAAGGAATAATGTACCTACAAAGATCTGCACTTATCATGGTGATCAACCTGTTCAACATCACTTTTAGCAGTGTGAGAGACTCTAGAAAACTGGACAAGAAGCATTACCACGTTCACTCTGGGTACATAGATTGTGTTCTATGCTACAAGTATGCACATGTGCCTGGTATGTATATGTAGAACTACATAGAGAGAATAGGAACTAGCAAGACTTGACTATAGGAATGATCTAGACCTTTGACTACTTCTCGACTAAACCTCCCGTAGAAGAGACATTAAAATTTGTCAAGCACTTAACTATGGGAGATAGTGCAAAAGCATAATAGCATATTCAGGAATTATTTGGTGAGGCAGAGTCTGGAGCACATTTTGAAAAGGAAAAAGAAATGGAATCCATGCTACTTGAACACGCCTACCTTGAGAAAGAGAAAGGAAATATGGTTTACATCGTGGATGATGAGGAAGTTGAGAACCTGGATATTGAAAATTCACAAGGGGTGCGTGAGGTCTTGGATAATGCAGACAAGGATATACATGCCTATAATGAACAAATGAAGACAAAGAAGGTGAATATAGGTTCAGAGGCTAAGCCTAAGGAGGCCATAATTGGAGACTACTGGTAGAACTCGGAGGTAGCAAAGATCATTGAGTTATTCAAGAATTATCAAGACTTATTCCCTCGAGGGTATCATGAAATTAAAGGCATGCATGAATCACTTAGGGAAATGAAGATAAAAATTAAGGATGGTGCACGACCAGTTAGAAAGAGACCTTATAGAATGAATCCTAATTTGCGTGAAAAGGTAAAAGAAGAAATTGATAAAATGTTGAAATCTAGAATTATCAAGCCCCTTGATGAGTCAGAATGGGTTAGCCTAATGGTGATCAGTATCAAGAAGGATGGATGAATTAGAATATGTGTGGACTACAGCGAGCTGAATGCTACATGTGTCACAAATCCATTCCCTACGCCATTCACTGAGAAAATACTAGAAGGAGTTGTAGGGAACGAATTATATTCCTTGGTTTTCTAGGTATCATCAGGTTAGGATTTCTCAGGGAGATCAAGAAAAGACAACATTTATTATTGAATGGGGCAATTTTGCCTATACTATGATGCCTTTTGGATCGAAAAACGTGCCTATTGTAGTCTTGTGCATAGTTGTTTAGGAATTCAAATATTTTATTCACAACTTCTTACAGGTCTACCTAGATGATTGGATAGTATATGGGCTTGTGAAAGATCATTGTGACAACCTGTGCTTAATGTTTGAATGGTGCAGACAATTGAGTATCTCTTTGAACATCAAGAAATGCATATTTACTACACCATCTAGGATACTATTAGGACATATAATCTGTAAGGAAGGGTTGCTGGTTGATCCAGCTAAGGTTGTAGCCATTTTAGGCATGGAAGCACCTACCTGTCAAAGTGAGGTGCATGGTTTTTTAGGTCATATAGGATATTATAGAAAATTCATCAAATGTTATGCCAAAATTGCTTCACCCTTGGAAGAGTTACTAAAGGGGAAAGGTACATTTTACTGGGGAGAACCGCAGTAATGTACGTTTGAGATATTAAAAGAGAAACTTACTACCACACCCATTTTGTGCTTTCCCTCATGGGATAAACTAATTCATGTGCATGTGGACTCTTTTGGCATGGCCATTGACATTGTGTTAGCTCAACCTGGTGATGGTATTGTAGATCATCTAGTCTGTTTCGATAGTAGGAAGCTGACTCCTACTGAAAGGAATTATACAACTACAGAGCGTGAAGCTTTGTCAATGATCTATGCATTGAAAAAGTTTTGACAGTACTTATTAGCAACACCATTTTTGTTTTATACAGATCACATGGAATTTAAGTACTTGGTAAACAAGTCCATCTTACAGGGGTGCATATGCATATGGGTGCTCCTATTTCAAGAGTTTGACTTCATAGTTGTGGTGAAGCCAGGGAAAAGAAATTCTGGACCGGACCATTTATCTAGAATCAATTCAGGAGAGGAAGCATAGACAATTGAAGAAACCATGTCAGATGCACATTTATATAGGTTACAATGTGCACCCACATAATTAGAAGACATTATTGTCTTTCTACGAATAGGTATGGAACCAAAAGGAATGAAATCATTCTAAAACAAATAACTTGCTATACGTGTGACACCATTTATGTTAATCACTGGTGACCTTTACAAGCTAAAAAGAGATGAAGTATTACGCTGTTGTGTATTAGAGCATGAATGCAAGGATATTATGGAAGAATCCCATGGTGGTATTGTAGGAGGCCATTATGCAGGTGATGCAATTGCCTGGAAGATCCTACTTGCTAGATTATGGTGGGAGACATTATATAAGGAATGTAAAGAATATTGTATGGCATGTGATCATTGTCAGTGCCTAGGAAAACTAGGGAAAAGAGATGACATGCCTTTGAGATCAATTACTAGTGCCGAACCATTTGAGAAATGGGTCATTGAATTTGTAGGACCTATTTCGCTAGCTGCATGCAGGACTGTATCGCGTTATATCATTACTTACACAGATTATCTCACATGGTGGGTAGAAGTAGCACCTACGAAGGACTGTAAAGGAAGCTAGGTTTCTATGAAAGAATATTCTTACAAGACATGGATGTCCTTTAATCTTGACAAGTGATAGGGGTACACACTTTTTGAATGAGACAATCAGGATCCTATTAGATGAGTATATGGTTGCACACCATAAAACTACACCCTACCATCCTCAGGAAAATGGAATTGTTGAGGCTTTCAACAAGATTTTGGGCCAGACTTTGAAAAAAAATTGTGATATTGAAAGAAAGGATTTGGATGACAAAGTGTCGACTGTTCTTTGGGCATATAGAATAACTTACAAGAGATTGAACAAAGCCACACTGTTTCAGTTGGTGTTTGGCGTGGAAGTCGTTCTCCCTATAGAATTTATGTTACCTTCTTTGTGCATTGCACTCCCTAGAGGTCTATCTGATGAACAAGATTTAGAAGAGCGTATCATGAATATGATTCAACTAGATGAGTGATAAGCCATAGAACAATGGAGTCAGAAGTAGGAAAAGGCCAGACAGAAGGCATGGCATGATAGAAACATAAGGGATAAGAAGTTTGATAGTGGACAAATGGTACTTCTTTATGACTCAAAGTTCTTGTGCCATCTAGGAAATCTCAAAGTACATTGGTTGGGGTCGTATGTCATCACTTATATACTTGAATCAGGTACTTGCCAATTAGAAGCACTTGATGGAACATGACTACTCAGTTACTTTAACAGGAGTAGGATGAAACCCTACTATAAATAATTCTTCTTGGTGTTTGTAATAAGGAAGTATTGCCATTTAGATTAGGTTTTTAATTCTATATTTCCTTAATGTATTTCCTTCATTGTCACTATTCTTTGTCGATTTAGTTGTTATTCTTGTGTAATAAGCATGCTTGCACGTATGAAGCTAATTACTATGTGAAGAATGTTTATGCGTAGAGGAATACACATACCTTTAGTGTGGGGTGGTTGTAGTTATCCAAGTAAAAGACTGTGGGAATTGAAAGGTAAAAGGAATAAGATGCTATGGGTATGCTTAAGTCAAAAGAAGATTGCTTCTCAAAAGTGACCAAGGATGGAAATGAATGAAATAATAGTATAACACAAGGTAAGTAGAGGCCATGATAACTACCAAGAGAAGGTACAATGACGAGGTACTCCGGTGCAAGGGCATGCGCTGAATAGAAGTCTATGACCAGAGGGTAGGAAGGCATGCTAGAAGTTTATAGGTGGGGCACAAAGATGTACCATGTGGAACAAAAAAATTTGGTCAATGAATGAGGGGATATTTGGTAGGTGAAGGACCAATAAATGCATCAAAATTTGAAAAAAATTATATAAGGATGGAATGCGGATTCATTTTTACCATTGTGACTAAGAGTATTTGAGGAAATATCCAAGTGCAAAGAGCCGAGTGATCAAATTAAGATGCGAAGGGTGCAAAACCAAGCATGACAACTAGATCTATGTGAAAAGAAGCTTACGTCCTCGGTGGTGAAGGGTTTGAGTGAAGTAGGGAGACATAAAGGAATTAGGAAACAAATTTTCCACCTAGATCATGATTGAATTGAGCTAGGGTTTGATTTGAAAATTTATAGAGTTAAAGAGGAGATGTTTGCAAGGTAAAAATGGCACCTAAGAAGGCATCTGCAGCAGCAAGAAAAGGAAAGAAGAAGGTGGTAGTTAAGGAGGAAGAGATGGCACCCGAAAGTGAATTTTTAGAAATGCAATATCCAGAAGGAGTCATCATTAGCTAGGAATGGGATTCACCCATCAGAAAGAGAAAAGTAACTGAATACAATCATTGGAATTTGCATAACAAGACGGAGCTCGATTATTTTCTCACTACTAGGACAAACAAGCGTACGTGCTATGCACCTAGGGAAAGGATGTTATGATGTATATGTATTGATGGAGATGCCAACATGTGGCACACATCCCCTTATCTTATTATATCATTCATTTATGATTTATTATGCTTAGGAGGTCAGCCTTAGTATTGGCCATAGGTTAGAATGGTATATCTAGGGGTTATAAGGTTGTAGTTAATCATCATATTGAGTATTGGAGTGTTATTGTATGGTTTGGAGGTTACCCCCTTGAGTGGTATTGGAGGTTTCCCCCTCGAAGTGGAAAAGCTATTATATGAGCATATTGTCATCATTTATCTATATTTTGGTGTTCTCTCATGTTATTTTGTTGTATATGTTCTGATTTATACAAGTAATATCCTTACAAGTGGTATCAAAGCAGCAATTTTGGCCAACATTAGGGTAAAAACCCTAATTTTTTGTTTCGAATATATCTTGAAGAGGGTATCTAATTTTTTTCCCAATTTTTGCATAATAATTTGAAAACAATCAAAGTCAGAATATCTAAAAAATTCAGCTCCATTAGATTTGTTTTGTGGATGTTATTGATGTTTTAGGTTTTTTCATAAATTCACTTTTCAGGAAGAAAATTTTGGTAGTTTTTAGCAAAAATTATATTTTTGGAAAGCTCTTAAAATTTCTGTTAGGGTTTTTTCTTTGTGTTTTTATCCATCTGCTAATTTTTTTTAAGAAATCCTAAACCCTAATCATGATCATGGGGATAACAAATTTTTATGGAAATGGTGAGATAGATGCTAAAGAATGGTGGATAAAATTTAAGAATATATATTTGTCATATTTCATGACAAGGAATAGGTTTTCACATTATCTGGGTCATCCTGCATGGTTTTCTAAGTTAAAAAATGACAGGAAGGATTGGTCTTGGGAGGAAATGGAACAACTTTTTATGGATAGATGGGACCACAAAGAGGAAGAAGAATCAAAGGAAGATGATGGGGAAGAATATATTGAAGAATCAAGAGAGAAAGAAGATGAAGAGGAAGGTGAAGAAGATTCAAGGGAAGATGATGGTGCAGCATATATTGAAGAATCAAACGTAGAAGAAGTTGAAGAAGACTATGAAGAAGAGGAAGAAAAACAAGATATTGATGCAGAAGAAGATATTATATATGGATGGTATATATAGGGGTTATAAGGTTGTAGTTAATCATCATATTGAGTATTGGAGTGTTATTATATGGTTTGGAGGGTACCCCCTCGAAGTGGTATTGGAGGTTGCCCCCTCGAAGTGGCAAAGCTATTATATGAGCATATTGTCATCATTTATCTATATTTTGGTGTTCTCTCACATTATTCTACTGTATATGTTCTTATTTATACAAGTAATATCCTTACAGTACGATAGATGACATGCCAATTTATGATGATGCAGGTGAGAAGCTTCTGAAGAGAATTTGGGTCTACCAATTATACGAGCTTCCATATTTTGGGAATTATGAGCCATTGTATTAGTGGCTCATGAGTAGAGTGCACGAAGACTTCTTCTACTTTGCGGGACATGAAGTTAGAATCTCATCTACGCTTATCTCATCAGTTACAGGTTTGAAGGCCATAGGAGAGGACATAAAAAGTGATCTCACAGATAAAGCCATGATTTTAAAGACCAGACAAGATTTGGGGTACTTAAAGGGTCTGTATGGTATGGATATAGACAAATTGAAAAATTGTTCGGTTGTGCAAGAAGCAACACACCTTGTTACAAAGTTGAATGATTAGGAGTAGTGGTCATAGGTAAATACTATGTGGTTACACATTGCACGTAAGATGTCAGAAGGGGAAATCTACAACATTGCAAGCTATATTGAAGAACAAATAGTAGAGGAAGCACGTATAGGAGGGAAGATCAGCTTTGGGGGTGTTCTACTATCACTGGCAGTCATGGAAATTGGTGTACCAGATAGACTGAAGGAAAAAGTATGATAATACCCCATGGAGAACAAGTCACCAGCTAAAAGATTAAGCAAGTATCTATGTAAAGGGGCCATAACAGAAGACATAAAGCAAAGGGCATAGAAATGGTATGATAGGCTCCATGAAAAATTTGGGGAAGAGTGGCACATTCCAAAGGACCTATCATCAGTAGTAGGGAAACAAGTCTAATTTGTTGTATATCAACATTTTGGCATCGCGTGCTTCCCAATGAAATATGAAGTTTGGAGCCCTTGGTGTAAATTTTCTTACACATTCACTACAAGATATTTCCAAGCATCTGTTCACAGATTTACAGACATGCGTCGACTGGTATTCAATGTAAATTAGGTAGAATATGACTACCATACGTAGAGGAAGAAGTATGTGTATCCTAGAAGAAGTGTTTATCTGAGAGGATCATTTCAGAGGTGCTAAATATTAAGCCAATAAGTCTGCATGTAGCAGATGTAGGGGCAACATTGGTGTATCTTCAGCTAAAGCCAAAGATGGAGAATAAAAAATATGTGGAAGGTGAGTTCACACTTCCAGCACCACCAAAGGGAAAGCATACAATGTAGAACATCCTAGTGCCTAAGCCCATAGAGCCAATTGAAGTGGAGAATGAGGAGGAGGAGCACAAAGATAGTGGTAGTTTGGAGCATAGAGGTAGGATACATCCTACAAATGAGGGTGAAGCTAAGTGTGCCACTACACCACCTTAGCCATAAGAGGGGGATGATGAGGACTTGAATGTAGTCCAATGGGAGCACATATTTAAGAGGGTGTTTAGGAGAACAATGACCCAAGGTGCTACTTTAACCATGGTGCGCAGATCACCCAGAATCTCTCCACAAAAGGAGGTAATCATGTAAAGGAGGAAAATGGAGTTAAATGAGGAGGTGGAAGAGTCAAAGGAAAGCGTACCTAATTCTCCTACACTTCTAAAGAACATAGAAGAACAGGGTGAGGAATTAAAGGAGAAAGAAGAGGATGGGAAAAGAATAGAGGAGATAGCTGCAGAGAATGTTCAAGACATGGAGACATAAGTCCCAAATTTGGAAGCTAAAGTTCCTAAGCAGTAACGGTCTAGAAGAACAAGTGGAGAGCACATTCCACCAGCCATGGGGTATGTAGAGGACACAGGAAAAATTGTCTACGCCCGCTTCCATAGCACAATAGCATAGAAGGATTTATTCAGATGGGAGCTAATGGATGAGGTATGGAAACTGTGCACACTCGAAAGCAACTATCGTGGTCAATGCACACCCACATGGATGAGCCTAAATTTTATGTATGTGAAGAGTCATACATTTTGAGACAGCTGAAAAAGGCACCCCAGGCTAGACACATGACAGTAAAGCCTACTGTCATGTCAAATGACCAGGTTAGCAATGCATTGGTGAAGGTTTCTGCTGAAGTTGCTAGAAGAAACATGGACAAAGATGTAATGATCAGAGTGCTGCGTGAGGAGTTGAAGATAAAGGATGTAGAGATAGCGCACATAATGCAAGAGAGGGACTTCACGCAGAAGAAAATGTAGTATTTATCAACATCACAGAGGAGATTGGGGACACTGTCATCAGAGCAAGGCCACACTTGGAGGCCAAGGTACCATAGATGTTTCCTTTAGTGATACACTATGTAGGAAGTTGGTGGACTTTGTACTTGAAGATAAACCTTTGCACATGCCAATGCTAAGGAGCTCAGATAAAGATGCTGAATGAGAGAAAGCATCAATGATGTGAAAGATTATATCTTATGAAGGACTATTACAAGCGTTACATGAAGTATTGAAAAAATCAGACTAGACTTGAAACATATGCACAACTTCAGAGGTTCTTATCAACATAAAGACCCTAGAAGAAAACAATGAGGTTCAGAAAGAAATGAAGGATGAGACATTGGGACCCATAGAAATATTTTCAATGGTTAAGCAAAAGTGCAAGGCCCTAACAAAAACACAAGAGCCACACAAGACTCAGTTGGAAGAGCTTGGGAAGCTAATTGCACAGAAAATGGATATTTTAGAAGGAAGAATGACATCAATGTCTAACATTGTGTTGGTTCTGCAGAATGAAAAAGGAGAGATTGCGAGGGATGAGTTGGAATCCATTGTTGTGGACATCCCAAAAAAAGCAGAACAAAGACTCACTGAATGACAAGTTTTGGAGGAAAAAATAAAGGAGGAGTATCTAGAGTTGATGCTTCAAACTGATACAGAGGAGGCTACCTCATAACCTCATAAAACTTCTTTATTTATCTACATTATTTCATTCTTATTCTTTCCATTATTCTATTCATTACTTCAATTCTTGGAGATACCTATTGTCAGGATGACAATGAGATTAGTGTGGGGTAATGTTGATCAGAGAATACTTGTCAAAGATCACACAAGGAGTCCGCACGGGATAGAAGGATAGGATGAACCCACATATGGAAGGAAATTTCAGAAGACCTATTTTTAGAAGATGGTGTTCGAAACACACCAACGATGTAGAGACGTGTGCACCATGCATTGTTTATCTTTGGAGGATCATATCAAAGCATTTTTCATGGAGACGAGCCAAGAATAGGATTGACACTTCAGTTAACTGTAAGAGTTCTATAGATAGTGCACTTGCATGTATGGCTATGCCTGTAAATGGTGCATGGCTATCAATAGCATGTGGCCTATTTCTGGAATAGATAAGTGGTGAAGGGCAAGTCCCCGCCCTATATATATGTTATTAGGTACATAATAAAAAGAGGAATGAGTGTGATAGATGTATGGAGGTATAGATATATACGCATATGACTGAATTACTGTAACATATCCATGCACGCACTTGTATAGATTGACATTACTGTAAGGAGATTCTATATTTATTAATAGATGGAAGATATTGGCTGAATCTAAATGTCATTCTATGTGTAATTGAGTAGTGCATGTTATTGATTCAATCATGATTACTATTTAAAATTGTTCTTTATAGATCTAACGGTAGCATGCATTATAGAGTGATGGATTAGATATGAATCTATATGTTTCTTCCTTCATCATGCTAACATCCTACTACAACAACCCTAAAGAGGGACCTGGTACCTTTGCCCACTTTGGGTGAGCGCTCAATCAAGGATGAGTGATGTGCTAGTGTAACTAGGGTGTTATCTGGTAAATTCTAGGCTGCATCACGTAGCAAACCTTATCGACATAATTATGACTAAGAAAAATAAACAATATTAATAAGATTATTTGATGGCTATAGTAAAAAAACTATAATAATAAATGTATTTAAAAAAATATTGTTGGGATTTTAAATTATATTTTATGGATTTGGGTAATGTCAAATATGGGGCACTATAGGCAATATTAGAAACTAATATGCAAAATAACATTACAGATTTGAATTAAAAGTGTAGAAAATAAAAGAACACGACATAGACAAAGTATTTAATGTGGTTTACCCAATTTGGGCTAAGTCCACCAAGAAATCACTTGCTCATATTTTTATTATAAGCCACCTCTTTCTCTTAATACAATACCAAAATATGTTTGGAGTTGTGCTCAACAAATGCTCTTAAATTCATTCTCAAACTCACACACATCTATAGTGTACAATTAATTTTCTATATGCACTAAAAACACAGCAATAGGAAACTACATAAGAATTTTTACAATACAGTGGTTACCAAAACCATGGGCCGAATCTGCCCTATAAACATATGGGTCAAAATAGCACCCATATGAGAAGAGCACGTCTACGGAGGTATCAGGAACATTTTTCAACACTTCCACAATACCCTGTAGAGAAAACTGTGGTGAGTGTACAATACTTTTAGTGTACATTCTTCAACACTTCTACACATAAAAACAAGGTCCACAACATAACAATCTTCCACTTTGAGAGTAGTTTTCCTCTGAGAAGGCTTCTCAACCCTTCAGTGTCATCTGTGAAGACCAACCAAAGCTGAACATAGCTTCAGTTTCTCCCTTGTGACCACCTTGCTCATCATGTCTGCAGGATTCTAATTGGTATGAATATTATCTAGCTTCAACTTCTCTTCCTCCAAATATCTCCTAATGAAATGGTACCTTAACTATATATGCTTCGTCCTAGAGTGGAAGAAAAGTTCTTAGCTAGGTGTATAGAACTCTAACTATCACTATGCAACTTCCCTTCCTCCTTCTTATGCCACAATTCCTTAAGAAATTGTTGTAACCGACTCATCTCTTTGCTTGCCTCTATGGTAGCAACATAAAAATCCTCTGTGATTGAAAAATCCACAAGCTTTTACAGTCATAAAATCCAGCTTGTTGTTGTTCCGCCTACAATGTAAATATAATTTTCATGATCCTTCTACTATCTACATCTCCATCCATGTCTAAATCTACATAACCATGCAAAGTAATGTCTGATCCAATGTAGCAAAAAATACCTCTCAAGTACTAAAGGATCCACTTTACTTCTTGCAAGTGATTTTTACTTGGATCACTCATAAATCTACTCACTACTCACACTGCATAGGAAATATCAGGCCTGGTGCACACCATGACATACATCAAACCGCTAAACCTTGATGATTAAGGTACCTTGGACATATAGTTTCTCTCATGCTCTATCTTGGGACATAACTCCTTTGATAACTTGAAATGGCTTGCTGAAGAAGTCCTAACCGGTTTAGCATCTTACATATTAAACCTTTCCTATACCTTCTTAATGTACTCTTCTTGAGATAAAGTCAGTTTCCATTTCTTTCTATCCCAAGATATCCTCATACCAAGGATTTGTTTGGATACCCCCAAATCCTTCATAATAAAGGATTCAGTTAGCTATTTCTTGAGTACTTCTATTTCTTACATGTTTTTACCTGCAACCAACATGTCATCCACATACAAGCACATGGTAATATAATTGTCATCCTAAAATTTCTTTATATACATGTAATGGTTAGAATGGAATCTAATATAACCTTTCTCCATCATGAAACTATCAAATTTCTTATACCATTTATGTGGAGCTTGTTTCGGGCCATACAAGCTCTTCTTCAGTTTTCACACCATCTCCTCTTTACCTTTGACCTCATATCTCTATGGTTTCTGCATATATAGATCCTCCTCTAAATCACTTTGGAGAAGTGCAGTCTTTACATCTAGCTTCTCTAAGTGCAAGCATTCTACTACCACTATTCTAAGAACAATTCTAATAGAATTCATTTTTACTACAGGAGAAAAAATCTCATCAAAATCTATACCTTTTTATGTGTAAAGCCCTTGAGCACCAACCAGGTCTTATATCTTCTTTCCTCCTTCCTCTTTAACTTTGTACACCCGCTTGTTCTATAATTCTCTTTTTCTTTTAGGTAGCTTCACAAAATCCCAAGTATGGTTCTTAATAAGATATTGATTCTCCTCATCCATAGCTTGCTCACACTTCTTCCTGGCCTCTACCGGCATTGCTTCATCAACGTTCTCCAGCTCTCCACTATCAATGAGTAATAAATAATTAAGAGAAGGAGAAAAACATTCAGGTTATCTTCTTAGACTAGAATACCTCCTCAATATAGGAGTTTGGGGTTCCTGTTGAGTAGGTTCTTAAACTGATTCATGTGTTACTTTTCCATCTAAAAGATCCTCTACCACTGTACAATATTTCTTATATTTTTCCTTGTTTTCCTGCAACTATTGCTTATACATAACTTTCTCATAAAATACCACATCCCTAGATTGAATGATTTTCTTGTCCTTAATACTCTAACATTTATATGCAAATTCATCAACACCATAACCAATGAAAGTGCATTTATCTAATTTAGCCTCTAACTTGGTCCTATCATCTTTTTCAATATGGAAAAACAATTCACATCTAAATACTTTAAAAAATGAATAACCAACCTTCGTACTAGACCAAGCCTCCTCAGGTATGCCTCCATCTAAGGCACTCGAGGGTACTCTATTTATCAAGGACATAGTTTTTCTCACCACTTTTGTCCAAAAACAAAGAGGCATCCCTGCATGTAATCTCATGCTCCTAGTTCATTCCATTATTGTCCTATTCAACCTTTTTGACACCCCATTCTACTGCAGAGTTCCTAGAATTCTCTTTTACCTACGAATTCCATTCTTAGAAAAATAATCATCAAACACATTGATGCAATACTCCCCTCCATTATCTGACCTAAGAAATTTTACCTTAAGAAATGTTTCATTCTCTACCAAGGATTTCCATTTTACAAAAGTGTCAAATACATCAAATTCATTTCTAATACAATGTACCCAAGATTTCCTTGTTGCATCATCAATAAAAGTAACATAATAATATGAATCCTAAGAGACGATACTTGAGCCAATCCCCACACATTAGAATGTACCAACTCTAACTTACTCTCTTTATTTATAGGTCCAACCTTGAAAAATATTATTTCTTATGTTTCCCATATACATAGTTCTCACATAAATCCAAACATGTTTATGTATATCTAGGAAAATTCTTCTTTATGATCTATATGCCCTTATGGCTCATATGACTGAGATAGTGCCACAATGTTGTATCTGCATTTGAATCCATAAGATTACAAGAATTAGTACTACAAGTGGTTAAATATAAGGTTCCAACCTTCTTACCTCTTACCACCACAAGAGAACCCTTGGTAAGCTTCTAAGAGTCCACTATAAATATCACAGTACAACCTTTATTTCCTAACTACCTCACTGATACTAAGTTTTGTCTTAATGTAGGCACATGTCTGACATCCTTTAATAGCCATGTATTCCCATTCTACATATTAACCTGAACAAAACCTTTTCCAAATATGTTGCAAGGCTTGTCATCACTAAGATAAACATGCCCGAGATCCCCTTGAACATAATCAACAAAATAATGCATATGTGGAGTAGTATGGAAAGAAACCCCTGAATCTAAAACCCAAGATTCAATAATATTATCCAAAGAGAGAATCAAAGCATCCAGATAGACCTTACTTGTTTCCACATTCACCTCCTTGTTTTCTTCCTATTTTTTCTTCTTTTCCCAAAGCTCCCAAATTTCCTTCTTTGCATGCCTAGAATTTCCACAGTGTCAACATGCCATCTTACTTTTGGATTTTTACCTTTCCTGATCTTTCGATTTTCAACAGATTCCTCTAGTCTTCTATCTCCCTCTAGTTTTGATTGTTAAAGCATTTCATGAAGTAGAATATTCCTCAGAACTTTTTCTTTGTATTTCCTCACTTAGAATCACCCCTAAAGCATCCTCAAAATTTAACTTTGAGTTATCTAGAACGAAGTTACTTACTGCCATTACCAAGCTATTCCAATTCTCAGGTAAGGAACAAACAATTAATAAATCCCTGACTTCTTATTCAACATCTATTGTAACTGATGCTATCATATTCACAAACATATTAGATTCATTTAAATGTTCTACTAGTAAATCATTCTCATACATCTTCATATTAAACAAATTGTTCATTAAAAATATCTTGCTATAGGTAGAGGGTTTTTCATATAAATTCCCTAATGCATCCATAAGTTCTTTTGTAGTCTTTTCCTTTGAAACATTAAATAATACCAAATATGAAATACATATCCATATTGTGCCAACTACCTTCCTATCCAAAAAATCCCACTCCGCATCTATCATGCTTGAGGGTTTGTTCCCCTTATTAGATAGTGGAATATAAAAATCCTTCTGATAAAGGTAATCTTCCATATACATCTTTCAAAGACTAATATTATGCCCGTTGAATTTATCAACCTTTGATATTCCATTATCTACCACAACTCCCACTCAAGCTAAAACTTTCCCTGTGATTCAACACTTCAGCAAACCAACCTCGCTTTGTTACCAATTATTAGGAAATAAGGGATAAAATATGCAGAACAAACCCACACATAATCGTAATAGTAGAAAAAATATGCATTATAATATTACATATATGAAATAAAAGTGCAAAAATAAATGAACACAACATAGAGACAATATTTAACGTAGTTCATCCAATTTGGGCTACATCCACCAAGAATCACTTGCTCAGATTTTTATTACAATCCACCTCATTCTCTCGGTACAATACCCAGATCTATTTGGAGTTGTGCGCAACAAACTCTCCTAAATTCGCACTTGAACTCACACACATCTACATTAGATAATTAACCTACCATATGTACCAAATTCACACCAATAGGAAACTACATAAGTAGTTTTACAATATTGTGGGTACCAAAACCATGGGTCAAATCCACCCTATAAACCTACGGGTCAGAATACCACCCATATGAGAAGCGTATATCTCTAGAGGTATCAAACACATTTTTCAACACTTCCATAATACCTCGGCGAGAAAAGTGTGGAGAGTGTATAGTAATTTTAGTGTATAGTCTTCAGGGTCAATGCATAGTATTGTGTCCCACACCTTGTCCCAAAAACACGAGTGGGATGTCGGTAATGATGAAATAAAATAAAACAAGATGGAAAAAGGGTGAGGGTTAACTAGTAATTTCCTCACTCAAGAACCTTCTAAATAGTAGTATGAAACCGGGATAAATAATGTCTAAAGTGCATGATTTTGTGACTACATTTTTCCCCCACTTTATGTTGGTGAGTGGAAAGCTCAGTAACATGAAGTAGATAGAGATGCATACCTGATGTCCATGAAGAGTGTAGTATAAATGTGTCGAAGGACTAGAGAAAACATGTAATGAAAAAAAGATGAGGAGCATGGAAACTAAAGATGAAAATGTGCAAAAAAGTGATGACAGTGAACCTAGGGTGAAACACGTGTGTTGATGTTGATGTGTGTAGTGTACCTACATGGTTAGTATAGTGTGTGTTGTCGTGAAGTGTTGTTGTTGATGCCATTATTTTTTTTCTTTTTGTTGTCCCCATTTGACTACGTGTTTCTCATACGACTGAAATTGTAAGGATAAAATGATCGAGTAGCCAAATATGTATATATGGATGTGTAAAAAATCTATGTAAAAGTGTGTAAGTGTAAAATACGCAACTGAAAAAGTGTAAATGAAACATGTGAACCTAATCCATGTCTAGAGAAATAGTGTAGACATGATATCTTGTACTTATATTTTTTGGGTGATCCGATGCCATAGGCCAAAGAATTATAGGGAGGAAATGCTTTTTGTCCTCTAACCTTTAACAAATTCCATGAAATGTGTGTGAAGATATATTTGTATTGTCCTAGTTTTTTGGGTGATCCAATGTCAGTGGTAGAAGAAGTACTGGGAGGAATTACATTGTATCCTCCAATTGTTAACTGTTCCCCCAATTTCTAAAGACACCATGTCCTATAAAAGTCATTGTGTATGGATTTTGTAGAATGGTTTGAACCCACTTGTTGTATGTAAACCCATAATGCCAAGGGTTGAAAGTGCACTAAAATGAACCAGTGTAAATGCACTGTGTAGACTAATAAACCCCAAATGGTTCCCCCCTCTTTTGAGGTGCATGTGACATCACCGATAAGAGAATATGGCCCCAAAAGAGGACCAACCACATTTACTCTTCCCTGTAGGGGGAAGGGAATGTGCTTTGTAGAAATAAAGGCACGAAGCAAATAAGAATGGCTAGCCAAAGGTAAGTGTTAGTACGAATAATCATGCATGTAGAAAATAAGTGTAAATTATGCAAACAATGTGTAAGCTACGTAAACAGTGTGTAAGATACACAAACAATGTAAAAACTACCAAGAAAAGTATTGTAGACACACAAGAAGACAAATTAAGCAACACAAAGTGGTCTACAAACATGGAACATCACTCACGATGTTGCAAGACACACAAGGCCATCATGTCCGTAAACACAAATAAGTCTTCACACCAAACATAGGGCAAGACCCACATACAAGAAGAAAACAATGATAGAAAAATACAAACAACTGAAATAAGTAAGTCATGGAAACAAGTAATCATGTAAAACAAGTGTTTCACGTGGAACACCCATTAGCATGTTACAAAAATAAACAGTATGTCAAAGTGTGAATAACCAAGTAAATGTAAAGTGTTAAGTACAAAATGAAACAACAACACCTATGAGAGATGAATTTGGATGCCCCAAGTGACCAATGTAGGAAGGGTAAAAGGAAAGCATCCATGATATGTGTAAAAGATATATATCTTCAATCATAACTAAACAAATACGTGAACGTGCATGTGTGGATGGTATAGATAATAACATATAATAAATCAATCTAACATGTGTAGTAAAGTGATCATGTAAAACACTAGTCAACAAGAGTAAATTCCCCCAATACAATGCAATATGTTGTGGATGGATGGAATGGAATGAAAGATGTAATGATAGGAACCACCTACCCCCAGAGTGAATGGAAATGTATGTAATGAGGTTAATTTTTTTGCCCCTTCAGTAGTAAAGAATGAACCATAAACGAGAGTGAGTCATCAAGAAATGGTCGAAGTATATGTTGTGTCTAATAGGATGTGATGAATGTGTAGGTGTAGTGATGAGATGTGACCTAGCGATGATGTGTGTGTGAAACCTATAGCTAAAGCATATATCATGACCAAATGAATGTATAAGTGATGATTTATCCTAAGCATATATCACTATAAAATGAATGGATGAAGGGATATCACGGAATCATGAATGGATGAGTGATGATTAATCCCTAAGTGTATATCACTACAAGACGAATTAATGGAGGTGGTGAATTATCCTAAAGAGTATACCACTACAAGATGAATGAAGGAAGTGACGAGTTAGCCTATAGTGTGTGTCACTATCGTAGAAATGTTGCATGATGAAATGACGAAATGATAAATGTGTGATGAATGTAACATCCATTTTATTTGTAAACCCTCGACAATTGAGTATATACTAAGGAACTAAAGTGCGTCATAGGGCGGTGAGTGCAGCGTGTAGAAGACAAAATAGTAGTATATGTAATGATGAAACAACCATGTGGTGTATGTATAAAATGTAATTTATGTATACTAAACATAGTATGTATGATAAGTGATGTGGAACACTAGACGCAAGTATGTATAATGACGACTAGTATGATAAGTAGATATGGAAATATCACATTGATTTAAACTAGATATAGAGGGTGGGGTATAAGATGAGTGAGTGTTGATATAGTGTAGACTAAATGTAGTATGCATGATGTAAGAGATAAGACATATGACGGTATGTGAAATGTGCATGAGAGATGTGCATACAGTGTAATAATGTAGTATGAAGGATGAGTAATGTATGATGTTAGTATGATATATGTATGATGAATACTAATACAATGTATGATGTATGTATGATATGTAAATGTAGAATGTAGGTTTTATGTCATGTGATGTGTGAATAGATGCAATGTGTATGACCTAGTGTGGAGTGTGTGGGGTTCAATGTAGTAATCCCTCAATAGTCAAGTGTGAACTGAAGCACAAGAGTGTGTCATTGGGTAATGATGATGCTAGAACATGTAATGAGAATGCCTATATGAAAATGCAAAGATGATAGATGCTAGGGTGAGTAGGGAGGATGTATGAGATGTGGTGCCCCCTAAGTATATATAAATGAGATGAACTATCTAATAATAATGAAAAAAAGTTTTGTCGGGTGATGTATGCAATGATGAAAGCAGATGAGTATGTGAAAATGTGGTATGTGTAAATGCTAGGAGTGTGATGCAACACTATGTAAGGATGTGAATGAATTATAAAAAAAATATAATAAATGTTCCTAGAATGATATGATAATGAGAGACGGGGATGTAAATACTATACCCCCGAAGTATGTGTGGTGAAATAGGTTATCATGTAATGTCATCTATAAGATTATCACTTTCAGGTCCATAGTCGCATTGGTAAGCATTAGTGACTTGGTAAGCAATAGTGTCGGGTGGATTACGTAATGAACCATTGAGGTGTGAGTTGTACATGCCCATAACATACTCCTCATTAGTGAATGGAGGAAGCGGATAACCGTGTGCATACCTGATCTATAAACTTCTACTTTGGAAATTCACAAAATTTGAATAATTTCTCATTCTACTTTATCTTTGGAAAAAGATAGATTTGATGAAGATTAGAGCTTTAGTGACTGATTATTTAGTGTTTGGAATTGAATTAAAGAGAGGGCCAACAAGACTCAAACACACAACATAAGAATTTTTATCCTGGAAACCCCTAATTTTAGGGAAATCCAATTAGGAAGGGAAATTGCTCTTTCTTCCCACTTGTATTGGCCAATAATTAAATTTTACAGATTACAATAAGTATGAAAAGAAGAAAAAATGTAAACCTTCTCTCCAATTACTTGTTTACTTTGTTTTCTTACACCTTGCTCCTACAATTCCATTCCAAAACTAAAGAATCCCTGCTCACTTGCTCTAATTAAACTTATTTCTTTATATCTTTGTATCTTCTGAATGCCCATTCTCCTCTTCCTTTCAAGAATTTATAGGCCTTCCCATGTCATCACGTACATTAGAGGATGTGAAAGGGCATGGAAGGGAAGAGACACATCCATCTCTTCGAATTATGGAACTGTTCATTCCTTGATTTTATTTTTCCCATCAAAAGATTCAAGACTGCCACCCTAAGTAGACTAGAAATCACAAGACCACTGCCTTAGCTGGGTGGAGGTTATAGGATCACTGCCCTATCTTGGTGTTGGTTCTATAACCGCCACTCTGGATAGAGTGGCGGTTCTTTTGATTCATAGATAGAACCACCTTTTCTTCATTTTTCCTTCTTGGTGTTGTTGGATTTGATGGATTCGTGTTTTTTTTTGGGATCCCTATGGATAATACCTCCCATACTTAGGAGTATTTTGGTCCCAAAAAATATTAATAGGGGAGTGGTAGAGGAATCACTCCCTTTCTTGCTCCTTTGAGTACCATTGGGTATCCCTTGGAATCTTCTCTTCTCGTCCAACCTACCAAGAATCTTTTAGATCTCTGGTTTTCTACTCCAGTGCTACATCCTCCTCTGAGTTTCCTCAAGTACAATCCTATTTAGAAGGAAACTTTTGTATGTTTTATTTATCATTCATAGATGACCCTAGTAGGTTTGAGCTCTTACAACTTGATACCGAGTGCATCCACATGAAGTGTGGTAGACTTTTTCTTTGGAGATGGATTTTCTAGACCCTCTCTATGTGTGTTGCTGCTATAATCACCATTGCTCCTATATCTCCTCCTCTTATTTATTTCCTATTATTAGTTCCAGTGAATCCATAAGTAGATATGGTGATTGTATAATGAAAATTTGTATTTCTCCTTGAATGAGTAGTTCCTGTGGTGGCTTATTCTGTAAAACCTAACAAGTGCTATCCAAATTCTCCATCTTTTGGTTAGAAACATTTGTGCTCTCTTCTCCATTTTTATTTTTTTCTAATGAAAGTAAATAAAACTAATAAGTTTCCTGAATAATTCTTGGTGCTTGATTGGCACTTACCATAGCCTTCTTTGATATTCTCTAGTGTGCTCATATGTTGAAACTAACTCCATACTTGACCCATCTGTACCGGTTATCCTTCTTTGTGAACACAACATCCCTGACATACAAGTAACGACTTCCAAAAACAACATCAAATGCATCAAGTGGAATGATATCAACTTCTAATACATCTATGTATTGGGAATTTATCACAAACTAAAACTTACACTTCCTTGTAACATGTATTTCTACACCCTTCTTTACCCATCCTAATGGGTATGAGCATGGATGTTCATAAGTTTCTAGACCAAGATCTTTTACAAACATATCAGAAATAAAATTTGACTGAGAACCAAAATCTAATAAAGCATTTACCTTAGTCTTCTTGATTTGGATTCTGATTTGAAATAGCTTACTCATTTCTTCTTCTTCTTCTTCTTCCCTGTACATGTTAGTGGTCGTGCATCCTAGCCTCTCGTCTACATCTAAATAATCCTCAATATCCACCTCTTATTTTGTTTTCACAGTGGCCATGGATTTCTTGGAATCCTTAATTCAGTGCTTTGGGTGCAATTCTGGATGCAACTTCCAACATGTGGCGTCAGTATTCCCATTTATATCACAATTCTTATAGAATTTTTTAGGATCTTTACAAGTATGCAAAGAAATGACGACTTGTTTACTTTTCCATTTACCTTTGTAAATTATTGATCCCTACTCCTTTTGCTACTGATTTGTTGATTGTTCTTCCTTTGGCTATGCTTCTCCTTTCTTCTTCTCATCATCAATATAATATGCTTGCACGTAAGATTCATTGAGATCCTTGGGATTTGTGGAGATTACCTTCCTCTAAAGGTGAGATTGAAGTCCTCCCAAATATTTCATCATAATGTGCTCATCCTCCAAGTCCATGTTAAGCAATATGGTTTGTCTCTGAAACTCCGTAGTATAGTCCTGCATGCTTTGACAACTGCCCTGCCTAATGTACTACCACTTTATCATCTGGTTAATCTTATGGCTGATAGGATAGAAATTATCTCTAAGAAAATTTTTAAAACCCTTCCAAGTATTAACAATAGGACATTTCTTCTTTTCACAAGTGGCTAGATGTTTTCCCCACCTAAGCAGAGCATGACCTTCCATTTTGAGATGTGTAAAGGTGATCATTTGTGCCTCAATGAAATTATGCACACTAAAATAAACTTCCAACTGTTTTAGCCATTTATCTAGTAATTTTGCATCTACTTGTCCTTCAAAATTCTTTATTTCAACTTTTGTTTCAAATTTAAAAGGATTATGAGAATATTTTACCTTGTCTCTTATAGTTGTAACCTCTTCTTCACGCCCTTCCAAATGTTCCTCATCATGGCTCCCTCCGATATCTAATTTTTTGGCCAGTGCCTTAACCAATGAGGCCATGGAATCTTTCTTAATTGGAGCCATCTTTTTCAAATCTGAAATTTCTTATTTTTTGTGCAACCTATCCATTTTGGTCTCTAGCATCTCGAATATATAGACCAAGTTCTCTTCTTCCATTTGAGCTCAAATTATCTGTTTCCACTTCTTTGTAGAAATATATGGTTCGCAAGATAAAAATTATTCACCTTTTGACCTTGTCACTATCATAAAAATCACAACAAAGAATTGAATACCATAGTCCTAGATATATAACTAACTCTGATACCAAAATGATCTATAAACTTCTACTTTGGAAATTCACAAAATCACAATAATTTACCGTTCTACATTCTCTTTAGAACATGACATATTTGATCAATATTCAAGTGTTACTGACTGATTATCTAGTGCTTGGAATTGAATTAAAGAGAGTGCCAACAAAAATAAAACACACAACACATGAATTTTTATCTTGGAAACCCCCAATTTGAGGGAAAACCAGTCAGAAAGGGAAACTTCTCTTTCTTCCCACTTGTATTGGCCAATAATTAAATTTTACAGATTACAATAAGTTTAAAAATAAGAAACAATGTAAACCTTCTCTCCAATTACTTTCTTTCTTTATTTTCTTACACCTTGCTCCTACAATTCCACTCCAACACTAAAGAATATATGCTCACTTTCTCTCATTAAACTTTGTTCTTGATCTCTTTGAATATTCTAAATTCCCATTCTCCTCTTCCTTTCAAGAATTTATAGGGCATGTCCTCTTGTGCACTGGAGGATGTGAAAGGGCATGGAAGGGAAGAGACATAACCATCTCTTAAAATTTTGGAACTGTTTGTTCCTTGATTTTATTTTTCTCATCAAAAGTTTTAGGACCACCGCCCTATGCATACCAGCAATCACAGGACCTCTTCCCTACCTAGGCGGAGGTTACAGGATCTCCATCATGTCTAGGTAATAGTTGTGTAATCACCACTCTACACAGAGCATTGGTTATGTTGATTTGTAGAAAAAACCTCCTTTTCCTCATTTTTCTTCATTTTTCCTTCTTGACGCTGATGGATCTGATGGAATGGTGTGTTTTTATAAATCCCTATAGATCAATACCAATGGGTGATATTTTGCGTGTATCCTAGGAAAGAGCTATTTCAGATGAAAAAATGTCCAAAAGGCATAGGAAAGGAAATGTCTATATGATCCAGATCTAGGGTACCCCCAATATAATCAAGTCATGATTGTCCTAATGTAAGTGATGAAGAGCGAGGATTATATGATACATAAAATGTAAGATGAAATACATACAAACCATAAGCAACCGTGATACGAACAAAACCATAATAAAGATGAGGAGCACATGATGTAGGGTCGTGGTCCTCAAAAGAAAATTGTAAGCGAGCTAGACCCTCTTGTGTACATATAGTGTCAATGTATGTAGGATAAAATGGAATGTGTTCCCAATATGAATCATTCATGAAGAATGTGCAAGTTAATGGTGGATGTTTTAAGGTAGGTGGTGCATGTGAAGTTGTATGTGATAGAGTGACATGTATAGGCTAGACATGCCCCTGATAAGGAATCATAGCAGTAGTAGTAGTAGGTGACATAAAAGAAACTACTCACACAAATGGTATCATTAAGTGGTGGTAAGTGAGGTGGTTCTTCCCTAGGCTGGGGCTCTTTTGTAATGTCTATTTGTGGGATAGGAAGATTAGTATTAGGATCCTAGTTGCAATACTTAAATGGATTGCGGTCATGAAAAATGGTATACTCCATGCTATCATGTAAGAATTTAACACAATTATGTATAGTACATGTGACAACTTGCATGACATAAAACCATGGACTTCCCAAAAGACAATTATATGATAGTGGGAAATAAACAACAAAAAAAACATCATAGACATTATTTAGACCAACAGTAATAGGTAATGCAACATGACCGAGACAAGAATGGACTGAACCATCATAAGCATGCAGTGAAATACTAGATGGACTGACATCATGAGCGGAAAGGCCTAAAACTTTGAGAAATGACATAGGACACAAGTTAAGTTCAGACCCATTATCAATCAAAGTATGCTTAACAACAACATTATAAATTAGACATAAATACTAAGTGTGGAGAGAGTGCATCAGCAAAGGCTTGATAAACCAAGTTTGGATGCATGTCAATACAAATACGAATAGTATAAAGAAAATGTTGGAATCTATGTAGTAAATCAGTATTGGAAATAAAATAATCATTACTTGAGATACTCATGATGATAAGTAATGAATGAAGAACCAAGACGCACAAATGATTGAGTTGGGCTCACCAAAATGATTGACTAAAATATGAAATAATGTATGCTAGTTAATCTAAATCTAGGAGGGCATAAAGAAGCATATAAATGAATTAAGTAACTAATGTAATAAAAGTAAAACACTAATGTGCAAGGAGAAGAGGAAAGAACTCGGATGAATAGAATATGCTTGTGGGACTATGTCGCAGAGATGAGTGGAGAATCCGGAAGCCGAAATGATCTTGTAGAATCTCTGAAATGGATGAAACTGGAGTATCTGGCTGGACTGGAGTGTCTAGAGAGGGACTAGAGCACCCATGGGTGCTTTGGTCTATAAACTGGGCATCCTAGTCTATGCAAAAGGTTTAAAACTGAATCTTACAGGGCTGGGAGGTGGTCTGGAACCCTCACTTTATGTTGCATCAAATTCATTTCCCTGTACCATATGTCACCAATAATCCAATGTGATATAAGGACCTGTAAAAGAACAAGAAGAAGTATCAAAACCCTAAAAAATAAATATGCAAATGAATGGGTTAGACTAACCTTAACTTCCACAACAGTGGGCTTAGTAATTGAACATTGCACTACATTTCAGACCCAAATGTAGTTCTGGTGAGTGTGTGCATAATGTGCCCTAGGTGATCTTGTGCTAGTCACACTTTGTGAAGTAGCAAGCAGTAACTAAATGTAGAAAATATAATAGAATGTGTGCATGGAATAAAATAAAATCCCTCCCCTATGAAGTATGATACAAATGTCCTAGCTTTGTGCCTTGTGATGGATCTATGTGGATGCAAGTGATCTCCAATGCAATAGATGGATGGAACTCTAGATGGATGATAGTAGTGAATGATGTTAGGTCTCTCAGTATGGTCTCATAACTTTGTATTTATAGGGTTATCTTGATCTAATTCCGTAATTAACCCTGAAATGGAAGACTTCCGCAAAGATAAAGATCTAAAAATGGCTAGAAAGAGCCCAAAAAATGATGGGAAAGTGCAAAATTTACCTGGGTTCCACTGGTGGGACCACGACACCCATGGGCACCCCAGTACTTATCCAGGAACCCCATTGGCTAAAATAACAGGAGGTGACAGAAGCTGACTAGGCACGTGGATGTAAAATATCGGTAATGATGAAATAAAATAAAACAAGATGGTGAAAAGATGAGGGTTAATTAGTAATTTATTCACTCAAGAACCTTCTAGATAGTAGTATGAAATCGAGATAAATAATGTCTAAAGTGCATGATTTTGGGACTACATAGATTATATACTTGTATACCCAACACATATTCCATGAAACGTGTTATTCCTTCCCAATAATAACTACTATATGTGCTCCACTTAATTTTCATAATGTCATGTAATTTATTCACATGAGTGCAATGTGAGCTCAAAGGGGC
This sequence comes from Taxus chinensis, assembly GCA_019776745.2. Taxonomy (NCBI): domain Eukaryota; kingdom Viridiplantae; phylum Streptophyta; class Pinopsida; order Cupressales; family Taxaceae; genus Taxus; species Taxus chinensis. The sequence goes on along the minus strand of CM034151.1, from coordinate 248,974,084 downwards.
CAAAATAAAAATGTATGAGACTTCACAAGGGCCCTAATTTGAGACCCAATCACATTTCTTTCTTATTATATCACTTTGCAGACATTTTTTTTTGCATTTTTAAGCTTGAGAAAATATAGTTATGTAAGTTATGAAGGAACAATCACTAATAACTTTGGGTGTACGGGGAAGGGATGTATGAGGTAGAATAAGACATTATCTAATAAGCGATTAGTGCTATTTTGTCATTTTATGTATTTTACGGTGGAAAGGTTTTTTGATTGCACGGCATTTAGTACGTAAATTGTTTGAAATAAAAAGCACATACTGTGTGAAGGATATCGAGGAAACATATTTTTGGAGATATCTAAAAAAGAAAATAGCAATCCATAAGTATTGTTGATGTCAATAGTTTTTTTGTAATTTCATCTCTTACACGTTATAGGTAGCTAAAACATAAAAAATGCAAGGGGAATTTACTTATTATTTCAATGGTTAATTTATAAACAAGTATTTGTGGTGTGGACCTAAAATTTTAGGGTAGGGGTTACATACACAATTAAAATTAGGGTTTCGTTGTAGTTATTAGGGAATTGAATGGGGTTCATCTCTAACCGTAAGGCACGTAGTTTTTCTAGGTATGCACGATGTACATGAAGTACACCATGAATCGTGAAGGGTGACACAATGTGCTTGTAGCTAGGGCAATGCATGCAACAAGGAGGGAGGTATGCTAATATTTCAACCCAATAGATAGCATTACTCCCTTTGGATTAGGAAGAAAGGATGCGTAAAAGGAATGTTCAAGGAAGGAAAAGACATGAATTAAAGGTTAAAAATTAAAACGTGTTATGTGATCCATTTTTCCATCTCTTTCTCGCGTGTATTATGTACATTAATGCAACTTGTGTTTAAAGGGTCAAAAATGAAAAAAATGAGGTAAGCCCAATAAACATGCTTTTCAATTTCAATCTTGACTATTTTTTTTGGAATAGGTGATTCTTGAACAATCATTGATAATCAAGCCATTGTAGTGATTGGACATATGAGAAAAACGTGTATTGTTGTCATTCAAAAGAGGGATTTGAAAATAAAAACATGGGAATTAAATATTTGCATGCCCCACACCTATTCCACGACTTAGTAACAATTTGGGAATTAAATTTGTTCATGTCCCACACCTTTTCCTCAGTTTAGATCATTCCTACCCAAATAATATATGTTATGTGCTCTCCCTTACACACAAATGTGAAAAAGGGTTCTATACATAATTTCTCATTCCAGTACACATGTGTATCAACTACTCTATGTACATAATTGTTGAAAATCGTATTAAAAATGCCACCTATCATACTATGATTTCCAGTTGTAGGTCAAATGGAGAACTTGATACTAACATGGACGTTGATGAAGATGTGGGTGGTGATGATTATGATAATACATGGATGTTGATACGGATGAAGACGCGGACAACACTGATTAAAAAAATTCAAAGTCCCCCAGGATTTCTACCTGAGACAATGCCTTTTGGCATAAAGAGACTATAATGAGTGACCTGTGTCAAAGAACACTTATAGATCTCTAGTACTGTAGCCTTTTTCATTATATATACATACTTATGCATAGTTGTTTTACACTAACAAGGATTAAATCATTTTAATTTAACATGATAAACTCAATTCAATTATAAAAAATTGAATATTCAGAATTGTAAAGAAGAGATGGTCAAATTGATGTGACTCGCATAGAAACAGAGAATTCGTGATCCATAATGTAAACAACAAGCCAACAAATTTTCAAACTATTAGCATACTTGATGTACGATATAATTGAATGCTAAACATATTTTGTGTGATGCAAAATTTAATATTATTGTTATTATTATTTTAATAATATTGCCTTTTTTTAAAGTATGAATTTAATTTTTAAATGCAGAGATAATTTTTCAAAACAAAATATATCATAACATATATAAAATTGAAAAAATAAAAAATAAAAAATAAAATTGGCAAATCAAGCATCAAAATCCAAACCGACATACCTTACACCTCATTTCCTCTACTAAAAATCTGACTGTATATAATTTGTTAGTTTGTTTAGTAAAAAAACTCAAGAAACAATTGAAGGTCATCTGATATTTCATTGGAGGATTGAAATATGAATGAACGGTCACCATTCTCATTGGGTATAGGTATTACATATATGTGAAACATGTATAATCAGCACTAGCACCATCTGGAAAGTGACTAATGCTTATGGGACCTTCTGTAACCTCCGTCCTTCACATGACAGGCCTAAGTAATTTTATTTCTTTCTAAAAAAATTAATTTTGATCCGGGGATTCGAGCAATGACATTTTTGTGGCTGTTGCAAGCGTAATGAAAGTGCTACCTATGGTGGAAATGGATCTCAAGACAATCAAGATGAGAGCCCTCAACCAAGCAAATAACTTGTACCTTAGCTTATTGGTAATTTGTTTTCCTCTAAGCTTCTAATTTCAAGGGAAAACTTATGGTATGTGATTCGATTATGGAACAGTTATTTTTCCCCCTAGTCTATAATTTTGTGTATAATTTATAGGTGTAGGATATTGAAGTGGAGATGGTTGAGGGTGATGCAAGGAACTTGTTGTGCCATGCGTTTGACCTTTTTTCCTTTCGTATTTCCACTGTGACAATGACCCAAAGTGAACTTAGTATCCAATGCTCGACCTAACCTGTCAAACATGAAACTTTACACTTTCATGGATTTTGACAAAGACATGGACAATAATTATTTTGCTAGTACAAGGATGAGGATATGACCAGAGATGTGGATAACACCGATGAAAATATATTGTCAGAATCCCCAAGATTTCTACCTGAGACAACACCTTTTGGATTAATTAAGGACACCTAAGATGATTTTTGACTTCATGTTTATTGTTTGAAACTCCATATGACACCCAGGTTATTTTATAACCTCCTCATCATTATTTTCAACTCCTCTAACACGATTCCTTGTAACCCCTTTATCATCAATTCCATGAAAAGATTATTGATAATTCCTTTGTTTGACATTTTTTATGAAATGTCTCCTATATTACCAATAAAAAATGGTACAACTATTCACAAAAAATAGGTGGTATGGAAGCATGCCTTAAGTTAAATATTTCCTGAGGGCATGGGAAATAAAAAATAGGAGCCTATGGTCAAAAAACCAACTACAAAATCATATATTTATGTGAACAATTAGATCAAATGTGTAAATAGGGTCAAAGGTGGAGGATCTCTGTCATCCAGCTTGCCTAATCTGTTGCATGGAAATTCGAGGATTGCCTATCAAGAATGGGATCCCAACTATTGGAAATAGAGTTAACTCTGTCCTTTTGTTCTTCATTTTGAGTTTCCTGCCCTCAAGGTTATGAAATGGCCAATGCTAGCCAAGGTAAATTACTAGTATTCGCTCGCGGGAGCGAGCTATGAAGGAAAAAAGGTGGTGAGCCCCACCCTCCCCGCTGAGCCAAAGGAGGAGAATATCGGTAAGGCCCACCCACAATGGTTTTGTGAGTGGTGACGAGAGTGACTACTCCGATAGCCTCAACCCCTTGAGCAACAATGAAAGGGGAATTTCTATAGTGATCTAGAAGATTCTAAAGGTGGGCCACTTCTAGTTCCACATTCTGAGCTTACACTTGAATCTATAAAAAAAACATTAGACACAATCATCGTTTTGTTAAAAGTTAAAATATTGCAATCTAAAATTGAATGAGAAAAAAAATATGAATTTCACTCTTTCCAAATGAAGAAAAGGATTTCCACTCTGAAAACATACCAAACTTGGGTGAAGACCATGGGATAACCCGACCGATCCCCTAATAAGATATGTTGCTAGAAGAAGGGTTCCAACCAAAATGGTTGATAGATTTTATAAATCCAAGCCCATATGGTTTGAGATTTTTGAAAAAAAAAGGTGTATAAATATTTTAATTCACCCACAGAATGGGAAATGGGGATTGGAAACACCGAAGTGAATGAGCCTATGGCCAATGGGTAACTTATTCTAATTAATACACCATGTTAAATGAGCAAGCTTGGGCTAAAAAATGATAGACCAGATAGTATAAAATATGTATTACCAAATCCAAGGAGATGAATGAAGGGAATTTTTCACCATTGAAATCTTGGGAGATTAAAAAATCATAACCTTTTCTAGGCGGAAAAGTGCAAAAATTTGAAAAAAGGTGTATCTAGAAACCATTTCCCATCCTTCCACCAAGGTCATGTGACATATCGGTGTAAATAGCTTCAAGAATGACCCTATATGAGTTTTTTTTGCTATTGGCTAATGAGAATTTAACCTTATATTCTTTCCAGGTCATAAGCCGCCGACATGGACAACTTAAATTATCTTGTAACATGTGAATCCATCATCTGAAAATCTTAAGGGTGTGAACCCAAGGAACCTCTACAAGAGGCACATTGTGGAAGGTAATGACTAATAACCACCACACCAAATGGGAATTGATGGATAGCCCGATTCTAAACTCATCTCCATTCCAAGCTAGCCATGGTTTGATTTTCTCCCAAGCTTTCCAAATACATTGGATAAAAAAATATCTGACCACTTTCACATTAGTTTTTATAAAAATTAATTTTAAGAAATTCAAACCATTCCAAGTCTTTTGAATTTAAGGTGAACCCTCATAAATTTAATTGTGTAAAATAAGTTTCTATTTCTCTGGACCATCAATGGCAAGAAAAATCCATTTGGAATAGAATGTAGCTCCCCATAGGCCAACATCTAACAAGCCTAGACCCCTTAATTATTTGGGTGTGCAATAATATTCTCAAGCAACTTGGTGAAAACCCTTATTGTGCTTTGAGATAGCCCATAAAAATATTTAAGTAGTTTCTCAACTTTTTAATATCAAGATTGAAAAGGGACCCAACAAGAAGAATAGTCAACATGAGTGGCCACAAGCACTTTTAAAAAATCTGAAATTTTCTCTCTAATGAGAGAGATTTCGTGATTTAATATGACAAATTCTTCTTAAATCAATCCATTACATATTGTTAGATCCTGGATGGGGATTTCTTCAAATGTAAAAGGGATAACAAAAATTCAAAATATTTCTCCATGTTGAATCCACTTCCATTGTAAGAGATTTAACCATGGGGGTGGAGGCATAACAAGTTATTTATAACACCATATCTCACCCTATTGAATGCTTGAACTTGAGGGAAAAAATACACATCAAGGAAGGATAAAGCCTATTGAATCTTAGCCTCATCTTTAATTAAGGTGAGAAAGGAATCATCCACAAAATGGCCATTGACAAGCTAAGTAGGAGGTAACCTTGGCATCACAATGCCTTTCACTAAGGAATTTTGAGTGGAATTAGCAAGAAGATAGGAAAATCCTTCGTCCATTAACACATACAGAGCATTAGCTAGAAGGAAACCTTGATAAATAGAGTAAAAAATAGTAAAATATTTGTATCCAATGCCATTGATGGAAAGATAGACAAAGGAAAGAAGAAAACATAGACACAAAGATAATAAAGGTAGGCATGTTATCCATTTTACCCCCTTGGTAAAATGGACATTTGGAGAAAAATGAGCTTGGGCAGTTGACAGGGGCTTCAAGGTTGGATCTATACTATTTAGGTGAAATTCCATGATTTTGGATCATTTGCAGTATTTTAGGAAGTTGAGGATCATTTGATACATTTCTTCCTCTTCTGGGTTTCAAAAGAGCCAGACTTGGTTAAATTTCAGGAAAAAATGGGGAAAATGGGTACATTGAAAAACTGGCCTTTTGAGTGTCTTATTTTGTTCCCTTATTTCCCCTAGTTTAAGAAAATTTCAGGTAGTTAGGAAGAAAATTGAATTTTTTGAAAATTTGGCTTAGAAGCTAAGATCATCTTGTCGAGCTGATGAGTGAGATAAGAATAGCTCGAAGAGCTATGAATAGGAGTCTAGCGGGTTGTAGTGCAACTAAGTTGAGAAGGAGCTCGCCAAGAAAGTTGATGAGATGAGGAGTTTATCACTGCGGGAATTATAAATGATGGGGTCAGAGTAACTCGTCAGGGCATTTGGCGAGTCAGGAGATAGGTTCTGTGGAGATGAAATGCGGCTACATCGGGTGTTGTGGGCCAGAGTGGGCCATAAAGAACAAGGATTGACAGGATGTCGGGGTGCAGTGCAACCACATCGACCGATGCAAGCCCACATAGAATAACGAGAATGTGAGGTTGCGGGGGTGCGAGCTCCCCATGAGGATGAGATCACTGCAATCCAACGGGGGCTCAGGAGGTAGGTTACGGATATAGAGGACGATGTGGGCCCAAAGGAGTCTCGGTCAGAATGTAAGCGAGATGTGCTCGACATGTGCGAATTGGCTAAAGTGGCCGATGTGGGGACATAAGGCCCATGAGGAACTTGGGGTGAGTAGGGCGGTATGGTCCCAATGTGGCTACTGATGGAATGTGGGGAAGAATGTTACCAACAGAACATTATTCCTCGTGAAAGGTTGAAGCCCGCAATGCAAACGGAGAGCTTGCCGAGTTGTTGGGGAGTTTGGATGTCAAGCTCGAGAGGCATAAGGCATGCACAAGAGTAATGCAACTGAGCTAACAGATATGAAGTGTGGCAGAGTGATGAGGGATCCATCTCAGCAAGCCAAATGGTGAATTGTCACCAAGTTTGCTATGATTTTAGTGCCACATTAACGCAACTTCCCCCCATGTGCTTTAAAATGAAATTTGATCCTGTGTGGCATACATTCCTAAAATATTCACCCAGAAACTATTAAACATAAAAAAATTAAATGTGAAAGGGGGAATTGAAAATAATCATCTCTAACCGCGAGAATTAATTACACAGGCCCGAAAATGTGAAGTAAACCCAAAAAGTGACCTACACGAAAATGTCCATAACTTTCTCTCTACTCAACCAAATTGGACAATAGTTTACTCGTTAGAATCATTATTTATTCCTCTACACTCATAAATCAAGAAATAATATAGTTAGTGAGGGTATGTGGGTAAAAATGAAGAAACTCCCCAGACTCCAAATGAACACTTCCAGGTAGCTAAAACTGTGTTAATGGAGGCATGAGAAACTTTTTCTTCTATGGAAATCCAAAGTACATCAAGGGATGGGCATGGACAGGTTCTCCATTATTTTTTACATCCAATTAATGCACTTTTTTGGTGGGTGAAAAGGTAATTTTAGTACTCTCTCTCTCTCTCTCTCTTTTTCTCTCTCTCTCCTCACCTTCTTCTATATATTGTAATCTTCTCATTTTGAGAATAGGGGGGATGTTATGGGCATGGGGAAACTCAGCCATTATTTTTCTCAAATTTATTGAGCTTCAAGCCTTCACATGGAGTATGTAAATGATTCAATGTATCTAATTTGCAAATGTAATGGACTGTGCATATTTATGAAGCAATAAATGTGTGTATTGTGGTGTTTTCTAAACCCTTTCTCATTTTTATTTCTCTCTCTTATCTCTCCTTTGTTTTTTGTTATTTTGTGCATGTTGTTGTGTTTAATGGAGATTTAGTATTGAATGGAGCTAGGTTTTGTGTCACAGATGTTTGACCTTTCCCTTGTTATATTTTCCACTTCCATTCTCCCTTAAATAGGAAATTCCATCCCCTTTTCTTGGTGTTGTCATCTTTGTAGTGTAGGGTTTCCTTGTTTTCATGCATTTTCTCTCTTTATCCCCTTGGAAATTATAGAATAGGATTAGATAGGTGTTTTTCTCACATTAGGAGTAGTTTAGTGCTAGGATTAGGTAGAAGAACCATCTTTATTTGAAGGGCCATCTCAAGTCGGCAAGTCCCACAATTTGGGAGATGCTATCGTGTTTCCAATTTACACTAATATCTCATGCACACACACATGAAAAAATAGAGGTTACTATAATTTGGTGATAAAAAATCCCAAAACCAAGTGGTTTAAGCTTGGCCAAAATGAATTGTCATTCAATCCCTTTATGAGATTTCTCTAAATTAATTTTAATAATCAAGGATTTTTTCTTGAGACCACTAAGCCCATTTTATACCTTCCCATACTACCATAATTATATTAAAAATATATCTACTTCGGATAAACCCTATTTTCTTTAGACTAACAATTGTTGGTAACATGTTGCACATGTGCAAAGTTAGGGCTTTGGAAATGATTTTGAATGAGAAATTGATTAGAGTATTCAACTACCAATTAGAAATAAGATCTGGATCCCCCATATTAGGAATGAATATGATGTACCCTTGGTTGGTGAATAGATTAAGTGGATTGCAATGAAAGGATTCCAAATAGACCTGAAAAAAGTCATTACCAATCAAATCCCAAAGGGTTTTATAGAATTCACAAGGGAAGCTATCGTGGCCTATGGATTTGACATTAGCCACTTAGGGAAATTGCCTCATAAAGATCCACAATAGTTAATATTTTATCACAAAAAATCCTTTGTGATTGAGTGAGATTACAAGGGACAACCTCTATGTATTGATTGATACCCGCTAGTCACTAAGGGGAAAGCTCCTGAGATTTTAAATCTTATTGATAATGGCAAAAAAAATATTATACCATATCTGACACTTCAGACAAGAAACATGAGCCTTCCCGGATGGCTTTGATTTGGTGGTGAGCATATTTGGATTTGAGAGAGTGAAATAATTATTTAGAAAATCAATCACCGACTTTGAGCCAATGTAATGTATCTTTGATTTGAGCATTTCTTGCATTGTAGGAATTAACAATTTGGAAACACTTACTAAGACATGCCACATGTATTTGCAAAGGTTCATTAAAGGTATTTTTTCCAAAGCGGCTAAGGAGTGACTCAACATGAAGGTGGTGGTAGAGTAAGAATTACATAAAATTCAGTCCAAATTTCACCCGAAGGTGCATAATAAACACATAAGCCATTGAATGGAATTTTTCCACAATGAAATCCATCTATCTCGCCAGTTTGGCATGCCATTAGGCCTATTACCTCCCTAATGTGGTGAAGGGTGGGTCCATGGTGTAAAAGAGTGGTATTGAGATAAACATGCATGGCTACTAGAAGTTATATTCGATCTTAAACCGGATAGGGAAATGGTTGGAAATGACCATAATGACCACGACTTCCACTGGTAACTAAAAACTCATTGGTGAAGGAGAAAAGGTTATTTTGACAACATGACATGATCGAGGCACTTGAATACGTGATCAAATCCTTAGTGAAAATTAGACCAAGTGTGCCAAATGATGGAGTTAGAATGAAGAGAAACATTGGGGTCATAAAACAAAATTTTATTGCGCATATACATCTAGGTCTACCTTTTCCAACAATCCATCGCATGGGTAAATGGCCAATCTTGTCAATAGCCAACTCAACCATATTGAATTCACCACACAACACTTGATGGGAATCGGGGAGCTTTTCAACAATCCATCAGCAAAGTGTCATCCATTTAGCTATGTCAATGTGTCATTTGATGTATAAACATCAATTACTCCAAAAGAGTGATTATCAATGTTGAATAACACCCACATGATGTGATTTTTGGAGTCACATCCATGAATAACATAATGAGGCTACCATTTGGGGGTGATAAAGGTCAAAATTACTCCACCACTAGGCTCATGATTACTAGTCATAGCTAAACTATTCGGCCAGATAAATTTAGTGATTTTGTATAGGAAAAATCCTATCACCTTAACTTCTTGCAAACAAAGCATGTCCATATTTGAAAATTTATTCCTAAAGTCTCACATAGTGTATTTGTGAGTGGATTTTATTGGACCCTTGATATTCTAGGAGAACTAATTCATTGAAAATGAGCATCCATAGACATATCCACTAAATTGAGTCCCACAAGGCTATCACAACTATTTTGCAAAAATTGTTGTTGGTTAGAAAGAAAAATTCACTAGACCATGCTTTCTATCTAGTTGAAGGTAAAAAATTGCCTTTCTCAAGATGATGAGGAGGGCTCTGAAAGAGTATTGTTCCCATTTTACGAGAGGAACTTAGAAGAAGAGATTCATAAGGAAAACCACCCTTATCCTATAAAATAGTTTGAAAACCTGTTATCTCCACGGATTCCCTAGGAGGAGGAGATAACTACGAAACATAACAGTGGATGACGTCTCCTGTGATGGTGAGACAAAATTCATAGAAGGCTTGGAGAGAGTAGCTCTGATAGGATTATGAATGGTTTGTGCAACTGACAATTCACTAGCTTGCGGTTTAACGACCTTGGAAGATTTAGGAGTAGGGTAGAGAATAGGGGCTTTGTTATAGTTATTTTTTTGATGCACAATGGTCCAACCATCTTCACCAGGGGCATGAGAGGGTGTTACATTGATATTTGAATATTTTTCTTACATTCAGCTAACAAAGGGAAGTACTAAATCTTATGGTTTACAAATTGGCATCAAAAATAGGTTTTAGGGAGGTTAATGTAGACCACCCTTTGAGTGTATCGAAAGTCCTCCACTTGGATGTCAATGGTTTCTTTAATCTCACAATAAAGGTTGACCTCAACACATGATCATCGATACAGTGTGGAAGTATAGAACCTAAACATTTCTTTGGTTATGACCTATCGTATTAAAAAAATAATGAGGTCCATAAAGTGGTTACAGGGCACGGGAAGGCCTTAAAATTCCACACAAACTGGGACTTTAAGAGTCATATGCTTGGAAATTAGAAACCCATGAGTCTAAGGGGACATGATGAACAAAGAACTTTGGACATACCAGGTGGTGGATTTATGGAACACCACGACCATGTTAGTTAGGTTAGCAAAACATAATAGAACAACCCTTTTGGTCATATTCTGAACAGAGTCCAACTTGATGCCAAACTGGTACCAAGTTGTTTGAACCCAAGAGTGAAACATGCTTTCATAGGGAATCCTTCCTAAAAAAATAGTGTATTATGTAAAATTGATCAAGGCAATGACATGCAAAATTAAATTCCTCAAGTGGCAATAAGATATCAGGAAAAAACATTACCTCATGAAAGAATTTGGGCACAAATTTCGTTGGTTTCATCCCCGGAGGTTCCATAGTTGAAATAACTAGACTATGTGAGTGGGAGGCTATTTATAAAATAGCCTCCCGAAGGTGGGGATTCTTAAAAAATGAAGGAAATGCAAGTGCATGTGAAAAAAATACGACAAGAAATCATATGACGAGGTGTTGGCGTCTGATAGCGGCAGCAGGTGGTTTGTTGCTTTATAAAAACAAAATTGATGGAATCCTTCAAGTCGTCAATCCATTGACAATGCGATCTCAGCATCTCTCTGATCCGCCCGTGGCACAGAAACCCCTCTCCTCTTATATAATCAAGGGCTCATTTATCGTCGACCTCTCCGTAGATTCAACCGGAAGTACTTACAAGATTATTATTTTTGGCTGTTTTAGTAATTTGTATGATCGGGACTTATTGATATACAGATCCCAGCAATCGTTGTGGGAAATTATTGTGAGAAATGGCGATACGGACAGAACAATAAGTTTGCCATGGTTTTTGTATAAAACATCGGGAAATCAGATGGTTTATCGTCTTTGATTGAAGAATAACGAGGTTAATGAGGATGCAAGTGATGATGAGTTTTTTGTGGATTGGAATATATTATTGGCAAACTGTCGGGGAGTCACGGGTCTCATAATGCAGATTAATTATGAGTTGGACGAGGCTTCTGGGTGATGGATCATCTCTTCTGTCTTCCGAAGGGGCTCAGTTTGTGAATTTGAACCCAACTGTGTTCTTTTCGTTGAGCTCCTGTATGAAAAATAATTTCCTATGATCAGTGGTGGAGGAGACAATGAATATATTTGGGTAGTGCCCTCTGACAGTGAAAAAGATGTAGAGGAGGAGACTAAGATGGAGATGGAGACGAAGATGGAGTTGGAGTCGGAGTCAGATTCAGAGTCAGAGTCGGAGTTGTTGAATCAGAGTTTCAATGGTTACAACCACCAAAACAACACAACTTTCCCTATGCCCTTAATATTTTGGTCGTGCGCTTAAAATTGAATGTACAGTATATTGATATTTTATATGGATTACATTTTGTGTCTTCTCACTACAATTAGTTTCTTAATTTTTTTATCTTAATTATTCTACTGGTTCTCAATTCTTCAATTTCTGTAGTTGATTTTTTATTTATTTTTTCTAAGATACATTTAGCACTCCTGTAAATACTTTAATCCACATAGAATAAGTCAAATTTGTGAGATAAAGAAAAATGCTCTTTTAATTTATAGAATTGGTGATTTTAAAAATGTTCTTTTAATTTTATAGACTATAGAATGAATGATCTTAAGTCGAAGGGTATATATTCATCCAAATTCTGTATGATGAAAAGTTATAAGAAATAGTTGTATTTCATTTAACACATAAAATAATTGTACTTTATATAACGAAAGTAAACTAGATACACAATTAATTAAAAATATGTTTTCAACTATTATTCTCCTTTAACATATCAAAGTCTAATGTGGTTTTGATCTTGATTGTAGATAAACTCCAAACAAAAAATATTAAATGAAAAAGTAAGTCTTATGAAAGTGAATTATTGCACCACTCAACTGAGAAAATTTTATTATTATTTATGAGATATTATACATCACATTTATCAATGTATTATATGGGATACCATCATGTCTCTAATTCTTTTCCCTCCTCTTTCTCTTTTCTCTTTGTTTCCAAGTTTGTAAAATTGTCTTATCGAGAGCCACTAGATGAAGATCGTTCCCATACCTAGTGATGTCTAGAGTGTTCTTACATTCAATGGGGCTTTTTTAGTGTTGTCTTGTGATCAATGTGTGCCACACGTACTTTAGGGTCATCTTTTTCTATGTTTAATTATTACTTTTTCATTTTACATGCCATGAAGGGTCCTATTTTTTATTTGAGTTTTCTATTAAGATATAAACATTATATTTTATTTACAAAAGGAAATCTAGATGATTCATTATTCACACTAGTCTTTTGAGCAATTTCAAGAATTTTAAATAAGATCAAGTATTCATGTGTGTTAGTGCACTCATTAAAAAGGGAACTATTTTATACAACATATCAATGGTTTTCCTAGATAGGGCATCATTATAACTACTAGTATTTTGTTTACAATATTATACACTAACTCTCATACATGGATATTTACTCTCATTGAGTTGTCCCCACTTTTCCTAGTACTCGTTCTTCCCAAGAATGCTATATAATTCCAACTTTGACTATCATAAGGTCATTTAAGAAAAGAATCCATTTATTTTAAAATCGTCCTTGTGCCAAAATAAGATTTTTAACATTTAGAAAATACTAAAATTTACTTGTTACATTCTTTGAAAGCAATAAAGGTTGGCAGACTTGCATCAAAGAGGATATATTACCCATAAAAGAGAATGTATTATCTGAAATAGAGTACCTACATGATTGAAATGTTTAAGTATTCTTTGGTGCACTATTTATACATGTGTTGTGTTATTTGTTTTTGAAGACAAAATCTTATTTGTCAGAAGATGTGTAACATTTTAAAAACCTATTATAATTATAGTTAAAACATGGTGTGTATATTAGTTTCTTCTCTATTATTTTCCTCTCATAACACGTGTTATTATTTATCAACATATAAATTACCCTAATATAGCACGATTCTTATGAAAACAGGGGTGATGCCACAATGGAAGTGGCCCTCCTACTTACATGATGGTTGGTTGTGGTATAAACATATTTTATTGTTTGACCTTCCCTCTCCTTTTTTTGGCTTCGTAATCCTTAAGAAAATATTCAAAATCCTCTAAATATGTGCCTTACCGCCACAATTCAAGTTTTCCTCTTTAATGCATCTAACATTACTGATTCGATAAAAATCTAAAATATTTTATTGAAATTTGAATTTAGAAAACCACTATAATGATGTACAACCAAATACGATTGCTAATAAAATTTTAGCAATGGGACTATTAAAGTAAATGAGAAGGATAGTGAACTTACCTTGATTTCTCTTATCTTGAAGTGTGTCTATCTTAGAAGAATTGATAAAATAACAACTCATGATGTCATAACCACACCTAGGAAAAATGCAGAAGTGTGAGGAATATTGGGGCACGGGCTTCTTGGTAGGAGTGAGGGTTCCTGCGGGCACCCTAGACCTCCATGGGGTGCGGGAGTCTTCTGAAAATGTCAGAATATTATTTTTTCACTATCACTAGGGTTTCACACTTTTTGGTTGATGATTACATGTCTTCAACACTTGGATCGCTGAGGTACCTGTAAATCTACAACACATATAATTTCCTACAAAACCCTCAAACTACATCAAATCCTAAAATATATGTAGAATGGGTGCTTAGACTATCCTCAGCTATCAAATAAGTGAATTTATGACCAATATCTACACTACATCTCAGAACCAATGTTGTTTTATGTGTTTGTGTTTGCAATAGTGCTCATAGGTTGCCCTCGAGTCAATGAGGCCAAGACAGCGGGTGGTAGCTAGATAAAATGCAAATGTGTGGATGGAAAAATGATCTTCCCCTTCCTATGCAGTATGTATGCAGAGTAATAATCCCAATATGTAATCCCTTTTATATGTAGATAGATATCCCTTGATAGAAATTTTCCTCCCTTATATTGGTATGTTTGTTGTGTTTATATAGGGATCTCTTGCTTGAATTTTAACACTAATGAGATGATATGCTGACTAGTACCTCATGATAGGAGTACGAAAAATGAAAAAGGCTCACCATAAATGTAAAAAATGTGAGCAAGAAAAAAGAGGACACATGAACCTAGGATGGACAGGAGTGCCTAGGTGTTAGTGTCCAATCCTGGGCACTGGTGCCTAGAGATAAGTGACGACAAATGTGTGAAGACTAATAGATGGGTATCTTTGTGACTTGGAAATAACTTGGTGTATGAGTGATAGATGTGAGAGATAATGACAATAGAAATAATCATAACAAGTAGAAGAACTAGGAAGTGTGTCATTAGTGAATACTTTTCTTACTCAAGATCCATATATAAAATAACATACTTTGCGGTATAGTATATAGTAGTAAGCACATGATTTTGGTTCTACATATTCACCCCTTTATACTATTTGAATGAAATTCAAGTAGTGTAAAGGAAATAAGGAACATACTTGAAAGGATTCTAGAGAATCCCTATTGTAGAAGTATGCGTAAAATAAAAACATATAGAGTCACAAAACATGGATCGGCGTGTCAATCCATGTCGTACAAAGTGAGACGATGAATTGTTGTGAAGAGCACTTGGAAAAATTGATGATTTGATTTCAAGTTGATTTAGAGATTTTAAATTGTCACTTGATGGAGATTTGATGGGGTAGAGAGTGATCAGTTCCCAACCCAATTTTGTATGTGTGAAATGCTGAAGGATTTTGGCATCCTTCAGCTAGAAGAATATTTTTAGGAAGATATTTCTAGTTTTACCCTCTGACTATGACTACATACTCAAATTTCCATTCATTGTAGATAGACAATGATAAAATTTTGTTCATTTCGATCCAACGAGAATAAATCATATAAGAGAAGAGTGTAGGAAAGGAAATTACGTCCCATTTCCCTCACTCCAAGGGTATCACCATGATGTGAATGGATTCCATGTTAGGTCATATGGAAGAGACATAGTATAGAGTGATATCCCATGTTAGGTTATCTGGGAAAAATACAAAGTCATGCAAATCCAAAGTTAGGTCATCCGGGATAGGTAGTGGAATACACTTTTTCCTGTCAATTGGTTGATTTGTTTCGATTAGTCGAAATCATATTGAAATTAGATGTGTATGATATATTACTCATGGAGAATTTTTTTATTTTTTCCCCCTAGATTAGGTGATTAGGGGGAATCACTAGAAAGTGATGTGAAATGTTGCATAATGTGTGATTGAATGACGAATTAGATAAATAAAACGATTGTGAAACAATGTGAGGGGTATCATAGAGTGATCTTGATTGTATCCCCCCTTTCAGAAAAAGAGGGACTGATTGTGAGAATGAACACTGAGTTGAAAGTACATGTGCACTAATGTAATAGTGAATGAAACATAGTATAGTAGATATCACATAATTGTGAGTATATCGAGTTGGACATGTGTGGAATTGAAATACAACATTGTGGAATGTGTACAATATGATAGTAGGAAAAATTATAAAGAGAATGGCATAGACGAGACAAAAAAATGATGAAGTGAATCTCAAGATATGAGTAAAATCATCTAATGTGTTTTAGTTGGGAGAATGAGTGCAAATAATGACCATATTAATATAGAAACTGTAAAAAGTGATATATATAGTAATTGTAAAAAGTGAGTAATTAATTCATTTGAAGTTTGATCGAGTGTGATCTTAAGATCTGAGCGTGCGAAGATGTCACAAGTTATAGCAAAGAGATTGAGTCAATTCGAGATGGTGGTGACAGTTGTGGTGTCACATATGATAATTGAGTTGGTGAGTATGCTGATTTTTGAAAAAATATGTTGAAATGAGCTATTTTTTGTGAATTTTTACAAAAATTGTATTTTTGAGTTTTTATGTGCTTTTAACCTGGGAAAGAGTGACCAAAGTGATAATGTCCCTTAGGATGCTAATGCTTAGATATAGGCATTGGTGATATGTTCCTGGGTGTTAACGACCCAAAAGGCATGTTTTTAACCCAAAACATGATTGATGTGAAATTTGGTGTATTTTGGTATTATGAATAGTCATTTTTGCATGTATATGCGGTTCTAATTTTGTGTGTTTGTTGTTGTTTTATGTTGTGTAGAGGGATATTCATTCAAGGGAGTTCTATGGTGGTCATCATTCAAGTACATTATTGGGATTGGGGTTATCGAACAATGAGTGGAATATACTAGATATTGTTAGCATGTGATACATAGTGAGAATGGGGGATGTGCCCCATAATATGTCAATGATTATTACATTATGAAAGAAATAATGTGTAGACACTTATATTTTTTGGTTACCTAAGGGGAGATGATTATGCCGTTAGA
The DNA here is from genome assembly GCA_019776745.2 of Taxus chinensis. Lineage (NCBI taxonomy): Eukaryota > Viridiplantae > Streptophyta > Pinopsida > Cupressales > Taxaceae > Taxus > Taxus chinensis. The sequence continues at coordinate 248,957,094 of CM034151.1, read as the reverse complement.
GAATGTATATCACATATTAGGAATACTAGTTATAGGAGAGAGATTTTAGGTGATGGCGGTAGAGGACGCTCAAAGATAGATGAGAGAAGCTAGGTAGTATTTTACCGAAACATAGGTACAGAATGAGATCCATATTAGCTTAGATGCCATATTGAGATCTAGGGTTCCATGATTGCAGAAGTTTATTGTAGTTTTGATTACTTCATTAGTGGTGGAGGAGGGTGTGTGGTGATGTAGGCATCTTGTGTAAGATTATAGTCATTCCTTCATATACCTTGTTTCTACCCCAATCATGCCAACCTATCACCTAGCATGCACTGGGATCTCATCTGAGGTGTGCATGGGTGTTGAGCCTCTCCTTTATGTGAGCTTCAAAAGAATTGTTTGCCATTCATTGTAGAACAAGTTGCATAAATGGAAACATAGAAATTCACTCAAAAATAGAAGATACAACCAACATATCTGTGCACAGATGCATCATAAATGGAAATGAACATTGTAAATAAGCATAATGAAACTAGATCCGACTTAGAATAATATGAAGAACATAAGGCTTTACACTTTTCAGCATGAATAACCAGAATCACACACTATATATTAATTTATAAACATTTGCAATGGATCCATTATATCATGAGGGTCATACAGACCGAATACATCAAGGGATAATATCTTAAACCATACAAAGATACTCTATAGAGAGAGATTTCTTATCTATTCTATCCATTACAACCCTTGTTCATACACTAATCCATGCCTAATATGCTTAAAAACATATCTTGCAATCATTTCTCCAACACCTTGTCACTACCTAAAACCCTCCTTAACCCTTCATTTCCCCATCACTTCATTCTCACCCTCTTCTCTCTTCATTTCGGACCCAAACACACCTTTAAATAGGATCTAGATACACCACCTTAGTTTCCTTCATAATCAGATCACATGCTAAGTGGAAGTATGGTCCTCCATGTTCGAATGCCTATGCCAGCTTGTAAATTCCTCCACTACCTGTAATGATCATCTTAGGAATATCCCTTATGTGGAATATTCTTTTCTTGACCTCCAAGGATCCAGGCTGACACCTTATCCATTCAACATGCATACTTGGGATTTCCACATGTTTCTCCTATGATAAATCATTCAAAATATGGATAAGTCCCTAAACCTTCCTAATCCTATGTGTGCCAATCTCTTCTACCACGCGCCTTTCCCTTGTTCACTTTTTCCTGAGTGCCTTCCTTCTTTACTACCTCCCACGCGTGTTGAATTCTTCCTTGGGACTTAGTCAATTTCAGGGCCCAACATTACCCCACACTACGTGTGTTTTTCTTCCTCAGAAACACCTTGCCCTTCCATAAAAGAATAAAGAATAGGGAAAATGGAAGAGTATATAATTGAATAAAGAATGGAAGAATGGAAGAATCATGTTACTGTTCCATGAGAAATGGAAAATATTTCTTCACAGGGGATTCAATCTTACCCCGAGAATCCACCTCACTCTGCACCTACTGAAGTAAGTCACCCACCATCACCCTAACTTCATCAAAACTCATCTCATCCCCCTTATCCTTCAACGTATCTTCAATTCTTTCCATCTACTTGCTAAGGTCTCCCAGCGTGTCCATCTTGCGAGTGACTTGCGGGTACAACTCTTTCAATTTAATTTTAATCGAAACCCTTAAAGTTTTGATCACCTCTTATTTATTCTCTACCTTGGCCAAGGTCTTGTCCCACACTGCCATATTGCCCTTATTTTTCTCTTGAAATTATTTCAAATCCGCTTTATGACTGGAAAATAATATGCTTTCTACTCTATCCCTGTCACCACAATTGTCATATACAACTTATGCCATTTGTTTAGTGGTATTTACTAAGGTAAGGAGCTTGGAGTACCAAGATAGTATCTCCCCAGTATTTAAACTTTCTTCCTTCTTCTGGTGACCCATTACTTCTTCTGTTGATTCTAATGCAAGTGGTTGCCTCTCCATGGTGAGTATGCATGCTAAGTCTTCTAAGAAATGTATGGTTGACTCATATTTCTGATCAGGCTGAGCCAATTCTAAGTGATTTAAGATAATGGCATTTGAAATGGGATCTATCTTCTTGTGGACTTCATGCACCTTCACCTTTTCATCCCTCAGTTCACACCTTAACTGCGTACTGATCAATTCTTTTTGTTTTATCTCCCTATCCCTCTCAATGATCTCCTCATTCTTTTTCTCAAGCTCTTCCTCCAAGATCCTTATTCTATCATTTTTGTTGAAGATTCTTGCTTCCACCTCCACCGATACTTTGTTGAGCACGTTGCAAAATTTCTCATCTGACAACTTATAAGAATTTACAAGATTTATCCCCTTGGTGTCTATTGTCTTCATCAATGCATCATAATTTACCTTAAACTTAGGCTCATCAACGTGGGACTCAAAATCCCAAGATAGCATTTTCCTCATGCATGGATATGTACCCTCTTCATCAAAATAATACCAAGCAAGGATTTGGTCGCTGGGCAAGGTACTTTGGAATTGTTCACACAATACCTTGTTTGGATCAATAATATAAGTCATAACATGTTCTTGTGCTGCTATTGTGCCCTTACCACATATGCATGCTTTTATTGGGAAGCTTACTACCAAGTTGGGGTTTCTACCCATGCTCCCATACTCATTTCCTACACTTTCTCTCTCCTCAGTTTCCTTCAACACTTCTTCGACGCTTCGCTCTACTTCGTGCTCCACCAACTGTTGGACAATACCTGCCACCTCCCTCTCTATAATGTTATCTATATACTCCTCGATCGAGGTCAGGGTCTTCTAATCACACATGTTTACCTCCTCACTTTCTCCTTTGGTATGGGTTCTATCCTCATACTTCTTCTCCTCTTCATCCCCTTCTTCTCCAGAATCATGTACGTTGGACACATGAGGATTTTGGGCTTCCTCGCACTCTTCATTGTCTTATTCATTTTCCTCCTCAAAATCATCATCCTTGATGTTCTCTGTCCTCTCCGAGTTTGAACCTTGCACCACCCTCTACTTTTTATTTACTGGTGACTCTAACACAGGGGACTCCTTCTCGAGTGACTCTTCTCTCCTAGGAGACTCTTCTTTCTCTGGTGACTCCTTCCTGATGGGAGACTTCTTCCGTCGAACATAGGTGCTTGTATCCGTGTCTAACACCTTGTCTGCAATATTATCTTTTGATTCTCTCTTCTTAATTAATACCTTCTTCTTTCTCCTAGCGGGTTCCTCATGGATTGATATGTCATCCTCAACACAAGCGCCCTTCTCAAAATTGGGCCTTAGCCATAAATACACCCTTTCCACTGTCCTACCTATAATAGGCAATGTCACTTACTTTACCATGTGTACGTCATGAGATACATAATTTTCTACATAGGTGCACTTTTTGGGATACACCAAGGTCCGACACATTTTGTGGTGATCTTGATCTAAAACACTTAGATCAAATATCATCTACTTAGCCTCCGTAAACCTGTTTACCATGCCTTGAAAATACTGCACTGTGAAGGAGAAGGGTAACTTACACTAAGGAACCTTGGTGTCATCTATCAAGGTAAACCTAGTGATACAAAAGTATTAGTATACGATGAATTTATCTTCTCCATCCACTAGTGTAGTTAGTTGTTCTGGTGTCCTCCATTCAGCCCTAAATAAGTCACGCATATTTTTATATCATTTCTCAAAGCGCGCCTTGTGAGAGGTCATCATGGTGTCACAAGTGTAAGCTTCAAACCTCTGCACAAGAGAGGGTTTCTCATCCAGGTACTCCCAAACAAAATTATCTGGCCCAATGGGCACTCCAATTTCTGAAAAGACAATGGTAAGGAAGATATTACCAAACATGATCTTCTCTCCATCACATGTGACATCAATAATATCCTCCATAATGAAAGCTGAGAGATTGTAAATGGTGCCCTCCGAGATCTTGCAACAAACATTCAACCAATTTTTTTCTATCTGCATCCATCTCTCCTTCCCATTCAACTTTCTCACCAAGTGTGTGGCCATCGTCATAACAAGGTCGGTGATTGCAGTGATGTAAAAGTACCATGAACCCTTATTGTAATCATATGTCTCAACCATTTTATTGATGGCATCCTTGTCACACAACTCCTTATCTAATAGTTCTCCCTTGCAGATCAGTCCAGTGAACTTAGAAATCAACTATGGACTTATGCACATCTGCCTTCCTACGAAATAGAAATAGTCCTCATGTATGTGTGACATTAACCACCAGTATAGTCACTCTGTATTTCCAAAATACGACAACTCATAAAGTTGTAAAATCCCAACCTTCTATAACTTCACTTTTACTTCATTATCATAGATGGGTTTCCCATTTGACGTCCTCTTTTTCATAGAATGAACCAACTCTAGGGTCATCTCCTTTTCTATGGTGCTCATGCGATGATTGTAATTGCTCACGGCCATCTTCCTTGTATGCGACACCCACTCTTTTCTTAGTAGCACGCCATCTGGGTACTGCATTTCTATTCTTCATTGAAACTTGTGGAAATAGTTAGTTTTCCTTTTCCATGTCCCATTCCCTTCTTTCATGAATTGGTACCTCCTTTCCTTGGTACCATTTTTCTCTTTGTCGGTCCTTTAAATTTTCTTCCTTGCGTCAAGTTATATTACTACTCAAACACTTGGCTCTACTTCTATGGAATTTCCATGAAAACCCATACCCTATCTTGTAAACCCTAACCTGGAGCACTTCCTTTCCACAAGACAACATATCCACCCACAAGAATCCATAAACAAAGTCTTCCACATATTCTTGTGTACTTTTCCTCCACACTAGTTCACTAGTCCTTCCATTTCTTGTAACATCCTCATTTTTAACTTTAGAACAAGTGAATTTTTTTTTTTTTTTGATAATTGCATACTGGTTCTAAATACATAATTTAGAACTCACAATTCAAATAACCATTCATATAACAAGCAACCATATGCAGCTGTAATGACTCGGAGTACTTCCGATCTATTCATTCCATGACTCGGTAATCTACCGATCTATTCATGAGTAATAAGAGTCGGTGTTTTTATTTAACACATCACTCTTGCGGTTCTCTTCCCTAATCTGGGAATTCAGAATGCTCTGTCCAAGGAATCTAACTGAATAACTGTTACCATTATTCATCGGCATCTCATCCCTTAGACTAGGTGAATCAGGACAACGCAATCAGCAGCTTGCGATACTTTGGCCAAAGATTTGAAACATAACTGTTCATCGTCTCGTATTCCTTAACGGCATACTCGTCAATCTGGAATACGTCCTTCACCCCATTCATATGTTATATAGAATGTCTTATACTGATTACTGTCAGTCCTTCCTTCCACAACTGAATCACTCGGAGGCAGATTAACAAGGTGATTAATGTTATTATGGATACCCACGAGGGTTAGGGATATGATGACATACCGGTTCAACCTTGCAGTTCAACCAGTGTGTCATGACACCCCCAAAATCTCCGAGGCAGTCATATAACATGACCACGTTCTTAACCGGTCCCCTGGGTAACTCGTGCGAAATCAAGTGTAAATCTCAACGATCAATGCAAGGGGGGGTCGCCATAAGTCACCTGCATTGTTGTAACTTCGAGAAGATCCTAATCTTCTCGGAGGTACAGCCCTGCAGTCGACTTTATGCCGTCAACCTTTAGATCCGCCTCGAGAAGATCTACCCAAAACAAGCGTTACGCACTAGAGTTTAAATTACTTTTTTTTTTTAAGACCTTTCCCCTAAGGTTAGCCTTTCCAAATCCCTGGATTCATTTTCTTAAGACGGACCCTCCTCTATTAATCCATTACTTGGTAGAGGTATTAAGGTCTAGTTTCTATCAAGGAGATCATTAGAATACATCTGATTCTAAGCAACAGATTCAGACAATATCTCATAACCTATGCTTGAGATTGCCACCTGAAACTCCATTGATTGCTTATCAGTTCTCTTAACTGAATTCATATCATACTTTTCATTTTAAAGCTATGAATGATTAAGAATCCAATCTACTATTGTCCTGGTATACTTAGGACTAGGGATTAGTAATTCAATCCAGCTCGTTCAGCGTTATCTTTTAGGCTCAATTTTTAACCTATCTTCTAGAGAGACAATAATTAAATTACAATATTGCTTTATGCTAGAACAAATCAGAACTACTAAATACTCATAAGAATTTAGTCTAATTACTTGCAAGCTTTCATTGTCAATCACAAAAGCATCCATAATATACAAAGATAAGTATGCCCCTTCGTTACATAGACCGAAGAAAGCTCATCCTTCAGAATAGAATACAACACATAAGTATCAAACGCTTATTTTCATTCCTTTCAAAACTCATACAATTACATATTATGCAACAGCATACTTGATATAATGCTAACGGAAAAGAAACATCTTTTCACATATAGTACATCTATAAACTCAAGCTGTAATTCTTTATAAATCAAATAAACTATCTGATCAGACTGCCAGATCTGCATTGTTTTACCTCTTACGGCAACCATCTGCAAAAATAGTCAACATGAGTCAGTTCAATGAACTGAGCATGATAAGCACCAACTTTTAAAACAATTACAATCCATCAATTGTTTCCATTAAACACCCTGTTTAAATGAGATCAAATATCCAAATAAGAAAACATATTCAGACTATGTCCTTGTAATACAAAATGATTACAAACATGTAACTCTATCATTGTTACAGAATAGTCTTAAACACTTTCTAATATTTCATCAAATATTAAAGAAACAAGAACGAATGCATATAAACAATCATTGAATCCAAATCACGACACTGGTCAGATTGTTGCATTCTTCCAAAAAAAAAAGGAAATAACATAACAATTTGGAATCCTACCAAAACGTTACCAAATTAATTTCCCACTGTTAAACAAACATCAACCAAATTGGAATAAAGGAAGAGAAAGAGCCAATCCATTCATACTTCCTTTCAATTAAGTTCATCACTGAACCGCCTTCACCTATGAAAACATTCAACCAGAATATAAATGAACAATTTAGACAAGCCGCAAGCCAGATCGCTGTTCTAAATTAAGAAATAGAACACGGCAAACTCCTAGACAGCAACTGACACAACAACAATCCATAAATCAGTCTGATGTCCAAAACTAGTTTCTCCTAAACACAGTAAGGCTTTCGAACCAAGTTCGAAATCAAGAACTTCAAGCGTATTGCTGTAATCAACAACTCTATAACATTAAGCCTTTTAAGGTTTCCGAGAAACTATGCTATGATGACCACACATTGGTTCCAATTCATGTTCAGTCAATCGAACTGAACAAACAGAAAGGAACTTAGCATACTTATACTTTCTTAGTCTATCAGGCTGAACAAACGGAAAGGAACACCATCAATCGATCCCTACCTTGGTGCATGCAAATCCCTAGTGCAACTCACCCAAACAGGGCCAGAACACGAAAACAATCATCAACGACGCATATAAAAAATCAGACAAACAATCAAGCTCTTATTTCAACCAAGAAACCCGACTGTACTCTGCCAATATTTTAGCACAAATAGAACAGGTTGAATATGTAGTTGATCACCTAAGGAATCTGTACCACCAAAGCAACATGCAACACAAAGTACTCCAAGAAAATACAGAGGTCTTCAGTACAGATTTTCCCTTCAAGTCACTGGATCAACACTTAACAACTATATATACACATTTTTAACTTGAACAGTGACCAAAATAGAAATAGAACATTGAAACGTCTCCTCACAGTCGTTCAGAATTCAATCCTAATAAATCCACTAATACACACTACATACTGATAACGGATTTGCGCCCATAATCACAAACCCAACAACAGTATAAAATAGAATTAATTGATAAATCCTTCCATGCCATTCAAGACAAACATTCCGAATGAAACAAGTATAAGCAAATCAATATACTCATTCCAAAACAATGAAATAAACTGAGCTGCTTCGAAACCTTCGAACAATTTTCACAAGGAAAGGCAATACATCCACATAAAGTCAATACTCAGTATTTACTACAATAACAGTAGCCACAAAACCTATCTTTTCCACAAGGCTTCCACGACAATATAATAACAAAACTCAAGATGAATCTACTTTCACAACAGTAGATTACTATAAACGATTCAATCATGAAATCCACTGAGTCGTTAAACGAAGTAAAGATTGTATATATTGTACACAGTCAACAATAATCCCGTTTCCACCACAACAAGGAAAACACTTCCGCTGAGTCGTTAAAGACTACGGTAACACAACAGTTGCCTATTCCAAGCCAGAAATTAGAAAACAATGAAACCCATAAAGTATCATTAGTTGCTGTTAACAAAACCACGACAGAGCTTCGAAAATCTTCAAAAACACAGAACAATCAAATGGTACACCAGTATCCTTCCCTACTGTCTCACAACAGCATTGACGATCAAAAGTCGACAGCAAAACAGTGATCTATACCCTTCACAAGTATATTCGACGGGCTCTCGCCAAACAGGCCGAGCATTCAAACCTTTATAAATATAAATCTCTCATATTTAAACCAGAAGGAATACACAACAAACAGAGTTGAAGTTCGATTTCAACAAACACCCAACAAGCGGGAATTGCCAAAAATCGAACCAGAAGAGATACAGAGCCAAAATCAACTAAATCTTCATAGAAAATTTATCTAATCTTCACAAACAAATGAACAGAGTTGTTTTAATGAAGACATTTGAAAGACAGCAAAATATTTAAAGGATAGGGCCTAGCATGCATGTATTTTGATCGAATTTCCGAAGAAGACCACAGGAAGAGCTCAAACTTCCTTTTCTTTTTCCCAAATACAGCGACCAACAAAATTTCGCTGTCCCATTTACAATATATCCTCCATGGCAGAGAAAAGAGCCAGAGAAATTCATTCTCGCCATGCAACTCAAAGAGAACTGGTGCGATGAACCAGTAAACTAGCAGAGAGAGAGAGAGAAGACCGAAAATCGCAATACACCAAACAAACCTTCCAACTTCTCGTTTGCATGCGGTTTCGCGAGCTCCGGGCTCGACTCCCTAAACGTTAAATGCCATTAAACCAATTTTCCCGCTTAATCTCAACTCCCACCGACCGCCAAAATTGGCGACAGTCCATCCAAAAACTCAAGTTCATTTCCAAACTTAGTAATTGCCAAGTCTGCCAAGGTTAGCCGCCGCCTAAGCCTCCGCCATATGCCTGTCCCTCATCCTTATCCTTCCCATTTATTGCCATAGAGAATAGCGCCCATGGTTCGCCACCCTTCAAAGGCCCCTTCCCATAAACTCTTAGTTAGCTAGGTTAGTATCTTAGGTTAGAGTTTTAGGGTAATAACCATGCTAACCATTTTACACTTAGTTATTATTTTAGGATCATAACACATAGCCTAGGTCTAGGTTAGACTAACAATAATCTAACCCCTAGGTTAGGTTATTGTTTTAGGTTACTAACCCTTAGTAATTCAGTTTGGTCCTTCTCCTGAAAACTCGGAGAGACCTGTATCATACTTTCTAGAACAGAGCCACTCCTGTTCTTATTACAGAATTGTATGTCAATGAATTATTACCTGGTCTTTAATCGAGACCTTCCAGATATACCAGATATCGGGAACCGTTTCATTTCTCAAGATCAGCCTGAGTCATACTCCTGACCAGCTTACCAAATGCTTCCATACCTTGCAACCTGTTCAAGGTTCGTGATCTAATTTTATCACTTCACAAAATTAAAGCATTACTTGGATCAATTCCTCTGGTCCAAGTCTAGATATTATTGATGAATACCTGTATAATTCATTCCGTGATCAGATTAATATTCAGTCACAAAATGAAATAAATAAAAGAGTCTATTAATATTTTGACTCAGTCAAGATCTGCAATCTGCAAGAAATTTAATACATATCAAGCATGATTTCCGAATCGAGGTACACAATCCATTTATTAGAAATCACATATCAACACTTGAATGCTTAGGAGAAAGTAACAACAGTTCAGGGTGTTACATGTTATTTATAAATTAAACCCGTCTAAAGTAAGGTTACCTTTAATAAAGCAACCTTATCCATTCCTAATCATGTTTTACCTTTATCCCACATGTAAATGGATGAAGTGTTTCCTTTATCCATTGGGCTATATAAGGATCCCTCCTTCTACCTTTATACCTCCACCTAAACTTCTTAAGAGAGAAAATACAAAGCATATAGCAAAGAGACTAAGAGCTTGCCTTTTTTTTTCTTGAGAGGTCACCATTGTTAAGAGCTAAAGCTTCCTATCCTTGCATTCTTTAAGGATCAAAAAAAGAAATTTTTGATTGCCATTGGAGCTAAATAGGTCCATTCATTCTTGTTGGTAATCTAGGAGAGTAGAGATGTTAAAATAACATGCATAGTTTTGATGTCATGTTTTCAAAGTTATAATGTTAGTTTAGATCTTGCTTAGTTCTCTATCTTGATGGTGTTTATGCTTTGTTTTAGCTAAATTGTAGAACTATTTTAGGTGGTAGTTCTTGTTTCATTTGATTTAGAGTCAAGCAAAGTATACATACACACACTTCTAGCTAATATACGATAAGATCCACCCCATGTAGCCATAAAATGGCCTGAAGTGGTCACACCTAGTGTCCCCAACATACCATTGAACTATGTGCCAATGGTTTATGATATTGTCTCCCTGCCCATTATAGTGTGTCCCATGCCACTTCCAGATGTGATACCCAAACCTTGTGTATTTTTACCTTATCCAAAACTTCCTCCAAATATGGGAATGGTTTGTGCAACCATTGATGTCACAAACAAGAAATTATATCTCTTATGCATAGATCGTTTACTTGCACCGATACTAACTTGATTAGCAATACTTCTTCCTTGATCTAGAAACCCAAGTGCTAGGGATTGGTCACCAGGTGGGTTCAGATACACACTTATGGATCTGATTTCTTCATGTGACAAGCTCTCATAAGAAGATAAAGGGGCTTCTCTCCCGTGCTTTCCAAGATGGGGTAGCATAGATTGCTTAGGTTCCAAGTCCTTAGCATGAACCTCAACTCCTTCCTGTAACGTCTAAATCCATAGATCCATCACACCTACAACCTCACATTGTCTAGCCATCTCCCTTTCATGAGCTTAACTATGCTTGAGTTGTCTCTCTTCCCTTTCCTTTTTAGTTGCAATTTCTGCCAACTTCCTCCACCCTAGCTTCCTCACCTAGCGCTCAGAGAAGCTTAGCCGGTCATAGGAAATTCTTCTAAACTTAGGGTAATGATCAATATCTTCATATACAAAGGGATAGCACATAAAAATGATCATTTGGGCTCCCTCAGAAATTTAAACTTAACAACTTCTATGCAAGAATATGTAGAAATGGTGTATTCTATAGTATAACTAGTTAGGAATCCTTTCCACCATTGATCAACAACACGTGTCTAAGTTAGATCTACATCTTGCAGCCTCTGGTAATCATCTTGGGTCCATACGCATGATCTATAGTACCATCTTAATCTTGATGTATGAGTTGAAATACATTCATATAGTTCTACTGAAAAACAACAGAATAATGTTTTGTACAACTCATGGTGTAGGTTATCTTCTACCCATCTACATGCATCAAAGTCAGGTGCTAGAGTTGAATCTTTGACCAAAATCATCCTCTATGCTCTTGAACCATTATTCAACACTTTCCAAGGTCATACATTTGGTCATTATGCATCACATGGACCAAGATGTATTCCATTTCTCACAATAACTTTGAAAAGAGGTCCTGGAAATGGAACCAAGATTTAGTCATTTTTATACCCTTAGAAAAATAGGCTAATCCCATGTGTGCCAACCTATCACCCAACAGGTGTTGGGCACTCACCCAAGGCACACGCAAGTGACGAGCCACTCCTTTATGTGTGTCTTGTAATAATACATCCCCTACTGATATAATCTTAGATGCAAGAAGGAACAGAACCATGTATTCATTCTAAGAGCTTAGGATGAGTTATCATATCAATGCATGCATTCAGATAACAAAAGAGAAGTATCAAACAGAATACTTCCTGAATTGATTCATAACACAGAGGAAATTCATTAGGGTTTATGCTCATAAACAAAATATATTCTTTAGAACAAAACCTTATATTCATATTAAGCAATCCAATAACCACATTACATTCATTAAGGCCATAACAGACCAATATAACAATGCATATCAAATTCATGCATCAGGAACCTAAGCTATGCTTTCCACATTACAAAAACCCATTACAGACCCATCCCCCTAAACATGCCATTTCACCTATAGTCATCTTAACGAGGACCCTAACCCATATAACCCACAAGTATCTCTGCAGAGCTTCATCAATCCAAATGTTATATGTTGCCCCTTTGATTCCCTTTATTCTACTTGAGCATCTCTATATATAGCTTTAGTCTCCACCACCATGCCTTCCTGAGATAGCAGATCGGTTGTCAACTGTCCATGTGTTCCTCCAATGGAACATGCTTCCTTTGATCTGAGATCTCCAATATTTTCAATGATGTCTTTCTAGATCACTTCCATCACATGTATGGAATATTCATTTCTTGACCATACAGGTGTCAAGTTAGCACCTTATCCACTCCGCATGTTAGATAAGTCACATTTTTCTTGTGTGCTACCTAGAATGAAAAATATGTCTAAGTCCCAAAACCTATCTTACCTTGAGTGTGTGTCATGTGTTCTACTAAACTTGATTAAAACCCCATCCTATGTGCTTTCACCTCACATTCCCTACTTCAAATAAGTGCCATGCGCCCACACACCTTCTTGTAATTAGCCAATATTCTAGGGCCCAACACCCTATAGCATTTCTTCGATGAAAGGGGTGGGAAAGGGAACAATGACACATATTGCATTCAAATCTATGTAATCATCACATATCCTTATCCTCCTATACTTTATAATTCTAATAACCATTGGGATTATCCATTATAATCCTCAACATCCTCAATGATGTCTGATGCGATCATCTTATCTATCTCTTCCTTTTCCCAGACACATAGATTTGGGTTCATTCAGTAAGCTCTCTTCCGAATCTGGTGCACTCCTTCCTTTAACTTGATTTTCATTTTCCCCAAGGAGTGTTGAACTCCTTTAAGGTCATGGGACCTACACATAAATAAGTCTTAAAACTCATACAACATATCAATGATCTTTGAAAACTCCTTTTTTGACCAATAGTCCCCAATAGTAGCCTCCTTAGGTTTTGTTTTTGTGCCAATGTTAACCTTCTTTGTTTTGAGGGGTTCATGGTAGGCACGCACTTGCTCATCAACATTATCAGTTACTTCATGAGTACCCATAGTAAGGTTAACATCCAAGTTCTCCACTTATTCACCATCGATCACGTAGACCAATTTTCCTTTCTCTTTCTCCATGCATGCACACTCAAGTTGTATCTCCTCTGATTTTTCCTCATCAAATCACGCTTCTAAACTAGGTTCACCCAATAATTCCATTATTTTATCCTCTGTTGGCACTATCTCCCATTGTTAGGTGCTTAAAAATATTCAATGCCTCATTCACTGATGGCTTGGTGCTCCAATATTTATAATCTTAAAGGAGGTCAGTCATCAACTCCTGTCAATTTCCTATCTTACACTACATCTCTTAGTGAATGTACCATCTACACGCATAGCCTTGTAAAGTGAAGTACAACTTATGTACCCATAAAGAAGGTGGAAAGGATTTTGTACTTTCCATCCAAGACTTCTCACATGCTTGCATGTGAAATGAGGTGGGATCCTTTCCATGATAATATTAAATGATAGTAGGTGCATTGCTCTAGTAAAACCTAACAGAGAACGTGATTCTCACTTCATGCCACTATAGAAGGCTATCACAATGGGTCCTCCCACATATGTGTTGTGGTTACAAGAAAGGTATAGCTAAACATCCCTCTCCTCTCGACATCACTTCTCCACTGGGTCTCCATTTCTCATAGGAAAACATTGGGGTTGGCTCCTCCAGAATAACTTGGTAACTTCTTGCATCCAAGGTGTTTTATTGAGTGCGCCTTTATTACTCTCATCACATAACCTCTTAACTACCTTCCCACAAACTCATATGTCCCATGCACCCAATTATCACATGCCACACTAATTGTATCACTTATAGATTGAGCATATTCCAACTGAATAACACCCTCCTTTGTTAGTTGAACAACTTCATGATCCTGGATAGTGCGCATGTAAATGTTTTCTAGATCTTCTTTTAAAGGCTCAATATAAAGAGTTGACTTCCCATATATTAAAGGAATGATAACTCGTTCCTCTTTTTTCTCAAAGCTTACATACCCCTTATTAAAATGCAATCCAACATTGTTCTTATAACACTAGGGGAACCCAAGTAATGCTAGAAAGTTGTTCATCTCAGCTAGCACCAAGACTTTGAAGTCTCTAGTGAATTTTCCCCCTTGGATAGGGATATCAACATCCTTAAAGATACCAATGGGCATCACCTTTTTCTTATTGGAAATATATATCACATTTAAAGATGGATATAATGGGGTCCTTCCCATTGTATTCCAGGAATCCAAGGTGAGAACATTGACTTATGTGCCTGTGTCAATCAGAATATTTCTCAGAAGCCACCCATTGACTACTGCATTTAGGGTAATCTCTTTATCATAATAAATGGTATGAGGGGAAGGTTAGCATGTAAGACTTTCCTCTCGCACTCTACTCTAGAATTTGGCATCTTATTCCTTAACCATTATCCTAATAAATGAATGATATTTTCTTACATAAACATTTTGCATACCTCCTAGACATCATCTAGATCCTTCTGTGGAGCCTCAACACTCCTCTTTTACTCCAAATTTTAGGATTGCTCCTTCATAAATTGAATTTACCCTTGAAGACTCCTAATTATGTCCATGATCTCTTGATAGACTTCCTTATGATGGGTAGGGTTCAAATACTTCCCATACACAACCTCTTCCCTCGTAATCAATGGTCTCTGCTTATGGTATCTCCCTAATGCGCACAACCCCAGCTTGCATCGTCACCAATACATGTTCTAATTATAACTCGTGTTCTACCCTTAGCATCCAATGTGAGTTAGAATTATTCATGCTTACCATCTCGATGCTTTTTTATTTCTAATGTTTTTGGATCATGTGTTAAAATAACTTTGGTCATTCCTTGTACTTGTGTTTCTTCCCACACCAAGAGCATTGCAATAGATAAGGACATTTGCGCTTATAGTGCTTTGTAGATCCACATTTGTAGCAAGTTCCATGTGGGAACTCACTTCATCTACCTCCCTAGTTTCCTCGACCTCAAAATCCTTCACATAAACTTCTTCCATGGGATCCTCCATCTGCACACCCTTCATAGTGAGGACCATCATCATTGGAATTGTTTGCAATGTCTGTATGGCACACACCAATATCAATGACATCATGTATCAGGTCAATTAATCTATAATCCTAAGTGTCATGAGTAGTAGAGGTGAAAATTTTGTAATAGAAGGACACATTTTTCCATATCGCACGCTACAATAGCGGGAACCTTCTTACATCATGATATCCATGGAAAATCTCACAGTCCATTGATATGGCATGAGCTGACCTTCATGTGTAATTTTCCTTTATATGACCCTCTACTTCACAATCCATACACCATAACCCATTATGAGTCTCATGAGTCGAGTTTGCAGAAAATTTCTCCAGTTGCTTTGCCATTACAACAATTTGGGCTTCTAGGAATGTAATAATTCATGTATCAATGCTTCCTACTACCTCAACACAAAAGGAATCCTCCAAGGCCTCATGTGGATTTGTGATTTAATATTATGTGAAAGTTCCCTCCTGAATGATGTGATCAGTCCTCCAACAAACGACTAAGCATGTTGTGAATGGTGAATGCCATAATATAACTTGGATAGGAGAGTCTTAAAATGTGTGTCATACTCCTGTACACTCTCTGCCATTATTTTTTGAATCTCCTTCAACGTTTTGATGCTTTTCTGTTTAAAATCAGATATGTGGAACTCTACCAAAAAGACATTACAGAGCGCAATGTAATCCACCGTTGTCTAGTGTGGGTCATACTTCCTGTATCAGCTACATGTGCATCTTTACAACATGGTTACAAACTAACTTGCTTTCCACTCTGAGGAATTAATTCCCTTTTCATGCCATAATAACTCACACTTGTGTACATGTTCTGCAACATCCTAAATGCCCTTGTAATCAGGTAACTGGAGTGACATCTCATAAAACACCTATTAATGGTGTTGTGGACCTTGTCCTTCAGATCTAAAACCTTGATTCCCTCCATTGTTTCCTCCACCACCAGACCCACTAGATCCACTAGTGCCAACTCCTCTAGATCCAACAGATCCTCCTCCTGTCATAGGTAAGGGGCCTAACATAGTTGTGCCCTGTGATCCCACCATTGTGTTAAACTGTGCGCCAACAGTATGTGATACCAAACCACTCTCAAATGTGTTTCCCACACCATTCCCAGATGTGATACTCAATCCTTGTGATCCCAATCCTTTCCCAAATGTTATGCCAGAAAAATACACCCAAACACAGGAAATTATTGTGTATCCATAGATGTACCAAATGAAAAATTATACCTCCTAGGTGTCACTTGATTACCAATACCGATACCAATTCGATTATCAAAACTTGTCTCAAGAACTGGAAAACTAAGTGTCAGGTTCTCATCACCATGTGGGTTAAGATGCACACCTATGGCTCTCCTCATTTCTTCATATGAGCTGAGGGGGTTTCTCTTCCATGCTTGCCAAGATGGGGCAGCTCATACTGCTCAAGTTCCACGTCCTCTACAAAAACCTCAAATCCTTCCTGAAGCATCTACCTCCATAAATCCATCACTCCTATAGCTTTATTTTTTCTTGCCAAATCCATCTCTCAAGCTTCATTATACATGAGCCACCTCCCGTCTCTCTCCATTTCCACCGTAAGGTCTTCCATCCTCTACCATGCCAGCTTCCATGCCCCGTGCCTAGCAAGAGTTTAGCGAGCCATGGGAAAGGTTTCCAAACTCAAAGTAATAACCAGGATCTTGATAGCCAATGGAATAACATGTAAGAATGATCCTCTAGGCTCCCTCAAGAATTCAAACTCAATAATTTCCAAGAAAGAGTCCATAGAAATAGTGTATTCCAGTGTATTCCAAGGTATAACTAGTCAACACTCTACTCCACAAGTGATCAATAGCACAAGTCCATGTCAGATCAAAATCCCATAGCCTTTGATACTCCTCATGGGCCTAAAAATGAGGTCTATAGTACCAAATTATCCTTGATGCATATGCTGAGAGCCATTCATACAACTCTACTAGGAAACAACAGAAGAATGTCTTGTAGAATTCCTGATACATGTTCTCCTCCACCCATTTTCGTGCATCAAAATCAGATCCAGTATTGAACCTTTGAGAAAAATCATCCTCTGTGCTTTTAAGCTAGGTCTCGATGTTATCCAAGGTCAGATGCTCCATCGTTACACATCATTTTCACAATAGCTTCAAAAATAGTTCCCGACAACAGAACCAAAATGTAGTCATTTCTTCATATACCTTCTTTCTACCCCAAACACGTCGTTCTATCACCTAACATGTGCTAGGCACTCACCCAAGGCATACACGGGATCCAAGCCCCTCCTTTATGTGATCTTTGCGAGAATGGTCTGACATTTATTGGAGAATAAGCTACAGAAATGGAAACATAGAAATTCACTCAAAAACAAAAGATACAGACAATGGATTTGTGCACAAATGCATCATAAATGGAAATGAACATTGTAAATAATCATAATGAAATTAGATCCAACTTAAAATAATATGAATAACATAAGGGTTTACACTTTTAAGCATGAATAACCAGAATCACACACCATATATTGATTTATAAATATTTGCAATAGCTCCATTACATCATGAGGGTCATACAGAATGAATACATCAAGGGATATTATCTTAAACCCTATAAAGATACTCTGCAAAGAGAGAGTTATTAGCTACTCTACCCATTACAACCCTTGTTCATACTTGAATCCATGCCTAATATGCTTAAAACCCTATCTTGCAAGAATTTTTCCAGCACTTTTTCACTACCTAAAACCCTCCTTAACCCTTCATTTCCCTAGCAGTTCATTCTCACCCTCTTATCTCTTCATTTCAGACCCAAACACTCCTTTAAATAGGATCTATATGCACCATCTTGGTTTCTTTCATGATTAGATCACATGCCAAGTGGAAGTGTGGTCCTCCATGGTTGAATGCCTATGCCTGCTTGCAAATGACTCCACTACCTGTAATGATCATCCCGAGAATATCCCTTATGTGGAATATATTCTTTTCTTGACCTCTAAGGCTCCAGGATGGCACCTTATCCATTTAGCATGCCTAGTCAGTATTTTCACATGTTTCTCCTGTGACTACTCCTTCAAAATATGGCTAAGTCCCTAAACATTCATGCTCCCGCGTGTCAACCTCTTCTACCATGAGTCATTTCCTTTCATGATTTTTCCTGAGCACATTCCTTCTTTACTTCCTCCTGTTTGTACTAACTTCTTCCTTGGTACTTAGTCTATTTTAGGTCCTAACAAAGATGCATGATAAATTTTGGTGCATAGAGGAAGTTGGTACTTGGTATGCATGGGCATGGTGTGTATTTGCACATTTTTATAGGAACCTATATAGGTTTACATAGGAGGATCATGAGGGTGGACTCAGAGCCATCACATTACTACATGTATGGGATTATGAGAACATTTCAATACTGAGGTTTCTTGGTGGGCTGATTTTAGAGTGGGTGAGAGAAAACATATTTGTTGCGAGATGAGTAGGTGTTTGGAGTAGGAGGATGGACACCGATACTTATAATCCAATGATGGATTACATGGGACCAAAGGCCATTATATGAAGGCCATGTTGAGCCTATGGAGGATGAGCAAAGGATGAAGTGGAGCTATGATGTATCCAATGTACTATGTGTTTAGAGGATCAAGTCCTAGGGGTATTAAAGCTATTTCAGGTTGAACATGTGTCATGAAAGTTTGGTATTTCTCATAATTTTCCCCCATAGATGTATGTATGGGTAAGGGTGAAAAGATCACTGAGGATATTAGGGGTGAGACTATGACCCAGATGAGCACAGCTAGTGCCCCCTAGTCCGGATGAAGTATATGCGGTGATAGAGTTGATAGAGGACAACGACACCGGATGTACTGAGGCCTATACTGCATGGTGGAAAATACACCGATGGGTGCTATTATTTCTATTTGTTATGTATGTGGTCGGAATACTACCAATTGGAGAAGTAGAGTAGAAGTAATCTTCCCTTGATGCGGCTGGCATAATGGCAATGATAGCATAGCGTAAGTATTTGTTTATTGCTAGTTATAGTTTTTCACATAGTTGTTTGATTATTTTCATCATGTATAATGACTAATATGTTGATATGTGGGTATAAGTGATGTGTATTGGTCATTGATTTTTGATACATTGGTCCAAAAATTGATGCAGAATGTTCCTACTAATGTTCTCATTGGTAGTGGGATGTTGGAGTGAGTAGATTCCATTGCGGGTGAACATGCCCACTTGTTCAAGCCAATGGAAATATTAGTGACGATATGTATCATGTTGTTGAGTGAGCATAATGTGGGATGTGTAGAAACTTAGCGAGTTAGGGAGGCGATAGGAGGAGGATCCTTAGCACATGATTTGCTTACATAGTATGTGGATTTATAGAGTTGGTTCTTAGAGTAGTCGGTTGAGTTATCCATTTTATGAAGGTAGGTGGAGTGACATAGAGGCTATGAACAGTGGTATAGATTGAGTGAAGAAGCATCTATTTCTAGAGCTCTCACAGTTCTATATAGTGATAGTTATGATGATGTATAACATGTATCAATGTAGTGATGTATAGGGGATTTCCCCCCATCGATTGTATTTGTAACTATGAGTTTTTTGAGGATATATATATATGGATGGTTGTCATGATTATGTTGTGTTGAAAAATTTATTGATGTGTGATATGATGATTGTTTCTCCTTATTGGGTTTGTGATGTTTGATGAGTATTGAATAAATTATTGTGGTGAATTTCAAATTTACACTGATGTGAAATAAATGATTATATATAGTATGTGATGGATAATAATAGATGTATAATATTGTAGATAAAATGAATGAATCATAAGATGACAAGAAGTGGTATAATGAAATGTGATGAGATCTTTTGGTGTAGCAAGAGGGAAGGAAAACAACAAGGCATTAAGGGTTTGTGTTAAAGTAAGGCTATAAAAGTCAGAAAACTTAGGTAAACAAGGAGGAATCGAAACACTTAGGGCCTGAAGCAATAAAATAGAGATGGAATCTAAGAAAGCATGAAACAAGAATCCAGTGGTAGAGAAGGAGGAACCCATCAAGGTTTACTTAGAAACACAATACCCTCTAGGTGTGGTTAAGGCTGAGAAGTGGATTTTGAAGCTGTATAGGTACAAGATCAGTGAGTTCAACCACATAACTACTGACAATGACAAGTCAATTTAGGAAGATCTAATCAAGGACATTCCAAGGTTAGACAAAAGTGGAAACCCTAGGGTGGATGACTTAGTGCTAAAAGAGTTACAGAATATTGGGGTTTTGCAGCTATGGGAGTTTTCCTTCTTTGCTAAACCCATCCCACTCTTCAGGTGGTTAATGTCATGGGTGCTTAAGGACTTCTTCTACTTTACAAGGATAAGAATGAGAATTACAGGCTAATTGATTAGAACATTAATGGGCCTATGAAATATTGGTGAGGACATGGAACTTGATTTTTGTACCACTACAAAAATTGAGGATTTAGTGAAGAAACTGAACTACGAGAAGGGAAGAAGGGCCTACGTTATTTCAGAACTTGATGACCTGACGTTAATATTCATATCCCGACTCATCAGCTGTAAGTTAGGCACATATTAAATATGTACAGATAAAAACAAGAGGTTACTATACATTGCATATAGGGTATTCAAGTAGGCACACTACAACTTTTCTCAATTCATCACAAACAGTATCATTGAGGAGGTGCGAGCGCATGATGAGGTTGGAGAAAAAATCAAGTGGGGATCCATACTATTGTTAATTGTATTTTGGGAATTTTGTGTCCCAGATGGGCCAGGATGAAAATGTGTGGGTTTACCCACTGGTGCACTCATCTCCTGCAGTACAATTTTCACAATTCACTTGCGATGGCACCATCATGAATACCTACAAAGCACGAGTGAAAAAATGGTATGCAAGATTATGTGTAGCCTTCGAGAATGAATGGAACATTCCCCACAAGTTTCGGCAAGTTTTTTAGGACCAAGTGAATTTTACGGTTACACAACACTTCTGTTTGGTGAATTTTATGATGGCCAAAGGAGAAATGGGTTTGTGGTCAAAATTTCCATTTGCATTCACTGCTAGATACATGAAGTATGTTATCAGCCATTTAAAGGATGCAAGAAAGATGACTTTTGATGCTGAAAAAGTGGAAACTAAAGTAAACACCCTTTGTGCAACCTTTAATTATGGTTTGAGGTAGAGCATATAAAGAGACTTTGGAGCCATATTTTCTAGATCTACACCCACATATTAATGTTACCATCAAGGGTTTCATCCACTGGGTTTTTGTGTAGCTTCGCCCTAAGACACAAGGAGGAGTTGAGATTTAGATCATGGAATCCATGTTTACAATGCCGTAGGAGGTTCCAATCCTGCCAATGAAAGCAATCCAGGAGGAAGATGGAGAGGAGGGAGAAGAAGAAAGTGAAGGGAAACTAGACACTTCCCAAAAAAGGAAGTATTATACACACTGAAGTAGTAGTGGAGATGCAAGAACTTCACAATAAGGAAATGTTGAGGCTTCATAGCCAAAGAACAAGGAAGTTAAGAAATAAAAAGAGGAGGGTCTAAAAAAAAAGAAGCATAAGGTGCACAATGTCTCTAAATTGGTAACATAAATAGGCTCAAATTTGGAGCATATGGCATTTAGGGAGGAGCTCAAGGAAAAACTCGAGGAGGAATAAAAAAGAAGAGCTAAGGTAGAAAGCAAGGTAGTGAGTGAGGTATGCACCAAGGAGAAATAACATTTTGCAAAAGGATCGGGATAGAGTCCAGTGCATGGAGCTTCACCCATTCATCCCACCAACCTAGAAAATAAAAATAAATAATACTCCTTTGTGATCAAGGAGGATAGAGGGTTCACAACAAGATAAAAGAAACAACGTTCAAAGCTCAAGGTAGCAAGGAAGAAGTGGAAACCTATTTCCCCACACATGGAATTCGTGCATGATCCCACAAAGGTGATGTGTGCAAGGTTTTGGATCACCCTTGCCTCGAAGAAACTACATACGTGGGATCTTTTGGATCAAGAAGGGAGCATGATAAGAATGAAGAAGATGACCAACTGGAATATGCATTGTCATGTAAAGGAGCCCAAATTTGAGGGCAACGATCATGTGATCAAGACCATTCATTTGAGAAAGAACGGAGGAGAGCCATATAAGGTGGTGGATCCAAGCCACCTCACTGATGATCAGGTGCGTAACGCGCTGCAGAAGATGTCATTGGAAGTGATAATGAAATTTTTGGATGTGTGGGCCACTGTTCAAACTTTAATCATGAAGAATAGAGATAAATAAATGGAGAGATAAACACTACACCATGGACTGAAGGGTGAGCATGCATGGACCAAGGAGGCATACGATCGATATGGAACCTTAGTTAAGAAGGTACTTGAATGATGCCCACCGTTAGTAAGCCAAGCCATGGAATATTATCGTGATGAAATGGAATACTTGGAGGACTTAGTGAGGATGTTGTTGACCAATATCAAGGATGGCACGAGGCTGACAACTATGGATCTTGTTAAGGAGAAGGAAGATAACAAGATCGTTGTGGAAGCCCAGATCACTGAGTTGGAGGATTTACTCACCCAACTCAAGGAAGAAAATATATTGGTGGATAAGCGCTTCAACAATTACAGGAAGTGTGATCCCATTGTTGATGCACAAGTAGTAGAGGAAGAGGCCTATCTTAAGGTCGTATAGGAAAAGGTCCCAATGAACAATATTGAGCGTTCCCAATTGATAATTGACACCACTGCTCAAAATTATAAGATAAGAATAAATCTCTAGAAATTAGAGTTCAGGATTGGTGAACTTTGGGATTCCATCACAGAATGGATGGATGAGTTAGAGGGTGTTTCCATGGAGTTGATGGTGGCTATAAATGAGCTCAAGGGGAGGGTTGAGGAAGTCACACTAGAACAATTACCCATCATGGTAGAAGAGGCACCAGGGAAGGATTTAAGAGATTTGGAAGCATGGGAGAATTTGAAGGGCATGTTGGATGTGGATTTTCCTTAACTTCTGTAGTTAGTCATTTAGTTGGTGGGACCATACAACATTTTTTCCTTAACCAAAATTTTGTTCGATGGATTTTTGGTTCAAAAACGTAAAGAATTGTTGTGGGAGGAAATTGAAATAGTGTGGGGTAATGTTGAGCCCCTAAGGAAGCTATAAACCTAAGATGCATAAGTTTTTGTTGTGTGCCAATAGGGTCCAAGGGTTGGTATAGAAGTAACTTTGGGGAAAACATGGAGGTTTGTGCCCAGGCAGAATAAGCTCAAGAATTAACCACATTTTGAATCATGGTTAAATTCATGATAAAGGAACACATGGAAATGTGACCATAATTTGTTATGGATAAGGTTAGGAGATGGAAACTTGTAACTCAAGGAAATAATATTATGAGGTATCATTATAGTTATCATGACAGGATTAGGAGTTGTAAAGTGGAGTTATTTATGGTTAGCTGGCACTTGTATGCTGAGGAAACTTGAGTATGGCAAGAGATGATGACATTTGGTATGTGGTTAACTATGAGTGATGGTTAAGTAGTAAGGGAATATTATTTCAAGTCCCTTGTTATGTATTGATTTTCACAGTATGGGAGAGAGTTATCTAGCATGGAAGAAAGATAACGGGGTATGCGGTGAAGCATGTTTGAGAAAGAAGGTAGAGAGAGCTAGGATAAATGTGTATGATCACTCTTATAACTTTTGTATTGAAGCCGTTATAGATTAATACTGAGACTCGACTGATGTATCTGATCCAGTTATGGACTTTTTGATGTATTTTGCTACTGTAAACAACTATGAGTCAATATATATGATGGTGTTGTTCTATATATCTTTTTATTATGGGTTCAACCATAGTAATCTTCATACCACTCATGATTTGGTTTTGATTCCTTTATGTTGATACAATTTTTTCATTCATATGATGGTGTATTTAAGTTTGGATCTAGTTTCTTTATTTCTTGTTTAGAATGTCTTTATGTATGTCTATGCATTACTCATCCATTAATGATGAAAATTCTTGCAAATCTCACATAAATGAGGGGCTTGAAACTTGTGCATGCTTTGGTTGAGCACCCAGTTTAGACTGGATGATATGTTAGCACGCTTGGGAGTTTAAGGGTTGGGAAAAGTGACTATAGTTCTATGTGCTTATGTGTGCAATAGTGATCCTAGGTTTCCCCTGCACCAATAATGCTAAGGTAGCTAGTGGTATCTAGATATAATGCAAATGCATGGATGGAAAAATGAACATCCCCTTCTTATGTAGTGTGTATGTAGAATAAAAATCCCAAGATACAGTCCCTTTGATGTGTAGATAGATATCCCTTAATAGAAATTACTCACCCTAATAAGGGAGGGAGCACAATTTTTGTCCTAACTATCCTAAGGGAACAAGATATATAGGATAGAAAAAATTTCCCTCACCTCATCTTGATAAGTGTCACTTTGTGATTGCTTGGCAGAGGAGAGAGAAAGACAAAGCAATAAGCACCCGGGGGTTGAGACCGGGTCATATGAAGAACCTAGGAAAGGGCTGAGTATGTGATCTTTTTTTGTCGCAACTTTTCCAATGGGATGGGATATTTGGTGTAATAAAATTCACCCTCACCTGGTGAGGACAACTGGAAAAATGTGGTTTATTGAGGCAAAGAGGAAAGGGGGCTGAAAAATTACCTATGGAGCCTTCTTGGGGTCATGTGGAGGACCAAAGGATGAGATGGGAATGTGGCATATTTTTATGTTCCAACTATCCCAACAAGATGGGATAGACATGATAGGAAAGTGTTCCCTAACATGGGAGAGATAAGTGTCACTTCATGATTGCGTGATGGGAAGAGTTAAGAAAAGGTGAGAAGGGGCTTAACTGGTAACTTTGGGCTTCATCAGGGTCACATGATAATCCATGGGGCTTACTTGGGCATGGGTGCATTTTTGTGTCATAACCATCCTAAGGGTATAGGAAAGATGGGACACATAAGTGCACCATAATCTAGTGATGACATGTGTCCACCCTTAAAAATGGATAAGTCCCGGAAGCTTACCTTGGAGAGAGGCTTGACAAAAAAGTTTTTGGAGCACCTAGAGGTATTTTTTGGAACTTATTTATATAAATTTGAATCCAAACATAATTTTGAGAAGAATGGGATGGGTCCCATGATATACTTATTACTAAAAATCCCTAAAAAAATAGCCTTTTTTGTCTCAAGACCAAAGGTTGTGCTTGTTGAAAACAAACTTTAGAAAGAAGCACATGTGTCTTGTGAAAAATATAAAAATTTAGAGCATTGAATCATATTTCCAATGGTATCTTGTTTGACCTATAACTAGTTATAGATCTATAGGAATTACTTATTGAAGATCATATAATGGTGTATGTTGTGTTTATATAAGGATCTCTTGTTTGAATTTTGATACTGATGACACAACATGCCAATTAGTATCTTAAGATAAGAGTAAAAAAACTAAAAAATTCGACCAAAAATGTCAAAATCTGAACAAAAACAAGGAGGATACAGGTGCCCAGGATGGACAAGAGCGCCTAGGCGTTAGTGTCTAGTCTTGGGTGCTGGTGTCCACAGACAATTGACGATAAATGTGTGAAGACTAATAGACAAGGATCCCTATGACCTGACCAAAATTAGGTGTATGAATGACAAATGTAAGAGATAAAGACAATAGAAACAATAAAAATAAGCAGATGGAATAGTAATTATGCCTTTAGTGAATAATTTTATTACTCCAACTCCATATATAAAACAACATACTTGGTGGTATAGTAAATAGTAGTAAGTGCATGATTTTGTGTCTATAATTAGTTTGTAGGTTTTTTGTAGTATTATATAAACCATAATATACTAGTGATCTTTATGTAAATGGAGACAATTACATAATGGAAATGAATCTTCTACTTACATAATAATTGATTGACTGTGGGATAGGTATTTTCCATATTTTAGCCTTCCCTTGTCCATACAACTTACAAAATACAAATATGAGAAAATTACAAGATTAGGACATTTTCTAGTTTCCTTGACTATACTATTTTTTTTTACTCA
Organism: Taxus chinensis; assembly: GCA_019776745.2. Classification (NCBI taxonomy): domain Eukaryota; kingdom Viridiplantae; phylum Streptophyta; class Pinopsida; order Cupressales; family Taxaceae; genus Taxus; species Taxus chinensis. The sequence goes on along the minus strand of CM034151.1, from coordinate 248,930,619 downwards.
ATATTTTTCACATTTTTATGATACATAGATATAAAATCTATACAAACATGAGTACACAAGGAATCTTGAGATTGATGCAGGAAAATCACAAATTGTTACACGATAATAGGAGATGGCTTGGATCCTCACGCTACTCTCTTCGGGGCATCTCCCCACACTATATTGGTGCTTTTGTTTCATTATATTACTTTTAACTTTCCTCATCAAGCTAATTTACATACATAGTGTTTATTGTTATTTATTAGATCCATAGAACTCACACATGTGTTTTGTGCAACACTGACCTATTTGTTATCTTTGTTGTTACTTTTTCTAGTTTTTAAAATTGTTTTCTATAATGTTGATGTTATTTTTTAATTTGCATTCATTCCTTGATTATTTCCTATGTGGATTTCATTGATTTTGATGCTATGACTATTTTTTTGTATGACCCAAAGGAATTTCTTGTCTTGTAACACTATGGGTGACCCATGTTTGTGACTTCATTCCTACTTTACATGTATGCATTTTCTTCTTTGATTTTGGCACATTGTGCCTTCTAGTATGATTCTCTTATGACATTGTGGGTGTCCCATGTTTGTAACTCTATGCCTATATTTGACTATGATTCTACATGATATTTTTATATGACTAAACTCCTGGAAGCACAATGGACTAAGAGGAGGGGTGAATCATTCCTTACAAACTTAATTATAATTTCATATTTATTTCTTAAACCATTAACCAATTAATCATCCATTAATGTTTGCACAACATCATATAACATACATGAAATACATCATGAACAAGAGAAGCAACACCATAACACAGATATAAGTGGGAAACCCTCAAGGGAAATAAAACCCGCTAAAAAAATTTATGATATTACTCGCAACAAATACTCAAGTGGATATTGTACGCAGTGAAAAACTAAAGAGTAATTAAAGATGAACAAATTAAAAATGCAAACCCTCCCTGTACTTTCTCCAATGCAAACCTCAATAAGGGTTGTGAAGACCTTGTCTATGAAACCTTGCAAGTGAATGTCAGAGATGATTTTTGGGTGCTCTTGAGTGCTCTCCAAGCTTGAAGGTGAATGTTATAGACATAGTTCAACAGAGTTTTTGTGCTTCAAATTCAAGAGGATTTTCAAGGAAGGTAAGCCTGCAATTTATAGAGAAAAAAGTCATTAAAGTTGGTTATACATGGATAAATGAGTATGATAAAAATAGCATTGTGGGTAGTTGCAATAGTGTCAGGGTCAGTTAACGAATTAATTGGAAAAATATGCATCTGAAAAGGTGGTTGTACATGCATTTTAATTGCCCCCACCTTTCTAGGATTCTAGAAGTGCAGTTAACTAGGGTAAGGATAGGGAGTCCAAGTGGAAAATGACTAACATTTGCACACACTTAATTAATTAATAAATAACAATTATTTAGGGTACAAATGGTACATGAGATTAATTTAATTAATCCAAAGGGGTACAATATGTATTAATTAATCAATTTAATCAATTAATTACAAATGGGTGAATAACATAGTTTACTATAATAACACTGGGAACACGCGGAAACAAAACTGTAATTTTGGGGTGTCTACATTTTGCCCCTCTTTAAAGTGTTATTACAAATTAATAGTGATTTAAAGATAGTATACGCATGTGGATCAGTGAGCGGAAAACTAGTGAAGCATTGAGATGCCCCAACAAACAAACTAATAGAGGAATGCCCCCTTAAGGGGATGGATGACGTAGCAAGGTGGTAGACAACCGCTTGATAGGAAGAAAGCAATGGATTAAAACAATGATGGGAAAGGGTTGTGTTCGTAGTACAAACATTAGTTGGAGAGTAGTTTTTTTAGAGCAACCTGATTTTTGCTATTGCACAATAGAGTTTTCACCATGATTAGAAAATAATCAAGATGGTTAACCCATATGTGCATAAAGAAACACACACAACAAAGAAAAGATAAAAAGGAAAACAAACCCAATATAAAAATTAGGTTACGGCATTAGGGTTATAAAGGAACCAAGATGTGATCACACTACTTGTAAGTGGTCCAAAAAGAGTAAACATCAACAAAGAAACACAAAGTCAAAAAAGAAGACAATCAACTATGCCCCTAATGCATGCCACAATGATGATTAAGTAGATACAAATGCTCCCAAATGAAAATAGGATCAGACTGAAAGAGTGGACTTAAAGTGACTCCTTATGATGCTCTTGTTGAATCCATTGTGCAAATGATCAAAGTTGAAATTTCCCAAGGGAATTTATAACACGAAGGAAAAATAATTTGTGTGACTTGCCCCAAGAAGAGTTAGCATATCATACAAAGGGAAGAAAGTGATAGTTTTAAAATTGATATGATCACTAGGATAATAGATAAAAGTATGACGTTTATCAAGATTGCATTGAGATGTTGAATGATTCACTTTAACTGTTTTCCCATTGTAGGATTTATGTGACAAGTGAATGTTTGTCTGAAAGTTTTGTAATTTTTGTAAAAAAAAATTATTGTTGAAATATTTGATTTTTTAAAAAAAATCGCAAGTTTGGAAATACAAATGCAAACAAAAATGAAGACATTTCATTTTTTAAATAAACCAGGAGGAAAACACAACACGTTAAAATGACAAAAATATATAAAATAAGCAATAGAAAGAAACCCAACATGAACAGGAAGGAACCACACCAAAGCTGTATGTGAACAAGGATGTGAATAAATTTCCTGCAATTGGTCCACAGTAAAGATAAACAAAGAAAACATAATGACTAACTTAAAGAATAAAAAACATCGTCACAATGTTAACAAACTGTAACAATACAATACAACATGCAAAAATGACATCTAATGAATTTCTAAATGTGTTCCACATTGAAGAACTAAACATAGTTGAATTCCCCCAGGTGATATCTTAGCACACGAGAGTATTGGATCAGGGTGAAGAGCGGAGTAATACTTAGATACTATGAAAGATACTCTTGTCAAATCCCATTGAATTTTTATCTATATTTGATTAAAATGTAAAATACAAGTTTTCCCTATGGCAAAGTTATATTTAAAAATGGTAAATGATTGCCTCAAGCATAGATATACACTACGGGAAATAAAGATGAGTATGATCTGGAACGATCATGAGGAGCACCATCAAATGGAAAAATTGTTGAACTGTGTTATCCAGTTGCTGAAATTTTTTCAAACATTATCTAAATGTTTTGTTTGTGACAATTTGAAACTATTTTTAGAGTCTTTGGACAATTTTATATTGTTTTTGTCTTTTTGAAGTTTTTTGAAACATTTTTTTGATTTTTTTTGTATTTTACAACTCAGTAAAAAAAATACACTGCTTGAAAGCAGGTGCAAATAATTAAAAGCATTCCATTCCATTGGCAGAAATGTAGATGATAAAATGATTAGGGTGTGTCACTCCACTCATGGCTCAATGAAACTAGGAAGATGTGAGGGCTCATCACCTTGAGCCAAAAAGGACATGAAAATGAGGTGAATATTATGGAAATGATGATAATGGATGCGAAGACACAAGCTGTAACAATGATCCATATGAGAAAAATGTAACTCATCTCCAGTCAAGATTACCTGACTAATTACAAGATGATTCCACTTTATAGGTTTTGACTTGACTTATATCCAGTGATGGCCTACTGATTGGAAAATATCCGATTAAAGGAATTGGTGTCTCTCTATAACATGAGTGGCTAACTTACTTCTAGGGATGTTTTTGATTAAGCACTTTGATTCAAATTTCATAAAGGCTTTATTGAATGATTATTGTTTTTTGTGAAGTACCCTACATGTTGCCTCATGCCTTCAGCAAAAGGCAAGGGCTCAACACCGAAGATAAAATGTAAGTGAGTAAGGGCTTTCTCCATTCTCTGTCTCATACTACCAGTAAGAAGTATGGGTTTATCGCCAAAGACTGAAGGACAAAAGTTATATTGATTTTATAAAAAGAAAATTGTATTTTTTCAATTGATTTAATTTTCCTTGTATGTTGATAGCGTGCTTTTTGGGAAGGAAACATTTTCCCCCAAGTCTCAACCTCATGCAACTAGTAAGATGCAAGATTTCAACACCATAGATTGAGATGGGTAGTCAAAAAGGACGGGTAAAGAACTTTAGTGCTTTCAGTTAAAAAGAGAGATTATTTGAAAGGAGTATTTTTCTATCACTAAGATTCAAGACAAAACCATAGGTAAAAATATCTAAAATGATAAGAAACATAACAAAGATGAGACACAAAATGCCCAATAGGAACTATGTTTACATGTGTCGTAATAGGTGAAGAAGGTGAATATATGATAATGGTATGATTAACATATCTTCTAATAGATGGAATGCCTGACATTATTTGTACACACTTTTCCATTTTCGATTGGAAAATGGTTCTCTAATACAAATTTTTATTCTCTTTTTGTGATTTTTGAGTTTTCTAAATTTTGTAGGATGAAGGTTTGAAATGGAATTATCAAGAAATATGTTTGTGTTTATTGAATTTGAATGGTCTTGAGATACAAGAATTGTGTAGATGAAATGCAATTCAAGAGGGAGAATCAAAAGATTCAATAATTCCTTAAATATGAGACTCCAACAGACATGAACCAATTCAAAGGAGTGAAACCAAAGTTTCGATAAGTCTTATAATATGAGACTTGGGTGGATAAGAGCCAAGTCAAAAGATTTAACCAAACAATTCGATAGGTCCTGAAGTACTAGACTTGGGTGAACAAGATCCAAGTCAAAGGATGCATGATTAGATAAGTCTTCGATGAGATCGAAAGACATATGTGATATTAGAAGAATATTGTCAATGCGGGGAAGATGTTGAGATACATATTCACCTATGAGTGAAAGAGCGTGAGGCAAGAAGGATAAATCTCTAGATGTAGAATCAGGGTTCCTTGTAAGCTGTAGAGAGGAAATAGTCAATGTTTCTCCTTTTAGGTTGTGGATTAGTTGATTTGATGAAATATTTGTAATTAAATCTTGAAATGGTTGATAAAGGATATTCTTGTGTATACATACCTCAAATAATGTTCATCACTTAGTCAACCATCACTCGCGGTGATTAAGGGTACATAGACATACTTAGTCAACCCAAGTCGATTGTGTGTGTCTAGTTACCTTTAGTCATCATGATTTTTCCCCTATATGAAGGCATGTCCCTAACTTGACCTAAGGTAAAACTAAGGTCAAGTCCAAGTTTATGTAGATCTAGATGATCTAATTCGGAAGGGTGTTGTGATGTGTCAGATGCAATATTGTGCCATTATGAAGACCCCAGTGTTCATGATGTCACAATACTACAGTTGGTGTGTACTAACATCCTACGAAATCACCTCATTTAGAAGTACATATCTATTTAAGAAGTTAAACAATTACTTATCTTCTTAATTAGGATTTAATTTCAGCAACCCTACTGAATCCTTAATTTCTTTGTTTATTAAGGTTGCCAACCATTAATGATTGATAGTTACCATGCAGAAAAATCTACAATCAATACCTCTTCCCGATGATTTGTATTTCATTCCACAATATCTTATCATAAGATTCAAGCTTATAAAAAAAATCAATATACCATGGTAAGATTATCTTACTTTGCTTAACCAAGTTTAAACATGATTAATTTTAGATTCTGGTTCCTTGTTAATAGAATTCATTAAGATGAAGTCTAGTCATTACTTATGTATTTATTTCATTTCGGTTACCATATTCTGATTTGATCTAATCAGAGGGAGTATGTTTTCTCAAAAGGTATTAACAAATGCTTATCCCCTTAGAATAATTACCTTTCTTTTATCTTTATATTCTTTTAGGGTTCATTGTTTCCATTTACTTTATACAAGAGTTATAAATAAATTTCTCTGTTATTTACGTCATCTAGTAAACCATCATGATCTAGTTATGTTTCCATCTATTCATGCCAGCTTAAAAGTTACATTCGATAAAGGAATAAAGTATGAATTCCCTTCCTATTAGTTTCATTTGAGTTCAACTAAAATCATTCAAAATAGATAGGTTCATGAGAGAATAATGACAAGTTTACAAAATTTCCTTCATAGTAACCCAAAGTGAATAATGCATCGAATACAAACAATAATCAATCCTTTTTCCCATTCTTCAAGTAAATTATACATTTTACAATTCTAAACATTCAAACTTCATTCCTTCCAATTAGCATGGATAAATTCAAACAAGAATACAACTTTTCCCCTTTTCAATTATATTACAACAGTAATAATAATTCCTCATAAAAGATGCAGCCTTTAGGTAAACACAAGAGGCATCATAAAAGAACTTGTCTTCTTTTGTCACTTATAGAATCCATCTACAAAATTTCTAGCACGAGTCAGTTCATCAAACTAGGCATGATAAGCACTAAACGTTAAAACAATGTGCTTTCAACTTACTATCTCATAAAAATAACTCTGCTTTTATGAGACATTAAGCAATTCAGATAGATATCTCATAAAGGAATAAGGATCCTAACAAGGTTAAGATAAGCAATCCACAATACACTGTGTAAGTATCATGATCAAAGCAACACTCTTCAACCAATGATTTCACAATAAGGATTACAAAAAATAAGTGATAATACATCTCAATTACTTATCAAACTCATATTATAGATGCATGTAATTCTTTCTTGATTCAAACAAGTGTTCAAGAAGGGTACCACCCTACAGTTCTCAGATCTGAACTATTTTAAAGAAGCAATTAATCATAATCCACAACTCTAACATAACTCTTCATGCAATATCATAAGCCAAATTCATTCTATCAAAAAGGATGGAATTAGGATGAACCAATTAATATTCTACATAAGAATTCCCTTCTTTCCAACATTGAAACAATAAAAATCCAATTCCAATTTATCGATTCAAGGGAATAAGAAGTGCAGGATCCCACCTAATCACCCATTTAGCCTCAACATGGTTAATACAGAGGAAAGGCAACAAATAGTTGAAAAGTAAACAACTTAAGTCATCCTTCAGTGTTCAACGAACAACATGGTATTTAACAATTCAGAGAAGAGAAAGAATCGAATGTAAATCCTTTTTACATTTTGAAGAAAAAAAATAATGCATGCCTAGCTCAAAAATAGAGAGAAGATCCCAATAATCCATCCTATTAAAAGGTTAAACAAAGTCGACATCCCAAGAAGACCTGACTAATCCTTAGCTAACAACATCCAAATTCAACAACCACTGCCACAAAAATAGCATAGTCAAAATTGAATCGATATAAGATAAACAACAGAATCAAGCAAGGTAGGGTCAAAGAGAGGGATTCTTGTCAAGTAAAGAGAATAGTCACAATAACACAAAAATGATACAAGTTTCCAAGGCAACAAGATTAACAACTAATTCCTTAGCTTCATTTCAGTGAAGATAGCCTCGATCCAGACGTTTTCTCATTTCCCAAATAGAGAGAAACCTACAAGGTATTCCTATGTGCTCAATAAAAATGAATACAAACTACAACCAAGCTAACCATGAACCCACTTAACAGGAATCAAAGAAACATTCCATACATATGAAAGAAAGGGCTCCATCCCAAATTTGAACAAGATGAAGGAAATTCAAAGGGAGGTTAAACCCCAAGTCGGTTCTCAAAATCAAACCCAAAAGAAGAAGAAGAGTAAAACCAAACCCTTCTAACTCATATACTTCAATTAACTAAAATAGAACTAATCCATTCTTTCAAAAAATTCTACAGATGTGAATCAAAATATTATTCACAAACTAATTCAAACATGGAGGAGAGAGAGAAACATCAATATCCTCGCACAGTCCCAAGAGAAGAAGTTAAATCATAATTTACCAGATTTCGAGCAAGGAAGAATACAACCGAACGAAATCCTCTCTTAACAGTTCCAAAAAGTTCATAAATTCAAAATGTATTAAGCTCATAAGGTGTCAACATATCACTATTGCTTTAAAACAAGTTTGAATCCACAAGAAAACAACGAATCCAAAGACCCATTTCAACATAACTTAACAACAGTGATAAAATTCAAAGCCACTTCAGACTTTAACTGAAACATCAATTTTTCTTACCTTCTCCTAACAAAGGAAGATATTCCCAATCAAATTTTTAAACCAATCATTATTTTTCCTTAAACCATTTTAGCACATGAGTTCAGAAGTCCACATGACGTAAGCAACCTTCTAGTTACAAATTAATAAACACGATTTACTCAACATACATCAATAAAAATACCCATTTTTAATCTTTTCCAAACAATAAACTCAACCAGAAGATCATAGCAAAAATACACTATGGAATTTCCAAAAAAACATTCATTTCTAAGAGTAGAGTTCTTTTAATGAAGACGCTTAATAAAAAGTAGAACTATTTAACAAGAAGAGCCTATCATGCCTGATAAAATTTCTTGTTGATTCGCGGAAGATCTTCGGCTAAGTTTCTCAAGAATCTCTTCTTTTCAACCAACATCCATAGTCAAATCTCCCAACTTCCTCTACATTTCCACAAGTTCAGAAACAGTCTAAAGATACCCACGATTACAATGGTTCAAAAAACAAGTTTTTTGGTTTGAAGAACCTAAACTCTCATGCAAAGAAAAAACCAGAAAGATCCAAATGACCAACAACTTTCTCCAATTCCTCCTGCCTAACTCCTAGGTAGTTTCCTCCACTAAGCCCGACGCTATTAAATATATTGAATGCATTGAATGTATTGAATTCTATTTCCCCCTCTTCCCTCATGCCACCGCCACTTCAAATTTGGCAAAAAAAAAAATTAAGTACTCCATTCATTTTAAATTTAGCAATGATGCTAGCTAGGTGTCCCACCATCTTCTTATGCCTCCACTAATCTTGGAGAATTTAATATGTAAGGAATTAAATCAATTCACATTAATAACTTAGAAACCACCGCCATCAACCTTCCATTTGCCAAGTGACCCATAGGTCCCCTTTTCATCTTAGTAATAGTTTAGGTTACATTAGCATTGGTTAGGTTTTTCCACCTTAGTTCGTAGGTCACTAGGATTTATCTTAGGTTAGTTCAAGACTCCTAACCATATAAAATACCTCTTTAGGTTAGGTCATCACCTCTTAGATTAGAATTTATATAAGGTAAGAACCACAACCTAGTTTTAGGCATCAACCAAAATAGTTTAGTAATAGGTCCTATGTAAGTATTATTAGCTCAAGTCAAAAAATACAATAGGGAAACATTATAGTTTGGGTCATATCCAAATAGCAGCACGTATTCTGACCAAGGTAAAGGAATTTTCCTTATTATCCCACAGCATATCCTTAATCTCCTCACGCTAATTAGCGTTAAAAACATTAATAAAGGAGGTCCAAATTTATAGTTTACAGCATGATGTCGAGTAAGGAAACCTAAAGCTAGGTCCTTCACAATTTATAACAAAATACTACTCGGTTCCATAATATGTTTCATTTAGCATGTCAATTAACAAGATGACAATAAAGAAGAACCTAAGAATACCTTAGATCATTGGAATTGATTCAAGGTGTGTTGTTAGCATATGGAAAATGTGAAACAACAATATAGATTTACAACCTATATTTCACGTAGCATAATGGTTTCGCTTCTAAGTAAACATAATTACAGCTAGCATGAATTCTGAACAATAATAACATATCCATTGCAAACATGATTTTCAACGTCAAAAGAATACACCTTCCTAAGACAAATCACATGTCAACGTTTGCAATGTCAAAAGTGGAAGTCATCGTAGTAATGGTTATGACCAAGACATTACATACCTTCCTCCTTAAAAGAATCATCATCTCGATGATTAACATTATCAAACCATTAAGGTTTAAGACAAAATTTAATTATTGTCCTTCCATTCATATGTCCATAACAGGACTAAATTTGAATAATTCAAGTTTTCAAAAAAATATTTAAAATAGTTGTCAAATTGTTCAATAACTGCCCAAGTTTGGTAGATTTAACATCAAAATATGAATTAAAATTTTCATATTTTATCAATTTTTAGAAGCAATTCTGATCAAACAAGTACGGAAAAGTAGATCTCATATCTTTGAGATTTTCCTAGGTTACACTTTATTCATTAAAATGGTCCCACTAGACCTTACATTGACTTATTTCATGATTTCTTAAGTGTAAATGATGAGTTTCCAACAATCAAATGGGTTTAACTACAATTATTCTTTGGTCTTGGACCTGCAAGGAATTCCAATTCAACACATGTGATAAATCTGAAAATTATTTCTTAAGCAAAGAAATATGGAAAACATCATGCATTCGTGATAAATTAGGAGGTAAATCTAAACGATAAGCTACAAGGTTGATTACTTCAACTATTTCAAAGGGTCCCACATAACGAGGTGATAACTTGGCAGCCTTTCCAAAATTTATAGAACTCTTTTTCGACTTGACCCAAAAAAAGACCTTCTCACCAAGTTCAAATTTCCTATCAACCCGCTTTAAGTCTGTATAACTTTTCTTCCTATCTGCAGCTTCCTTCAAGCATCCATGAATCATTTTAGCCTGTTCCATTTCTGTAAGGATTTCAGGTCCTATCACCTTTCTATCTTCATTGTTGTCCCAGCTAACAGGGGTTATGCATTTCCTTCCACATAGTGCTTCGAAAGGTGTCATTTTTAGAGAGGCTTGATAAGTATTATTATAAGAAAAATCAACTAATGGAAGGTACTCCTCCCATTTATATTGTTGATCCATATAATAAATTCTTAGCATATCCTCTAAAACTTGATTAACTCTTTCAGTCTATCCATCTGTTTCCAAGTGATACACATAACTAAAATTTAGTTTAGTTCCCAGAGCTACATTAAGTGTTTGCCAAAATATTGATGTCATTCTCATATCTCTATCCGATATGATTAATTCAGTTATTCCATGTAACCTAAAAATCTCATGCACAAATCTTCTTGCTAATACAATTAAATCATCCTTTAGATTATCAGCAATAAAGTGTGCTACGTTTGTTTGTTTATCAACAAATACTAGAATAACATCATGTTTATTGTTTTACATAGGCAACCCTTAAAAAAATCCATGGTTATCACTTGCCATTTGTACTATGGAATGCTGTGAGGGTACAGTAAACCGGATCGATGCATATGTTCCGCTTTAACTCGTTGACATTCTAAATAGTGCATCATGATTTCCATCACATCCTTTTTCATCCCTTTCTAAAAATATTTTTGTTTTATATCAGGCAACATCTTTGTAATGCCAAGGTGTCCAGAAAAAGGTGAGTTGTGAAATTCAACTAATAATTTCTTTCTTAAATCATTTTCCAAAGGTATGTGTACCCTATTTTCAAACCGCAAAATTCCTTCATTGTCAAAATGAAAACCCTTATATATTGCATCATTTGGATTTGTAGCAAGTGTTGTCCTTACTTGATGATAATAAGAATCAGATTCCATGACACTTTTCACCTCGTCTTTAAACTGAGTTCTTAATGTTATAAGAGCATAAATGTGCTTCCTATGAATTAGAGCATCAACTACTCTATTTTCCTTGCCTTTCATATAGCTTATATAAAAATCATACTGAGATAGAAATTCCAGCCATCTTCATTGTCTTGCATTCAAGTTTGGTTGAGTGAAAATATACTTCAACCCAAGATGGTCAGTTTTTAGTTCAAAATTCCTACTGAGAAGATAATGCCTCCATATTTGAAGGGCATGAACAATGGAAACAAGCTATAGGTCATGTGGAGCATAATTCCATTCATGTAACTTGATTTTTCTACTTTCATAAGCTATGACATGGTCATCCTGCAACATAATACCTCTGAGGCCCTCTCCAGATGCATCTGTTATAATAGTAAATTCCCCATTTGGATCAGGTACAGTCAGAATAGGTGTTGTAGTTAACTGATCCTTTAGAATCTTAAAAGTAGATTTACATTTTTCATTCCAAACAAATTTCTTATATTTATTTTCTAATGAAGTTATTGGTGCAGCATATGCTTAATCGGGTTGAGAAGAGTGAAAATAAGATTGAGGACCTCAAGAATACGCTTAGAAATTTGGAAAAGGTTACAGGCAAGAGGAAGCTACAAATTGGGAGTTTTGAGGACAAAGATCCAAATGTTGAGATTTTTAAGAAGCTCCATTCCCTTGATACCAGGCTGGGTAATGCCAAGGGGTGGCACGATTGCACCATCTCTACACTGAAAGGTGTTTATAATTTTATGGAGCAACACGTGAAGAATGTCTGCAACCTTAGTGGCATCCCTATTACCATTTAGGATTCTGATGCAACACGTGACCTTGCTCTCGCTCAAGTGGACATGAATGATCCTTCTCATGTCACAGTAATAGCACTCTTCAGCTCTCTTCAAAAAATCAAGCTCAAGATTGACAAGGCAGTCAAGTAGTGTTGTGTCCTAATGTCGTATAGTGGCTCCATAGTTGTTGTTAAATGGTTACTTTGTTGCAGTTTTTTTGCTGAGATGCTCTGTTTTGAATCCTTCGATACAACTGTTATTGGGTCCTTTTTTATCCTTCGGATATGGTTTTAGCTTGTTCTTTTTGTTCTCTTTTCCTTGTTATATCTAGCTACTAAGCCTCCTTGTTTAAGGAATTTTTTCTTTCTCTCTTGAACTTTCTCCTCTCTTATCTGGCTATTTGAGCCTTTTTGTACTCAGGGTATAGTCCCTTCAAAACTATTTATCATTAATAAAAAAAGTTATTGGTGCAGCAATCTTAGAAAAGTCTTTAACAAACTTCCTATAGTAACCAACAAGACCCATGAAGCCTCTAACTTTATGCACATTGTTGGGTACAGGCCACTCATTTATAGCTATGATCTTCGAAGGATCTACGACTATTCCATTTTTGTTATTACATGTCCCAAATAGTGTACTTTCATTTCATAGAAGGAACATTTAGACAACTTACCATACAACTTTCTCTTTCTTAAGATTTCCAAAACTATCTTCAAATGCTCATGATGCTCTTCAATGCTTTTAGAATATATGAGAATATCATTAAAGAATACAAGCACAAACTTGTCCAAGCATTCTTGAAAAATATTATTCATCAAATTCATAAAAGTGGCAGGTGCATTTGTTAACCCAAAAGGTAAAACTATGAATTCGTAATGCCCATACCTTGTTCTAAAATTTGTTTTATGTATGTCTTCATCATTTATTCTCAACTGATGATATTCCGATCAAATATCTATTTTAGAATATATTGATGCTCCACACATCTAATCAAACAGATAATCAATTCTAGGAAGTGGATATCAGTTCTTAATAGTTACCTTGTTCAACATTCTGTAATCAATACACAATCTAAGTGTGTCATCCTTCTTTTTCACAAAGATTACTGGTGCTCCCCAAGGTGAGACACTCGATCTTATCAATCCTTTTGAAAAAAGTTCCTGTAACTGAGCCTTAAGCTCTACCAATTCAATAGTAGTCATACTATAAGGTTCCTTGGATATAGGATCGGTTCCTGGTTTGATCTCTATTATGAATTCAAACTCCCATTTAGGTGGAAGACCCGATAACTCTTCCAGAAATACATCTCTGAAATTTCATAAGAAAGGACATTTTTCCATAAAATCATTACCTTCTTCTGCAGTTTCGGAAATCTTTACTACATACAAGGTAAAACCTTTGTTTTTGGCCTTTTTAAGTTGTATTGCTGACAAATTCCTAACTGAAATTTCATGTTTCACACCCTGAATGACCACTGATTTCTACAGATCATCTAAACAACTAATATGTTTTTCAAAACAATCAAACTTTACTTTATGCTCAGCTATCCAATTAACACTTATGATTACGTCATAAGACCCCAAAGGAGCAACATAAAGTTCAAAATCCTTGGAAAAACTAGGAAAGTCAAGGACTGCTCCAAAAAGACACATATTAACCGTATGAGCAATATTATTTCCATAATGCATAGTCCACAATTTATCCATTTTCTAAGTTTTTATTTTTAATTTCGAAGATAATTTAGTAGAGATAAAACATTCAGTAGCTCCAGTATCAAAAATTATAGTCACAAGTATATCGAATAACTTACTTGGAACTTCTATGGGTGTGACTTTCTTTTCAGCTACCATAGTGTGTATTCTACGCTACTAATTTTGGTCATCCTTCTTCAAAGGAAAATACCTCATGTAATGATCCTTACCATAATTAAAATAGCCTCCAACAAGCCCCTTCCTAGGCTCAAATTTATTTCCAGCCTTGAAGTTATCATTCTGGCTTCCATAGGACTTCTTTCCATTATTACTATTCTTGACAAAGCTATTCCGCATACTAGTAATAGGTTTGTTTATTGTTGTTCTCTTATTATTATCATTGGAAAAAAAAATCATGCCAAACCTCTTCCAGGGTCCCTTTTAGGTGCAAGAGATGAAGAAGAGTTTGGAACCTTCTTTCTAATTTCCTCTATATGAGCAGAGATTGCTCTTAATTTTTATTCTTGCCTTATGGATTTTTCAAAAACCCCTTCCATAGTGGTTGGACTGTGAACATCCACCTCACCTCCTATAATGGGATTTAATCCCATAATAAATTTCGGTATCCTGAAATTATCGTTCATTTGATACTGAAGCGCGTACTTAAGGAGTTTAGTAAACCTTTCCCAGTACTCTGTCACAGTTAACTTTCCTTGAGATAAGTTCTGAAATTTAGCCATTTTATGATCATAGAAAAGTTGAGGCAGCTACCGTTGCCTAAAGTAACTTTTAAATTGATCCGAAGTTATGTCTGCTTTGACCATATTCAACTCATCCTTACGACTATCCCACCATAAAGATTCCTCATGAGAAATTTGATACTCTCCCCATATTGCTTTTGTTTCCTTAGAGAAGTTTCTTATACCAAAGTACTTCTCCATTACACTGAACCAGTTCTCAGCCCCATCCCCAAGTGTAGTTCCATCAAACTTAGGAGGACTTATTATTTTTATATCATTGGTGAGTTTTGCTTCTAATCTTGTCTTTTTATTTTCAGGCTGATTAGGTATGTTTACATTACTATTATCAACACCCATATTTCCCCCATTGGTGTTGTCCACAAGAGAAGGCTAATTGTCATTATCAACATCTTCTTCCTCCTCATTTCCCATTACTTGTTGTTCTAATACAGCCAAATGATCCCTCGTGTCCAACAAGGTAGCAAGGATCTCATCAAGTTTTTGGATAGTAGCTACTTCTCCACCCGATGGTGGATTGTTTGTAGCATTTCCTCTTGTTCGAACCATTTTCTGTCTACAAAAAAATTTATGTTTTTATTAAATTATGGACACAATAGGTCTGAGAGCTACAACCTTCAGCTCTGATATCAAGATGTAACATTCCCATTTTAAATCTTTAGAAACAAAGGAATATTTATTTGAATAGCATTCTATGTTCTAAATTATCATAATTTAGAACACACTTTTCAAGTTTTTAAATAATGTTCTCTGTTCTAAATGATCATGATTTAGAACACACATTACATGCCAATCAATCTCATAACATATAACCATATATAGCTGTAATGACTCGATGAACTGCCAATCTCTCATTTCATGACTCAGAGTTTCATCGGTCTCTCATTTCATGACTCGGTTTCTTACCAATCCTTCATGTTGACTCAATGTATTATATACTAAGTATATTTGGTTCTCTTACCCTTTTTTGGGTATTGAAGTGTTCCGTTTAAGAGGCCTATCTAAATAATTGTTACCAATATTCATCTGAAATTTTGCTTCTTAAAATAGGTTATATAGGATAATGTAACCACTTCATCTATTATCTAGAATGGTCTTCACTGACTCCTGTCATTCCTCTTGTCCAAGGCTTACCACAACCCAAATTAGCAACATAGAAAGGTATAGAGCATCACTTGTGGTGACTAAGGGTACATAGACATACTCAGTCGACATAAGTCGATTGCGTGTGTCTAGTTACCTTTAGTCATCATGATTTTCCCCCTATACGAAGGCATGTCTCTAACCTGACCTAAGGTAAAACTAAGGTCAAGTCCAAGTTTATGTAGATCAAGATGATCTAATTCGGAAGGGTGTTGTGATGTGTCAGCTACAATATTGTGCCATTATGAAGACCCCGGTCTTCATGATATCACAGTACTACAGTTGGTGTGTACCAACATCCTACGAAATCACCTCATTTAGAAGTACATATCCAATTAAGAAGTTAAACAATTACTTATCTTCTTAATTAGGATTTAATTTCAGTAACCCTGGTGAATCCTTAATTTCTTTGTTCATTAAGGTTGCCAACCATTAATGATTGATAGTTACCATGTAGATAAATCTACAATCAATACCTCTTCCCGATGGTTTGTATTTCATTCCACAATATCTTATCATAAGATTCGAGCTCATAAACAGAATCAATATACCATGGTAAGATTATCTTACTTTGCTTAACCGAGTTTAAGCATGATTAATTTTAGATTCTGGTTCCTTGTTAATAGACTTCATTAAGATGAAGTCTATTCATTACTTATGTATTTATTTCATTTCAGTTTCCATATTCTGATTTGATCCAATCAGAGGGAGTATGTTTTCTCAAAAGGTATTAACAAATGCTTAACCCCCTTAGAATAATTACCTTTCTTTTATATTTATATTCTTTTTGGGTTCATTGCTGCCATTTACTTTATACAAGAGTTATAAATTGATTTCTCTTTTATTTATGTCATCTAGTAAACCATCGTGATCTAGTTATGTTTCCATCTATTTGTGCCGACTTAAAAGTTTCATTCGATAAAGGAATAAAGTATCAATTCCCTTCCTATCATTTTCATTTGAGTTCAACTGAAATGATTCAAAATAGATAGGTTCATGAGAGAATAATGAAAAGTTTACAAAATTTCCTTAACAGTAACCCAAAGTGAATAATGCATCAAATACAAACAAAAATCAATCCTTTTTCCCATTCCTCAAGTAAATTATACATTTTACAAGTCTAAACATTCAGTCTTCATTCCTACTAGTCAACATGGATAAATTCAAACAAGAATACTACTTTTCCCCTTTTCAATTATATTACAATAAGAATAATTCCTCATAAAATATTCAGCCTTTACGTAAACACAAGAGGCATAAGAAAAGAAATTGTCTTCTTTTGTCACTTACTGAATCCATCTGTAAAATTGCTAGCACGGGTCAGTTCATCGAATTGGTCATGATAAGCACTAAAATTTAAAACGATGTGCTTTCAACTAACTGTCTCATAAAAATAACTCTGCTTTTATGAGACATTAAGCAATTCATATAGATATCTCATAAAATAATAAGGATCCTAACAAGAAGGTTAAAATAAGAAACCCACAATATAGTATGTAAGTATCATGATCAAAGCAGCAATCTTCAACCAGTGATTTCACAAGAAGGATTATAAAAAATAAGTGATAATACATCTCAATTATTTATCGAACTCGTACTATAGATGCATGTAATTCTTTCTTGATTCAAACAAGTTATCACGAAGGGTACCTCCCTACAGTTCTCAGAACTGGACTATTTTAAAGAAGCAATTAATCATAATCCACAACACTAACACAACTCTTCATGTAATATCAGAAGCCAAATTCATTCTATCAAAAAGGATGGAATTAGGATGAACCAATTAATATTCTACACAAAAATTCCCTTTTTTCCAACATTAAAACAATATCAATCCAATTCCAATTTATCGATTCAAGGGAATAAGAAGTGAAGGATCCAACCTAATTACCCATTTAGCCTCAACATGGTTAATACAGAGGAAAGGCAACAAACAGTTGAAAAGTAAACAAGTTAAGTCATCCTTCAATGTTTAACGAACAACATGGTATTTAACAATTCAGAGAAGAGAAAGAATTGAATGCAAATCCTTTTTACATTTTGAAGAAAAACAACAATGCATGCCTAGCTCAAAAATAGAGAGAATATCCCAATAATCCATCCCATTAAAAGGTTAAACACAATCGACATCCCAAGAATACCAGACTGATCCTTACCTAACAGCATCCAAATTCAACAACAACTACCAAAAAAACAATATAGTCGAAATTGAATCGATATAAGATAAACAACAGAATCAAGAAAGGTAGGGTCGAAGAGAGGGCTTCTCATCAAGTAAAGAGAACATTCACAACAACACAAAACAGATACAAGTTTCCAAGGAAACAAGATTAACAACTAATTCCTTAGCTTCATTTCACTGAAGATAGCCTTGGTCCAGACGTTTCCTCATTTCCCAAATAGAGAGAAACCTACAAGGTATTCCTATGTGCTCAAGAAAAATGAATACAAGCTACAACCAAGCCAACCATGCACCTAATTAACAGGAAACAAAGAAACATTCCATACGTAAGAAAGAAAGGGCTCCATCCTAGATTTGAACAAGATGAAGGCAATTCAAAGGGAGGTTAAACCCCAACTCGGTTCTCAAAATCAAACCCAAAAGAAAGAGAAGAGTAAAATGGAACACTTCTAACTCATATACTTAAATTAACTAAAACATAACTAATCCATTCTTTCAACAACTTCTACAGATGTAAATCAAAATATTATTCACAAACTAATCCATACATGGAGGAGAGAGAGAGAAACATCAATATCCTCGCATAGTCCCAAGAGAAGAAGTTAAATCGTAATTTACTAGATTTTGAGCAAGGAAGAATAAAACTGAACGAAATCCTCTCTTAACAGTTCTAAAAATTTCATAAATTCAAAACGTATTAAGCTCAGAAGGTGTCAACATATCACTGTTGCTTTAAAACAAGTTTGAATCCACAAGAAAACAATGAATCCAAAGACCCATTTCAACATAACCTTACATCAGTGATAAAATTCGAAGCCACTTCAGATTTTAACTGAAACATCAATTTTTCTTACCTTCTCTTAACAAAGGAAGATATTCCCGACAAAAATTTTAAACCAATCATTATTTTTCCTTAAACCATTTTAGCACAGGAGTTTAGAAGTCCACACGACTTAAGAAACCTTCCAGTTTCAAATAAATAAACACGATTTACTCAACATGCATCAAGAAAAATACCCATTTTGAATATTTTCCAAACAATAAACTCAACCAGAAGATCACAACAAAATACACTAAGGCATTTCCACAAAACCATTCATTTCTAAGAGCAGAGTTCTTTTAATGAAGATGCTTAGTAAAAAGTAGAACTATTTAACAAGAAGAGCCTATCATGCCTAATAAAATTTCTTATTGATTTGTAAAAGATCTCTGACCGAGCTTCTCAAGAATCTCTTCTTTTCAACCAACGTCAACAGTCAAATATCCCAACTTCCTCTACATTTCCACAAGTTCAGAAATAGTCTGAAGGTACCCATGATTACAATGGGTCAAAAAACAAGTTTTTTTTTCGAAGAACCTAAACTCTCATGCAGAGCAAAAACCAGAAAGATCCAAATGACCAACAACTTTCTCCAATTCCTCCTGCCTAACTCCTAGGTGGTTTCCTCCACTGAGCCCAAGGCTATTGAATGTATTGAATGCATTGAATGTTAGTTACCCCTCTTTCCTTACTCCACCACCACTTCAAATTTGGTGAAACAAAATTCAAGAACTTCATTCATTTTAAATTTAGAAATGATGTCAGCTAGGTGTCCCACCATCTTCTTATACCTCCACCAATCTTGACGAATTTAAGATGTAATGAATGAAATCAATTCAGATTAATAACTTAGAGACCACCACCACTAACCTTCCATTTTCCAAGTTACCCATAGGTCCCCTTTTCATCTTAGTAATAGTTTAGGTTACATTAGCATTGGTTAGGTTTTTCCACCTTAGTTCTTAGGTCACTAGGGTTTATCTTAGGTTAGTTCAAGAATCCTAGCCATATAACATTCCTCCTTAGGTTAGGTCATCACCTCTTAGATTAGAATTTATATAAGGTAGGAACCATAACCTAGTTTTCGGCATCAACCAAAATATTTTAGTAATAGGTCCTAGGTAAGTATTATTACCTCAGGTCAAAAAATCCAATAGGGAAACATTATAGTTTGGGTCATATCCAAATAACAACATGCATTCTAACCAAGGTTAAGGCATTTTACTTATTAGCCCACAACAGATCCTTAATTTCCTCACACTAATCAGTGTTAATAAACATTAATAAAGGAGGACCAAATTTATAGTTTGCAGCATGATGCCAAGTAAGTACACCTGAAGCTAGGTCCTTCACAATTTATAACAAAATACTACTCGGTTCCATAATATGTTTCATTCAACATGTCAATTAACAAGATGACAATAAAGAAGAACCAAAGCATACCTTGGATCAATGGAATTGATTCAAGGTGTTTTGTTAGCATATGGAAAATGTGAAACAACAGTATAGATTTACAACCTATATTTCACGTAGCATAATGGTTTTGCTTTCAAGTAAACAGAATTACAACTAGCATGAATTCTTAACAATAATAACTTATCCATTGTAAACATGATTTTCAACATCAAAAGGATACACCTTCCTAATACAAATCACATGTCAACATTTTTAATGTCAAAAGTGGAAGTCATCATAGTAACGGTCATGACCAAGACGTTACAAATTAATTATTGGACATAGTTCTTAAAATGTGTACATTTATTAGTTGAGTGGCCATCAATGCGATGTAAATCACAATATGCGTGAGGTTTGTACTAATATGGCTTAGGTTATTCTTCAATCCAAGGTCTTGTAAGGGGATATTTTATCATCGTATCCACTTTGAGTTGATGAAAGACACTAGAGATACTTTCATCAAGGGGTGTAAAATTGCGTTTAACTTTATGCGGCATAGTGTCTTGGCTAGGTTGTATGATATGCTTTTTGATTTATTGGTCATATATGTTTGGCATATGTTGATTATTCGTGACACCAATAGTGATGACATTGTGATTGTGAATGATTTACCTAGATTCATCATGAGAAGAACTAGTATGGTGATTATTGTGAGTGAGGTTTTCAGAATTTTTTTTGATGAACTTCCCTGAGAGGTCCACGAAGGTGGTAATAGATCCCTTTGGAAGGTGTAAAATCCAATCCAAATATTGTCCTTATAGACTTCTAGGAAAAAGGCACAAGAGAAATCTATTGTTATATGCCACTTTGTGACATGCTATGGAAAATTATTTTATATGATGTCTTGGATCAGTTTTATCCTTGTATTTGTCAAATTTGGGTGTCTCAAAATACTGTGGGAAGGGTATGTGTAAGATGTCCATATTAAAAGGGTATGGACACAATTAATCAAAATTGAACTGTTTGCATTGTTTTTGTAAACCTGCAACGTTGTCTTTCATCATTTTCCATTCTTGGGAAAAGGATAAATTGTATAAATCCACCATTGAAATGAAAAATTAGAGAGAGTGAAGAAAGTTACGATGAATAATGAAACCCTTAGCAAACTGAATGTTAAGATGGAAGTGGTGAATTTTTTTGAAAACCTCAACTCCTAACAAAGTTAATGCCAAGATGAAAGGGGGAAAAAGATGGAAAATTTTCAACCCATAGCAAAATGAGTGCTAAGAGGGAAGAAGACAAAAAGGTTAATCGAGTGCCCATCTCTTAACAAAATGATAGTAAAGACAAAAGGGGACAACAAGAAGTTAGATGCGCTCTATTTCGTAAACTACTCTACGTTTTTGTAGCCAAATTCAAATTTTTTTTGAGCTCATGCCCTTCGTTGGTGTTTAAGCCAAGTTAGAGATTCAATAAATTAGAAAAAGTCGTGCCCTAGAGCTATTTAAACCTCTGTTTTGCTCATTTTTAGAAATCCTCCATTTCCCGGTCTGTGCACGTAATCTCCTCTTTGCAACCTACATTTTTTATCAAAATTGTTCACTTGTTCTATGGCCTAGGTTTCTAAATCATTGTTTTTCCTCCATGCCTCTAGTTTGTGAAGGAAATTCAAAAATTGGACTCAAAATGACAAAGTTCTCTCCCTCTGTGTATTTTTCCACAATCGGGAACAATGGATGTTTCTTTCCCCATCAAAATTTTGCCTCAGCATCCCCGAGTGGTACATGGGTCTCTCTAATTGGATACAATTCAATCATACTTCAAAATCTAGTGGAAGTAACCACATGTCGCAATGACGCAACTCCAGGGGTAGGGTCCAAGGGACAGTCTTCAATTAAGAATGGGTTTTCCATGTGTCCCAGGTACAAAATGAAGGTAAAAATGGCTAAGTATGGAAGGCTCAGTGGATGGCTCCATGTGTCACAACGACGTAATTCCGGAGGTGGGGTAGAAAGGGCCAATTACCAAATTAGTGCCAGATCACCACATGGTTAGAGTCATTGGAGAGGCAAGGCCCAGTGTTGAAAAGTAAAATCGGATGAGCAGGCCATCAGGGGGATTTGAGATTTTGAGCCTCTTTGTAAAAAGGAAAAAAAAAAAGTAACCTGCAACCCCGATCAGGCTATCAGGGAAAAATTCAAAGCTTGAGCCTACAGGGAAAAATTCAAAGTGGACAAGCGGGCCATCAGGGAACTTCTGGAAATTTAACCAAATTTCCAAAAGTGAAGTAAAAGTTCTAAAATGCTCCGCGGCTCTGCCAAGGTCTTGGGCCTACCATTGAAAATTCTAAGTGAAAGAGCAGGTCGGCAGAGGGTTTTGTGTTTTTGAGCCTTTTTTCCAAAAAGGTGAAAATGGTGAGAAAAAGGTTGCGACCCCATTTCTAATAAAAACGTGCCATGTGCCATGAGCCTACATTGAAAAGTGAAATCGGAGTAGCAGGCTAGCTGAGGAAATTAAATTTTTTATCCTTTTTCCAAAAAAGGTTAAAATGTTTAGAAAAGAGCTACGACCCCATCTCCAACCAAAACGTGCCACATGTCCTAGTCAAATTAGAGCAACGGGCTGATGGAGGAAATTAATTTTTTGAGCCTTTTTTCCAAAAAATGTTAAAATGTTGAGAAAAGGGCCACGAACCCATTTCTAATCAGAACATACCACGTGTCTAAGTTGAAAAGTCAAAGCAGGGCTGCAGGCCAATTTGTTCCAAATTGCCAAATCTCATGAAAAATCACAAAATGCAAAAGGATTGCCCTATAACCACTCCAATCCCTTCCTACCAGGTGGATGACCCAATTTTAGAGTTAGAGAAGTAAATCAAATGGTCTATATTTAAACTGGTAAATCAAATGTAGCGGTTGCTTTGTAAGATCTAGTTTTAACTCACCATGAGCATTTTCTTCACAACAGAGGAATTTGAAAAGGCATTGAGGATTTGTGAAGTTGTAATGGTTTCTTGCCAAGAATATAATGGCTTCTTGATATCATTCCAAGGACTGGTGATTGATTTCAAAAAGACCAGAGTGCTTTGTACCTGGAAAAGACAAAAAATGCCATACTTCTTCTATTTTCCCCTCTCCTTAGATTTTCTGATATTCTCAAAGCTCTGTAAAAATCCCGATTTAGCTTCAATAATAAAAGAAGGAATTTTCACCTTTTTTATTGAGGGATTGATTGGTACCTTACGACCAATGAATTTCATTCGGTCTTATAGCTTCTCCTGCAGATTTGTTTTTCTTCTAATTATAAATGCATGTGGATGAAATTTCTAATAAATGTGTGTGGGCATCTGATATTCTACTTACAACATTAGTTTCTCCTACCTCCATTCTCACTTCCTTTCTGCTTCTCAGACAAAGTTCTTCTCTAGTGAGAAATTGCTAGATTTTCCATAGGGTTAGTGCAGTGCCCCTTTTGCATCGCTGGTCGAAAGGCCACCATTGAAATCCACTTATTTGCACATGCACATATGGAAGCTGCACCGTTCAAGTAAAGGAACTTAGATTCCCATAGCGTTGGCTTAAAACCCACAAATTTTTCCACAAGATGAATTTTCTCGCTAACAGTTTTTAGCGCCCACCGTGGGGTAGATTTTGCAGCATCTGCACCTAAAAACGACCTCAGGGTCATAAAATACCAAAAAAAGGATTCTAGAAGAAATGTTTCTGGAGATTGAATAATCACACAAAATACATGGATGTAAATCATGGCTATTCTGGGAGATCCTCCTATTGGGAGACCTGATTTACTCTTTGAAATCCAAGAAGAAATTACTTTTGATCTGAGAGAAGCTATTTGGCATAATAGATAAAGTGTCAATCAATACTTTATTTCCATAAGGATTCTTAACCTAGAAGAGGAACGTGTTGTCAAATTGGAAAGGAAGAGACAAATTCTAGCACCCTAGAGAAGAGCATAAACTTTCAAGTTGGCTGAAAGAAGATACACCTGGCAACTGAGGCAAGGAGGAAAAAATGATCCCACATTTGAAGAGCTTGAAAGAGAGCTAGTTACTGAAGAGGAGATAAGGGCTCAACTTAAAGAAATAGAAAGACTCCAAATTGAAGTAGAAGAAAGAGCACCAACAGAAGAAGCCTTAGCAAGACTGGAGGATAGAAACAAGAATAGAATGGGTGATCATGAGTGTGAGGAACACGGGCCTAACGTACCATGGGGAAGAAATATTGGTCCACTGGCTCTTGCTCAACCACTCCATGAGCTCCCAAGAGTCTTAAGAAATAACTTCCCAAAATTCAAAGGGGATGGTTCTCATCTCCCCGAAGAACATGTTGCATCATTCATCACTACTTGTGGAGTGTTGGGAATTGAATATGAAGACGTATCAGTTAGAATATTTATGGATTCACTCTAATAAAAAGCTATTGAATGGTTCTACATGTTGCCCCCAAGATCTATCACATGCTGTGAAGATATAAGAAGTGCATTTGAACATAGGTTCAAGAGCATAGAAGATTGTCAGGATCTCCTAGTCTAATTGGTTCAGATGAAGAATTAGACCTCTAAATCAATGAGATATTTTGTAGCAAGGTATAATAGGTTGACAAGAAGGATCCCAGAAGATGTGGTACCTACTGAAAACAACTTGAAAAGGTTCTTCGTCAATGCTTTGCCATTAGAATTTGGTTTCTTCGTCAGAAGAGCCCAACCAAGAACATTAAGGGAAGTTCAAGACTTTGCATTTGAGACTGATGATGATCTAGTTCTTTCTAGAAAAGTGAAAGGACCAAATGGGAAGAAAAAAGGTTAGAGTTCAAATTCAGTCACCACTGATCCAATGTTACAAAAAATGGCAAATGACCTAGTTGCTTTGAAGAAGCAGCTATCACAAATCACAATGAGGAATGTTCAAAGGAGACCAAATCCTCTTGATAGAACAAGAATTGCTCCACCTCCTCATAGGATTTCTCTTGAAGCACCACCATTCAATGCCATATGTGACACTAGAGAATCAAAATAAGGAACAAACATTGAGGAAACTAAAGAAGAAAGCATGGATGACTATGAAAATTATCTTGAAATTGAAGAGGTTGGTATGCACAATGGCTTGATTGAATATGTTGATGATCAGGAGGAAGGTGATGAAGAAGCTCCAAGTTTTTCATGTGTTGTTTTCACTCATGCACAATCTAAGAATGGTGTTTCAGCCTCAGCAGTTGCAACTGAGAGTAGGAAGAACAAATAAGATATCTCTTCAAAGCCTCCACTAAACAAGATCATCAATAGGGGATCACCATTACCACCTTCCATGGAATCAGCCAAAGAGAAATAAGATTCACCAGTTGTCAAGGATCACACTGCTATGCCAATTAAGTTATCTAATTCTTCTCCCAACTCAAAAGTTGTTAAGAGCAATTCTCTTCTAAATATTGGTTCTGTAAGAACATCTAAATTTCAATCGAAGGCTACACCCTCACCTCCTTCCAAGCTAATTTCTACATTTGAAAAGGATAACCCAACACAAAAAGTAACAAAACCCTTATCATTTAAATCCTCTTCCACTACTAGAACCTCTTCCCCATCTACCATTACTCCATTTGACTTTGTGGAGCATGTAAGCAAAACCAAAGTTCAGCTCTCTGAGATTGAATACCTACAAACACATTTTGTCCAATTTGACAGATTCATCAAGGCAGTTCATGGTAGTAACACTTTTTCTTCAATCCTGATCTGTAAAGGCCTATTACCCACACCATCCATACCACCTTCTCAAAACATGTTAGCCCTCAATGCCTCCAACACTAATAGAGCTGATCCTTTCTACTTGTCACTTCTCATTAAAGGCTTCCTGTTGAACAATTGCTTCATAGACTCTGGAACCTTAGATAATGTGATGCCAGAAAAAGTTACAAATGCTCTTGGCCTCACTTTGACCCAGGTAAATGGCACATGTTATTTAATGGAATCCAAACAAGTTCCATTAGTAGGAAGAATCAAGGATGCTCAGGTTGCACTAGTTGATTATCCAGACAAGAAGATACTCCTGACCATCTTGGTGGCCAAAATCCTAGCCTCTTTTGGTATGCTATTGAGTAGAATTTTTTATAGAGATCTAGGTGGGGAAATAAAAATGAATTTTTCATCTGTAACTATCCCAGTGAAAGGAGAAATGAAGAAGTTGTTTCCAGTCAGGAAAATGAAATTCACAATAAGGAAATCTAATGACCCAAGAGCTAACATCCTCTTTTAATATTGTGGGCTAGAAAACTTCTTCCTGACATCAAAAAAGGAAGAGAAATTTCCACCCCTCATGGAGGAAGAAGAAGATTAGATTTGGACAATGGATTTTGATGGCAGTCATTCCAGAGCAGGCTCAAGAGCTGGTGTAGTATTGTACTCTCCCCCC
Organism: Taxus chinensis; assembly: GCA_019776745.2. Taxonomy (NCBI): domain Eukaryota; kingdom Viridiplantae; phylum Streptophyta; class Pinopsida; order Cupressales; family Taxaceae; genus Taxus; species Taxus chinensis. Next base: position 248,903,980 of record CM034151.1, on the reverse strand, counting down.
AATTAGGTATATCCTTTTACCTACAAGCTGTAATTTGACAATACAAATAATACAGTAGAGTATGAAAGCATTACTCTTATGCATGAATGTAGCAGAGGACATGGGAATCAAGAAGTTGAGATGCAAAGGTGATACAGAGGTTTTGGTAAGGCAGGTCTATCGGTAATATCAATTGAAGAACCCCAGACTCAGGAACTATAGAAGTAGAGTTTGGGACTGCATTGAATCCTTTGATACATTCTCCATTGAAGATATCCCTAGGGAGAAGAATGGAAAGTATGATTCTCTAGCAGTGTTAGCTTCCTTAGTGAAACTTCATCCTTCTTTTGGCAAGGATAAAGTGACCATTGAGATTGTGTTCAGACTCAGCGTACCAAACAATGCAAATCACTGGCAGGTCTTCAATGATGACAATCTGATCCTAGCCTTCTTAGAACAAAGTGATAACTTCAATAATCTGTTCTTTGAAGGAAGGAAAAAGCCACACTGTGAATCAGTCCCCAAAGAAGAGAAGGAAGGAATTGAGGGAATTGATGAAGAGGGAGTAATAAAAATGAAAGGAAACAAAATCCTCAAAGGCCTATTTTCTTTGGAAGACCTCTTTGACAAGCATGACAGGTTCATCCAAGAGAAAGATAAACAGTCTTCTCAGTGTCCATCTAATTTTGATCAAGAAAACATTGGCACTTCAGGAAATCCAATGATGATTAACATTGGTAAATGCTTTTCATTAGAAGAGAAGAGAAAGTTTGTTGCTACTAAAAAAGTACTCATATGTCCTGGCCTACTCCTATGATGAACTCAAATCTTTTTAGCCAAAGGAAATTCATCATTATATTCCTTTGAAGTAAGGAGCTAAGCCCTTCATGCAAAAAAAAGGCCCTGTAATCCAAATATTGCCGACATTATCAAAGAAGAGGTGATAAAGATGCTCAATGCTAGAATCATCTTCCCCATCCACCATTCAACATGGGTGGCTAACATTGTGCCAATAAGGAAAAAGAATGAGGAAATAATAATTTTTTTAGACTTCTAAAATCTAAATCAGGCATCTCTCAAGGAAAACTACCCTATTCCAATCATGGATCATATTTTGCAAGTAGTCACTAGATCTGAAATGATCTCTTTTCTTGATGGATTCTCAGTGTACAACCAAATCAAGGTGACAGAAGAGGATTGCAACAAAACAACCTTCAAAACACCTTGGGGCACTTTTTCCTACAACAGAATGCCTTTTGGCTTGATCAATGCTGAAGCCACTTTCTAGAGAGCAATGGACTTGGAATTCAAAATTTTGAAACATTACATTGTCATTTATCTTGATGAACTCACGGTTTTTTTATAGAGGATGGGAGATCATATCTGTCATTTGGAGCAAGTCATGCAAGGTGTAGGAAACATGGCATTTCACTAAATCCAAAGAAGTGCATTTTTGGAGTCACAGAAGGTAAGTTGATGGGACACATTATGAACAAAAATGGAGCACACATTGATCCTGAGAGGTTCAAAGCTATCCAAGCACTAGCCTTACCAACCAGAAAGAAGGGAGTTCATTCATTCTTTGGAAAGGTAAACTTCCTTTGTCATTTTATGCCTAATTTTTTTGAACTGACTAAGCTTATAACTTCTAAGATGAAGCATCAATAAAGTTTTAAGTGGAATGAGGAAGGAAAAACATAATTTTAGGAGATCAAGAAAGTTATTGCCAAAGCTCTAACTCTTGTATCTCCAGATTTCAACAAGGAGTTCATCATGTATTTCTATGCATCAGAACATACACTCTCTGTTGTCCTTGTTCAAAAAAATGATGAAGGTTTGGAAGCACCCATTGCTTTCATGAGTTTTCCCTTGAAAAATCATGAGCTAAAGTACAACCAATTGGAGAAACATGCCTATGTAGTGGTCAAATATGTTTAAAGTTTTATATTCTACATTCTCAATTCCCATACAGTGGTGATGGTCCATGGAAGTGCAATCAAGTCCATTTTGAATCAACAAGATCCTAGGGCTAAGAGAGGAAGTTGGATTGCAAAGACCTAAGAGTATGAATTAGATATTAAACCAGGTCTAATCTGGTAAGAAGAAATGGTTTTTGCAAGCTGATTACTGAAGATGAAGCTCCCAAAGCTCAGTAGGGAGAAAAATATGATGTTTTCTCAACCCGTTTAGGAGACATTCCACATGTGCTCTTTGTCACCACTATTGATGAGTGGTATGTTGACATTTCTTACTACCTCACTTATGGAGAATGACCTCCTCATCTTGATTACAAACAAAGAAGTAAACTCAAGCTAAAGGAAACCAAGTTTGTGATCTGGAATCATGCACTTTATAAGAGAGGCCTAGATGGTTGTTTCCTCAAGTGTGTAGATAAGGAGCAACAAGAAAAGTTTCTTAGGGAATATCATGATCAAGGTTGTGGTGGAAATTTCTCAGAAATGGTCACCACACATAAGATCCTCAGAGGGAGATATTATTATCCCTCCATATTTACAGACACTCAGGATTGGGTTTCCAAATGCAAAGCATGCCAACAATTTTTTGGGAAGCCATAACTAGCTACATTGCCACTCAGGTCTGTGGCGATTGAAGAACCATTTCAGCAGTGGGGGCTAGATAACATTGGTGTTATGAATCCTAATTCTAGTGCAGGGAATACTTATGTACTCATTCCAACTGATTAATTCACTAAATGGGTGGAATCCATCTCGACCAAACAAGCCAACTCTGAAACAATCTGTAACTTCATCAAGGAGAATATCATTGTTCATTTTGGAATACCACAGAAAATTGTTGTAGACAATGCCACATATTTCTCTTCCAAGGATCTCACAGAGTTTTTTTATGGCTTTGGAATCTCCTTATCCCACTCTTTTGACTACTACCCACAAGGAAATGGGCAAGCTGAGTCAAGCAACAAAAACATTGTGACCATTTTTCGCAAGCTGGTAGATGAGAATCAAAGGAACTGGCACAAGAAGTTATATGATGCATTGTGGGCAGATAAGATCACTTCTAAGAAGGAAATAGGTATGTCACCTTTCCAAATTTTGTATGGAGTTGAGGCAGAGATTACCCTCACAATTGAGATGCCAACTCTCAAGTTGCTGCAAGAAATAGAAGACAGTCAATACAAAGACTCCATTGACAAGAGGATCCTCTTCTTGGAAAATTTGGAAGAAAGCAGATGCCAAGTGGTGGATATAATTAAAGAGAATCAGTTGAAAGTGAAGAATATATTTGAAAAGAGGGAAAAGGCAAGAGAATTCAAGGTTGGAGATTTTGTCCTGTTATGGGACAAGAGAAGAGAACTAAAGGGGAGCCATGGAAAGTTTGATTCATTGTGGCTAGGCCCATTCCAAATTCATGGAGCTTATGGTGAGAATTTTTTCTCCTCTCATACTTGGATGGAACGCCATTGGAATTACCTCAAAGTGGTCAATAGTTGAAACTGTATCATCAGTGAAAGCGGGTTGTCCCCTGCCTTGTACCATAGGTGATTTCGTAGGTGTGTTTTTCTCTTTTCTATTGTGTGGTTTTGGTTTAGTTTGGTTTTTTTTTTGTGGTTTGGTTTGTGTGTTTCCTCCTTCTTCCATTCTCTCTCATAATTGTACATAACTCTGTAAGGCCCAATGGATAAGGCACTGGTCAACGTAATATGTTTTAAAACTTGAGATTCTGGATCCTCATGTCATACCCTAGCCATACCCGGTTCACGTTATGTCCCCAAGCTAGAGCCAGTTGTTGTCTCCCAAAAAATACTCTAGGTTTTTGTAGCCAAATTCAATTTTTTTGAGCTCATTCCCTTCATTGGTGTTTAATCCATGTTAGAGATTCAATAAATTAGAAAAATTCATGCTCTAGAGATGTTTAAACCTCTAGTTTGCTCATTTTTAGAAATCCTCCATTTCCTGGTCTGTGCATGTAATATCATCTTTGCAACCTCCATTTTTTATTGAAATTGTTCACTTATTATATGGCCTGGGTTGTCAAATCATTTTTTTTCATCCATGCCTTTGGTTCATGAAGGAAATTCAAAAATTGGACTTAAAATGATGAAGTTCTCTCTCTCTCTCTGTATTTTTCCACAGTCAGGAATGATGGGCATTTCTTTCCTCGTCAAATTTTTCCTCAACATCCCCAAGTGATACGTGAGTTTCTCTAATTGGATGTGGTTCGGTCATACTTCAAAATCTAGGGGAAGTAGCCACATGTCAAAATGACACAAATTTAGGGGTAGGGTCCAAGGGACAGTCTTTAATTAAGCACAAGTTTTCCACATGTCCCAAGTACAAAATGAAGGTAAAAATGGCTATGGAAGGCTTGGTGGACAACTCCACGTGTCACAACAGCATAATTCTGAAGATGGGGTAGAAAGGGCCAATTACGAAATCAACACCAGATCGCCACGTGGTTGGAATCATTAGAGAGGTAAGGCCTGCCGTTGAAAATTCAAAGCGGATGAGTGGGCCATTGGGGGGATTTGAGATTTTGAGCCTCTTTGTAAAAATGCAAAAAATTAAAAAGTAACCCATAGCCCCGATCAGGCTATTAGGGAAAAATTCAAAGCTTGATCCCACAAGGAAAAATTCAAAGTGGATGAGTGGGCCATCGGGGCACTTTTGGAAATTTAATCAAATTTCCAAAAGTGAAGTAAAAGTTCTAGAATTCTCTGCAGCTCCACCAAGGTCTCAGGCCCGCCGTTGAAAAGTCAAAGTAGAAGAGCGGGTCGGCGGAGGGATTTTTGTTTTTGATCCTTTTTTCCAAAAAATGTTAAAATGGTGAGAAAAATGTCATGACCCCCTTTCCATGAAAAAGTGCCATGTGCCACGTGCCCACGTTGAAAAGTGAAATCAGAGCAGCGGGCTAGCGAAGGAAATTGAGTTTTTGAGCCTTTGTCCAAAAAAGGTTAAAATGATTAGAAAAGAGCCACGACCTTATCTCCAACCAGAGCATGCCATGTGTCCTAATCAAATCAGAGCAGCGGGCCAGTAGAGGAAATTGAGTTTTTGAGCCTTTTTCCAAAAAAATTAAAATGTTGAGAAAAGGGCCACGACCCCATTTCCAATCAGAACGTGCCACGTGTCTAATTTGAAAAGTCAAAGAGGGGATGCGAGCCAATTTGTTCTAAATTTCCAAATCTCATCAAATATCACAAAATGTGAAAGGCTTCCCCCGTAAGCACTCCAATCCCTTCGTGGTAGGTGTATGGCCCAATTTCAGAGTTAGAGGAGCAAATCAAATGGTCTATATTTAAACTGGAAAATCTAATGTAGTGGTTGCTTTGCAAGATCTAGTTTTAACCCACCATGAGTGTTTTCTTCACAACAGAGGAATTTGAAAAGGCGTTGAGGATTTGTGAAGTTGTAATGGTTTCTTGCCAAGAATATAATGGCTTCTCGACATCATTCCAAGGGTTGGCGATTGATTTCAAAAAATACTAGAGTGCTCTGTACCTAGAAAAGATAGAAAATGCCACACTTCTTCTATTTTCCCCTCTCCTTAGATATTCTTCTATTCTCAAAGCTCTATACAAATCTTACTTTAGCTTCAATAATAAAAGAAGGAATTTTCACCTTTTCAATTGAGGGATTGATTGGTACCTTACGACCAATGAATTTCATTTGGTCTTATAGCTTCTCCTGCGGATTTATTTTTCTTCTAATTCTAAATGCATGTGGATGAAATTTCTAATTAATGTGTGTGGGCATCTGATATTCTACTCACAACATTAGTTTCTCCTACCTCCATTCTCAATCCCTTTCCCCTTATTAGACAAAGTTCTTATCTAGTGAGAAATTACTAGCTTTGCCACAGGGTCAGCGGAGTGCCCCTATTGGATCTCTGGTTGAAAGGCCACCATTGAAATCCACTTATTCATGCATGCACATACAGAAGCTACACTGTTTAAGTAGAGGGACTTAGATTCCCATAGCATTGGCTTGAAACCCAAAAAAAATTCCACAAGATGAATTTTCTCACCAACAGTCTTTGGCGCCCACCATGGGGTAGATTTTGCAACATCTGCACCTAAAAACGACCTTAGGGTCATAAAATACAAAAAAAAGGATTCAAGAAGAAAGTTTTCTGGAGATTGAATAATCACACAAACTACATGGATGTAAATCATGGCTATTCTACGATATCCTCTTGTTGGGAGACCTGATTTACTCTTTCACATCCAAGAAGACATTGCTTCTAATCTAAGAGAAGATATTTGGCATAATAGACAAAGTGTCAATCAATACTTTATTACCATAAGGATTATGGATCTAGGAGTAGAGCTTGGGGTTGGGGTTGGGGCTGGGGGAGATGGTGTGGTCGAAGTTTTTAAGGGAGAGTAGAGATGGGGATCTACGGAGTGGGATTACGATGAGAGGGGGTGAGCCGAGGAGCTCGGCTCTATCCAAACAGGAGGGAAGGAAGAGGGCACATCGTATCCGAGCTGGGTAGGTAGGATGTAGATAGGGAATGACATGAAATGAGGAATTTAATTTGCAAGGGGAGTAGGGAATGGGGTCTACATGTTGTGTGGGCTAGGCCGGGTAGGTTACAGGGGGCTGGGAATGGGATGGGTAGCTAGGGAACGAAGTAGATAGATTTTAGGTCTCGATTAAGAAGTGAGGAAAAGGGAGTGAATGTGAATGAGTATGTTGGTAGTTAGGAAATGGGGATGGCTAAGGGTTAAGTTGGGTCACAGAGTAGGGTGTGAGGTGAGCTGGGTAGTTAGGCAGGGACAGGGTGAGTAGGGGCTGCAAGCTGGGTTGGGTGAGTGGGGAGGTGGCTCGGTCAAGCTGACCAAGCTAGATGGGGAGGGGGTGTAGGGGTAGGTTTTATTTTTATTTTTTAATTTTCAAAAAAAAGTTTTTAATTGTAAAACAGTTTATAAAGGAAAAAGGGTATCTAGATAGATATATTCAAAAAAATTAATTAACATCCTTGATCTAAACTATGTTGTTTTTGTGTGCAGGTGTATTTTTTTTATGTTGCAGGTTGTGCAGAAAGTACAAGAAAGAAATGCAAAAGAAGAAATATATACACAATGTAGAAAGGGAGAAACTAAACGAGAAACCACTCTAAGCACAAGCACAAATCCTGCCTACAAAAGTTAAACAGTAAAAAATGGTAACTTCCCAATTCACCTGTGAAAGTTAGACACAAACAAGAAGATTTTTGTGAAATAAATAAAACACAGGAATAAGAAATGAAACCAAAAATGAAACGAAATGGGGTGCGATTCCTACCGAGCATGCCAAAATGTATGCAATGAAAAACTACAGAGTAATGAAAGATGAAAAAATTAAAAATGTAAACCTTCCCAGTACTTTCTCCAATGCAAACCTCAATAAGGGTTGTGAAGACCTTGTCTATGAAACCTTGCAAGTGAATGTTAGAGATGATTTGAGGGTGTTCTTGAGTGTTGTCCAAGATTTTAAGGTGAATGCTATAGACATAGTTCAATAGAGTTTTTGTGCTTCAAATTCAAGAGGATTTGTAAGGAAGGTAAGCCTGTAATTTATAGAGGCAGAAGTAGTTAAAGTTGGTTATACATGGATAAATGAGTATGCTAAAAATAACATTGTGGGTAGTTGTAATAGTTTTGGGGGTAGTAAATGAATTAATTACAAAAATTTGTATCCAGAAAGGTGGTTGTACGTGCATTTTAATTTCCCCCACCTTTCTAGGATTCTAGAAAAGTAGTTAACTAGGGTAAGGATAGGGAGTCTAAGTGGAGTTTGAACAAGTGGCAGATGACTAGGATGTGCACACACTTAATTAATTAATTATTTAATTAATAAATAACAATTAATTTATCCAAAGGGGTACAAAGGGTACATGGGATTAATTTAATTAATCAAAATGGGTACAATGTGTATTACTTAATTTAGTCGATTAATTGCAAATGGGTGGATAAAAATATGTACTAGAATAACATTGGGAACAAGTGGAAATAAAAGTGTAATTTTGGGGTGTCTACAGATATTACACATCACAAGAGATTTCTGTAGTGAGGTACCAACCCTAGAAGGAGCACCAACCCCTAAACCCTTGTTGCTATTACTCATAACAAGATACTTGCATGAATATAATTCATCACACAAGATTTTTATGAAGATATCAATGAAGATATGATGCTACAACTAATTTTATAGTGATCACAAGATTTTACTCCAAACACCTTTAAACCCTTGTTAAAACCCTAGCTTCTCCAACTCACTCTATCTCTCACTTGCTTCACTTATATGTACTTCAAACCCTTACACACACTCTTCCAAAAATTATTCAAAATGAAATTCACACTATTAGCTCTGAAACTCCATTTTAATACCTGTTAGACACTCTTACTTAGGTTGCACTTTTCACACACAAGGAACTAATCCATCTTTACACCCAAAACATCACTTGTATACCTTCCTCTTGTTTCAAACATAAGAGAGGTCAGTTTCCCTACTTCGGTTTGACCAATTCCACTTCACAAAATTCCATTTGAATAATTAAACCGTTCATATATGACACATATAGGTATTTCATGCCCAAAATCTCTCATCTTACACCAAAAATGCTCAAAACCCCGTCAATAGGATGAGATAAAACAAAAAATCACAAAACTATACTTATTAAAGCTCCCAAAATCATCATACATGTATAATATAACATATACACATCATACATTTTATTTTACTAATAAAATAAATCATAATTTAGGCCCATTGGCTCATATCCTTCACCAAATAATTATTTCATGTACCCTAATTTTATATTTTGGGCCCAATACCATTCAATATAAACTCAACTATGGAATGAAACCACTTAATAGAATTCTCAGGACATTTAGAACATATGTTAGAAATGACAAAGGACTGAGTGGGGGGGTGAATCAGTCTTGTAATAAAACTTTCACTTATCTATTTCAAAAAATTAACATACATCCTCATGAATCACATACACTAGTGATTTATCACAATTTGATATATTCTATCATGATATGCACACATGAAAAGAACACAAAACATACTTAGAGCCTTTATTTATTGATATTCAGAATAGAGCACATTGATTTGATCCACATCAACAATATACAATATATAATAAAAATCTCAACAATATTATCCTAATATCAATATGCTTTGACAAAATCTTTCAAGTAGAGACTAGGTAGACCTCTCTCCTTCATCAACCTGTTATTAAAAACACTTCATCATCTTCATTCCATAATAATCAACTACTTTCCTGAAAGATAATTCCATGGGGTTTTTCTTTGCAGCATTTTTTTCTTCAATTGAAGATAAAAGGGGTTTTTCATCAATCTGTAAACAAAAAATGTTCTCCCTTTTGTAGACTATCATCACTCTACTTCATGACCTTTCACCTTCCCATGTTTTTTCACTTCTCATTTAGCTTGACAACTCACTGTTTTATTCAACTATCTCATGACATGGGATTTTTTCAAAGAATCCCAAACCAACTCTTCACATTGCTCACCTCTTCAACTTTTGAACTGATAAATTCAAGCTCAACTCCAATTGACAACTCTTCAAATATCATTTTAAGTTCAAAATAAAATATGATTTCACACATTGGTTGAGTAAAAAAAAATGTCTCTTCATGTTCCTTGACCCTAAGAGAAACTCTTCATATTATCATTTTGATATGGAGGAGGAAATTCTAAGTTTCTAACTGCATAAAGACTCTTTAAATTCTTCATGGTCTCATATTCTTTGAATTAGACTGACTTGAGACTCTTTAGCCCCACTAGAAAACTAACCACTCTCTGATCACCTCTAGAAATAATATGTTGGTATTATGCAACAAACTAATCCAAATGTCATTTGAAGAATAAAGGCATATTCTAGGGATTCTTCTGATGCATCAGGAATCATACCTTATTATTTACAAAGTTTCTTTAAGAAACTTGCATTTTTCCATTTTCTGGAATGAGCATACCACAAAACTGTATAATTTATTTATCCTTATCATGTTATATTTACCCTTTTTGAATCAATTCAGATCCATTTCTAACTTGATTTGGTCATGTTATATCTTTTTTATAATATTAATCAAGTTATAGATCGATTCAATTAAATAATTTCACTAAAAATTATTTTTCTAGTTTTACACAGGGTCTGCATAGTTGTCTTAGAAGACTATCATCGAAAACTCATAAAAATTGATATGAAAGCATAAAATTATTTTACAGATGATTCTCAATCCATTTATAGAGATTTATTCACTTTTTTGTGAATTTTCATTGGCTTTAGTTTAAGATTTGACCATTTCTATCCTCCAAACCTCAGTTTCAGGTTTTTGACACACTATACATCTGAGACACCAAAAGAAGAAAAATCTCACTCAATTTTGAATGAAATCCAAAATGTTCACCTATTGTAGCTTTGTAGGAACCTATTCCATCTTCTCCTGTCAAATAAAAATCTTGAGTTTATCCTATTTGTTCCCAGAAGTTAAGAAATTCATTGTACAGTGTGAAACTGACCTTGATAGTGCATTCTAGATCAAAATAAAATGATTATATATTTGAAGTAGTGCGTGGTGAGGGTTGAGTAAAACATTTAGAAAACTTATGAAATATTGGATAGAGTAGTTTTATATCTTTGAATGAAAACTTTGTCTTTTGTACAAACATACATGGTTCCTTCAAGCATTAAAATTTGACCCTACTTGCTTCTCCAAGATTCAAGTTTGCTCCAACATATTTGCAAAAGGATCTGAAGCTAAGAAGACGAAATGAACACCTGAAGACACTACAAAATAAGATAGAGACAAAATTCTATACTATTTTAGGAGAGGATAGAGATTGATAATTTTAGGATAGACTTGCACACCATTACCCAATTAAAACTTGGATTTCTTACTCACAACCTCCCATTCAGTTTGCTAGTCTCATGTACTTTATTATTAAGGGAAAGAATTAACCAATCTCACCCTTTTTTTAAAACATGCATTCACTTGAAGAACTACATTCAAGCCTATATCATACACACTGGTGGCTCCAACTAATTTCCTTACTCCTACCTAGTACAGTCCGCCTTGAGGTACAATGGGATCAACATTTTTACTTGAAAAATGTTTTATATCCTTTTGAGAAGTGGACCAAGTTTCACCAATGATTTAGAATCTGGAAACTTATGTTTATCCTATCAACTCAAGAATAGGCTTTGGAGAGAGAACAAATACCGACAGAATAATTCTCATAAATTTATTAAAACTTGTCCAATTCACTTAAAACATTTTTCCACACTTCACACTTGGATTTCTATCTAAAAATTTATTCTATAATTTATCTGAAGGAGTCTTCATATTTTTTCTTGAGCTCTGAGAGGCCAGATAACTTATTATGCACTTTTCAAAAAACATGTTTTAGAAGAAATCTCACATACCTTCTCAGAACTCGATGAAATTTTTCCTGGAGCACCACAAGACATCCATCTTCAAGATCCATAATGCCATTTTTCATAAATAGGCTTGTAATATTCTATCCCATCTCATTTATCTCATCCTGCACTGAAAGTTCTCAAAACCACTTTCTGTGTAATTTTTAATTTTGACTTTAGGAGATAAAATGAGCCTTTTTTTCTCACACATGTTGTAGAAACTATTCTTAGGCTGATCCTATGCTCACATGACCTTTTTATGACCTCTACCAACTTCACACTCCTCATCAGGCACCAGAAACAGACCTAAATGGTATAGTTTCAACTGCAATTTCCACAAAATTTCTTGATACACCCTATGAGAAATCTTACCCATGCTTGCAAAATCACTGTTGACTTGTAGAACATCTAAAAGCAATACAACATGTACTCTTCCTCTAGGGATCAAAACTTGTTTTCCCTACTTTGGTTTGAGTGGATTTTCAGCCTAGAAGGACTTAACATGGCCCATACATTTCATGACTGGACCGTGTGGACATGTTACAGATTCATTGACACATCTCACTCACCTCATGGACATATTTTTACCTTCATAACAACTTTGAGATACTCAAGCCACACATATGTACCTTTAGAGACCCTTGAATCACCTAACCAACATACCTAAAACACCTGGCCAATATATCTAGATCACCTAGATCACTGTGACATCAACAAACTTGAAACCAAGGAAAAAACAAGTGAAATATTATTCTAACAACATATCCATGCATTTTATATCTATTGAAACATCCATAGGTTCAATCCAAATCTACTTTCCTCTTTCTCAAATTAAGATGCCTAGAAACCAGTTTTGTAAACTCAACTAGTTTGCACCCTCGATGTTACCTCAAAGACCTAAACATTCATTAAATAGGAAAAAAATTAATCCCTCATAACTTTCCATGTTCTAAAAATCATAAAATCAATCTTCTCATGATTCAACCCACTCATTCTTTTAGCCTGATCAGTCCTATCCTGAAAATCTAGAAACATGCATTTCTACAAAATGACCTGGATGACCCATAAAATATAATAATCATGAGACCAAACTTATATCAATGGAAATATATCTAAATATTATTTCCATAACCTATTGTAAATCTTCCAACTCCAAGTAAAAGGCCTTCAACTAAGCTCATCTCTTTAAACTACCTGAAACTACCCCAAAACTACCCTTTGACTAGTCTTCAAAAATAGAATACAATTGACCATTAATATGCATCACCATGACCTAAAACCATCATGAAACTCAATAAAAACTCACATAATCAACATAATGTCCATTTATTTTGCAATTCCTTAGTAAAACCTTGTCCCAAACTCGACTTCTTCATAAACTAACATATTTGAGTATGGTCCACTCATCACCACAAGATCTATCATACCTTTCTAGTATCCTGAAGGAGTCCTATACATCATACAATCATCATAAATGCACTATAAATAAATTATGGTCTCTTGTGATAATTTTCTCTCCTATAAATTTTGAGCTATGGTTTCAAATTGATTAATTAAAATGTGAAATTTATTCTAATTCTATAGTTAATATAATATTAAGAAAAAGAGTAAATAAAAGATAAATGTATGAATAAAATGAACCAAGAAACTAAGGAAGTAGATATGTGAAACCCTAATGAGAAAGGAAAGTTAGAAAGATCTTATATGAATCAATGATACCTCGGGACTGTGTCATAGAATAAACTTTATGAAAAAAATGCAAGAACGACAAGAAAGAGGATCCAAAAAGATATGATATGGAATAATAGGATAGAATTGAGTGCCTGGAAGGGACAAGGGTGGATGTGGGCACCCTGGTATAATATCTAGGTTCCATGGTCTAAGAAAAATATTTACAAACCTCCTCTGAGGTGTCGACGGATGACTTCATGCCTTTTCTTCCTATCACACTAACTTCATTGAACTTTTTTGTATGTCGTTGTTAATAAGTGATGAAGGAGATATCTAGAAAACCAAAAGATGAGCATCAAAACCCTAAAAATATAAAGATGCATGTGAAGGGGTCAGACTATCCTCAACTACCACAATGGTGGACTTACTAACTGAGTGTTACACTACATCTCAAACCCGATGTAGTTCTATCTTCTTGTGTTTGTAATCATGCCATGGGTGCTCTTGTTCCAGTTGTAATTTGTGAAAGTAGTGAGAAATAACTATGTGTAAAAATGTAATAAAATGCTAGATGGAATAGAATAAACTTCCCTCCTATGTATTGTGATGCAAATGAGCCAGCCTTGTGGCTTGTGACGGAGCTAGATGGATTAAAATCGAGCCTATGATGGATGCAACCTTATGTGATGATAGTAGTGCTTAGTGTTTGGTCCCTCATTATGGTCTCATAACATATATTTATATGGTTCTCTTGTTCTAATTTCATAATTAACCCTAAAAAGGCTGACCACTAAAAATATAGAAATCTCAAATGCCTAGAAAGTGCCCAAAAGTGGTGGGAAAATTTTAAAAGGATCAGGGTCTCCAAATGGGATGAGGGTGCCTGGGGTACCCTAGTCAAAGATAAAATGACCCAAAATGGAAAAATTGACTAGGTGAGTATATGTGGGAGGTCCACAGTGATGACAAAAAGGAAAGTAAAATGGAAAAAGACATGGGTTAATTAGTACTTTCTTCACTCAAAAACCATATGAATTATAGTATGAGACCAAAACTAAATAATTTATAAAGTCTATGATTTTTTGTCTACATTTCCCCCCACTTTATGTTGGTGAGTGGAACGCTCAGTAACATAAAGTAGATAGAGATGTGTACCTAATGTCCCTATAGAGTGATGTAGGAAGCATATGGATGGACTAGATAAATCATGGAATGAGAAAATGGTGGAGCATAGAAACTAAAGATGAAAAAGTGTAAAAAGTTATGAAAGTGAACCTAGGGTGGAAACATGTGTGTAGTTGTTGATTTTTGTAATTTACCTGCATGTTAGTATGAGGTGTGTACTACCACAAAATGTTGTTTTTGGTGCCTTTGTTGAAGTTATTTACTTTCTATGACTGCTTGCTTCTCATATGGATGGACTTGCAAGGATGAGACAATCAAGTAGTCAAATATGTATGTATATATGTCAAAAATGCATGTATATAGTAAACAAACTGTAAATGGAAGTATGAAAAATTAAAAGGAACATGTGCACCTGATCCATGATGAGAGAAAGAGCGTGTCGAGAGGATACCATGTACTACGAGTTTTTTGGGTGATCTAATGCCACCCTAGATGAAGAAGTGTAGGCATAAAGTTGTATTATTCTCCAACCTACAAATTCTTTGATGAAGATGTATAAAGAGATCTCTATATTGCCTTGTTTTTTAGTGATTCAACGTTACTAGTTGAAGTAGTGCAAGGAGGAAATCATCTACATCCTCTAACCTATAACTTCTCCCTAGGATGTCAAGGATAACCTGTCCCATTAAAATCCATTTTTTATGAGGTTCATACACTGGTCTGAACCCACTTGCTTTATAACCCACAATGTTAAAGACAAAAATCTGTACTGAACTGTACTAGTAGAAAGTGTTGGATACTATGTAAAACCATAAATTGTTCCCCCCTATTTGGGGGCACATGTGACATTGCGCATAGGAGAATGTGGACCTAAAAGAGGATCAACATCATAAATTGTGCCTTGCATGGGGAAGGGAATGTTATTGGTAGAAACTAAGGCACACACAAACAAGTGGCTAGAAACAAGTGTTACCTCAAATAAACATGCATGTAAAAGGAAAGTTTGCACTACACAAACAATGTATAAGCTAGAATGCAAGTAAGCACACAAGAAGACAATCATAGAACAAAAAAACAAGTCGAAAACATGACACATCACTCATGATATCACAAGACACTTAAGGTTGCAATGGTCGCATACAGCAGACAAGTGTGCACACCAAACATAGGGCGAGGCCTACATACAATAGCAATCAAATACAAGTAATTACAAAAAAAAGATAGCCATGGAATAAAATAATCCTACAAATAAAATTTTACACGTAAAGCACCCATTATCATGTTAGAAATATAACCCATATTGAAAAAGTGTGTTTAAGCAAGTAATGTAAATTGCTAAGTATAGAATGAAACAATAGAACCTATAAAAGATGAGTGTGTATGCACCCAGTGATCATTGTAGGAGTGGTAGGAGGCAATCATCCATGCTGCATATAAGAGACCTATATCTGTGATCACAACTAGAAAAAGATGTGAACATTCATGTGTGTATGGTAAAGATCATGACATATAAGAGATGTAGTTATCATGTGTAATAAAGTGAATATATATAAGCAAATGTAAGCAAGATTAAAAGTAACCAAGATATACAACATTATTTGGATGGATGGAATGGAATGTAAGATGGATGACAGGAGCCATGTGCCCCCCAAGTGAATAGAATATGCCCCCTTAGCAGTCAAGAATGAACCGTAAATAAGAATGCATCATCAGGAAATGGTCTTATTATGTGTTGTGTGTATAGAAAAATGTGATCATTGTGTATATGTGTTAATGATACGCTGTCCTAGAGATGAATGCATGATGATGTAGCCTAAATCATATATCATGATGAGTTGAATAGAGGGAGTGATGATGTATCCTAAAACATGTACCACTACAAGATGAAAGAATAGGTGACCATTTATCCTATACCATATGTCACTAACTTAGTAATGCCGCATCATATAAGGTAAAATGATGAGCATTTTTTTATGATAGGGTCCATTTGATTGGTAAATCCTCAAAAATCAAGTATGGACCAAGGAACTAAAGTGTGTCATGGGGTATTGAATGCAATGCATATAAGAATATGTAGTATGTGCAAGGAGAAGAAATGACCATGTGATGAGATAAAAATTTTAAATATGTAATGCAAGATATATAGATAACCTAAGAGTGTGAGAGAGTGCACTATGTAATATGTATGATAAGTAGTAATGCTAGACTCGTAGACAATAGGATTATTATACATATATGAGGAATAAAAGTATGGTGTATAGAGTATGCAGAATGCATAAATGCTCAATGGTTTTAGATGATGAAGACTAAATATAGAGTGTATGGTGTAAGATGTAATATGTAAGAAATATGATGAGAGATGTGTGAAGAAACACAATGTGTAATACCTATTATGCAGTGTGTGGTATTCATGTGTAGTAAGCCCTCAACATTCAAGTGTGAAACAAAGCACAAAAGTGTGTCATCGAGTAGTGAGGTGGTGAGATTCACCGACTAAACACCATATTTATGTGTAGCAGTGGAAGAATATTGGGAAAAGTAATAGTATGACGATGCGATAGTGGTGGAATGTGAAATGTGCCTTGACCATTAGTAGGAGTTTTTTTTTTGATAAAAAAATGATTGGCTACTAAAGTGGTGATTTGGAAGGGACCTTGCACGATGGTGGCTTATTTAGTCACGTTTTGGAATACATGAGCGGAGGCCAGATTGAATTGAGCTTTAGAGTAGGTTTTTTAGATTGAATTATTAATATTGTAGATGATTTAGTAGGAGGTGGTGATGGAGCATGGATCTTGAGAGGTGATTGCTTAGTTTGACTTGGTAATGTTGCAGATAGCTTGAGTGAAATAGAAGTGGGACCATCCTTGAGAGGATGATGAGTGGATTGAATAGGTAACACTTGATATAGTCATTTTTACACCCACAAGAATAAGGGAATCCCATGCATGCCATCCTATCACCCAGTGGGTGCTGGGCGCTCACCCGAGGCACGCACAAGTGCCGAGTATCTCTTTTGTGTGAGTTAAGTGGGAAAGAATCATCTATGATAGGAACTTAAAAAGAGTGAGTGGACACAAGACATACATTCACCATAGAGCTCAGAATGGCTTCTAAATCAATGCATTCATTCCAGACAAAAGGATACTTAATAGTTTATAGAACTGAACTGAAAAGGAAATGTATACGATTTTATATTCATTCATATAACACATATGAAATAGAACTATGCATATATATATATATATATATATATATATATATATATATCTGCATAGTTCTATTTCATATGTGTTATATGAATGAATATAAAATCCTATACATTTCCTTTTCAGTTCAGTTCTATAAACTATTATATTTATATCAGAGTCTATTATATTTATATTCCATCATATCCAACAACCTCATCACATGTATTAGATCCATTACATAATATCATAGTATGGCAGACTGAAGTCATGCATCATAACTAGATTAGAGTCCTCCTAAACATGAAAGGAAATTTCATACACAAACCCCTTGATACATGCTTCCCCTATAGGTCATCTACCTAACCCAATAGAGTTCCTCGCAACATTTATGCAGAGCTCCACTCTCTATTGATCTATATCTCAATTCCTCTATGGGAACTTGTATTTATAGGCCTCTTGAACTGCTAACCCACCTTTCTGAGGATTCAGATCCATCGCCAAGTGTCCAAATGTGGTCCTCTATGGGAGCATGCTCCTCTAGGCCTGAGATCTCCACTCCTTGCCATGATGGCCTTCTAGAAGCTTCCATCACAGGGCATATTCCTTCCTAGGCCAACCTATCACCAGGCTGGCACCTTATCTAATCCGCATGTGTAGTCGAGACATGCTTTTCACATGTCCTGCTTGATATTCCAAATATGGCTAAGTCATGAAATCCTGTTTTGCCTTGCGTGCACACATGCTACTTTTTCTATTAAACCCTCCTATAAACATGTCCTTTGTGCTTTCTCCTTGCGCACCCTTCGTTAATAAGGCCTTGTGTTCCCTCGCACCTTCTTGTACTTAGCCAATAAACTAGGGTCTCAAAATCACCCCACACTATGCCTGTTCTCCACCTGGGGGAACATGTCTTTAATGGATAAAGAATTATAATAGATTCTAGAAGAAATAATGATTTGGAAAAGAATAAGGGAAAGAATAATTGGGAAATATGAAAGAATGGGGAAGTGTTGTTACTACTACAATAGGAGAGGAAAATCTTTCTTTAATTTAGCCTCCAACTTATTCCAGGAATCAACTTCATTTTTTGCTCTTTGGAAGAGGTCGCCGATTATGGCGCTTACCTCGAAAAAACCCAGTCCATATCCTTGAGTATTCATTTCCTCAACCACCCCTTCCAATTGCTTACCCACATCCTCAAGCGCATCCATCCCCCTTATGATTGTTGGGTATAACCCTTTCATATGGTTCTTGACTAAACCTCATAGGACTTCAACAGATTTGGAGTTCTTATCAACCTTGGCTAAGATCCTATGCTACTCCACTTTGTTCCCTTTGTTATTCTCTTGGAATTATTTGAGCTCTACCTCATGAGTGGCAACAAGAATTCTCACCACTCTATCCTTGTTTACACAGTTGTCATACATAGCCTCAACAACTTTGGTAGTGATTTTTACATCAGCAAGGACCTTGTTGTACTTGGAAATGATTGCTAGAACCTTCTATTTGTCTTCCCTTTCCAAGTGTGTTGATACTTTTTCTGTAAAATCTAAGGCCAATGAATGCCTCTCCTTAGTGAGGATACGTGTTAAGCATTCTAGGCACTCTAGGGAAGATCCATACTTTTTCATGGGTGGTGTTAGGTCTGGATGCTTCAAAATAATGACATTTGTGATGGATTCTACTTTCTTGTATACCTCGCAAACCCTTGCCTTCTCTTCCCTTAGGTCACACTTTAGCTGCATGCTGATTAGTTCCTCCAGCTTTAATTCCTTGGTCCTTTCATCAAGCTCTTCTTCCTTCTTCTCTAGCTCTTCCTATAGGAATTTTACCCTGTCATTTATCCTGAATAACCTGGCTTCTAGTTCAACTGAGACCTTTTTCATTACATTGTAGACTTTTTCATCCAAAATCTATTGAGCACTCACCAAGGGGTTGTCTCCTTTTAACTCTAGCACAATCATTATTGTTCCTTGGATTACTTCAAACTATGCCTCGTCCAGGTAGAACTCAAATACCCATGAAAGCATTTTCCTTGTCCATAGGTATGCACCTTCCACATCAAATTATGTCATGGATAGGATCTACTCTGTTGGAACAGTGCCTTGTAAATGCATGCGAAACACCTTGTTTGGATCATAAATGTAACCCATTTGTGGTCTCTAGATCTTTATGCACCTTCCTCCTATGTGCATGCCCTTAGGAACAATTATCGTCAGACTGGGGCCTCCTGCATTGTCATGATATTTTCCCACGCTTTCTTCTTTATCTTCATTCATAAATATTTTAAGGTTGCACTCCAACTCTTGTTTAACCAAGGATTCAATGATTTCCACTGCTTCTTTTTCTGCCACTTCGTTTACCTGTTCCTGCATGGGGCTTGGAATCTGATTTTTCATGCTCACTTCTTCACTTCCTCCCTTATATTGGGTGCCTTCCTCCTCTTGGCTACCCTTCCTCCACACAAATTAAAAATCATTTTCCTCTTCTCTACCATATTCCTTTGAATCATGCACACTAAAAACAAGTGGTTCTTAGGACCCTTCAAGTCCATCTTCTTCATCATCATCCCTTTCACCCCTGTAGGCCTCTAAGCTCTCTGTGTCCTCCAACTCATCCTCCTCCATCACCTTTTGTTTCTTCCTAACTAGGGATTCCAGTATGGGAGATTCAGTTCTTTCTTCCTCCTTTGGTGACTTCTCCTTTATGATAGGATTTTCTTGTTTTGGCACCTTTTCTCTAACTAGAGACTTCTTCCTATGTGTGTAAATGCTTTTCCTAGCGCTTGCCTCCAATGCACCCATTGTTGGCATATTTTATACACTTGGTGCCTCTTTCTCTTGCACCTCTTCTTTTCTGTTCTTTATTGGTGTGGGCTTCCTTCTTCCCATGGGGTCTTCTAGAATGGAGACATCACATTCCAGGTACATTCCCTTCTCAAAATTTGGCCTTATGTGTAGATATACACGTGCCACCGTCCTTCCTTTAATTGGAAAATTCAAAGGCTTTATCATCTGGACCTCGTGGGAGACATAACTCTCCATGTATACACACTTCTTAGGGTAAACGAGTTATCTGCATATCTCCCTGTGGTCTTGATCCACATCACTAACATCGAACCTTAGTATTTTTACCTCTATAAATTGGTTTACCCCTACTTGGAAATATAAGGTTGTGAAAGAAAATGGGAGTTTACACCATGGGCTCGTGGTTTCATCCACTAGTTTGAATCTGCCAATGCATAAGTGCTAGTACACTACAAATTCAGCTTCTCCCTTTGTAATTATAGGTAATTTCTCTAGGATCCTCCACTCTACCCCGAACGCATCCCTTAAGAACTTATACCATTTCTCAAGATGCGCCTTGTGAATGGATGTCATGATGTCGCAAGTGTACTTTGCGAATATCTTTGCGGGTGACAGATTCTCCACTAGTTACTCCCAAATAGCCTTGTCAGACCCATCAGGCACTTTGATATGTGAAAACATGATGGTCAAGAGGAAATTGCCAAAGATTATCTTTTCACCTTCCTGTGCGCTGCTGATAATCTCATCCGCAATGTACGCAGACAAGTTGTAGATGACACCTTCTGATATCCTTCTACAAACATTTAACCATGACTTGTTCAATTACTTCCACCTCTCTTGGTCATTTAACTTGGTCACCAGACACATGGCCATTTTCATCACCGGGTCTGTGATGTACGTGATATCAAAGTACCGTGACCCCTTCTTATAAGTGGATGCAGTCACTGTTTCTTTGATGGATTCCTTTTTCCTTAAGTCATCATCTATACTTTCTCCTTCACAGATGAGGCTTGTGAATTTTGAAATCAACTGAGGAGTTATGCACATCTTGTGCCCTATGAAGTAAAAGTGGTCCTCATGTATGTTTGACATTAACCATTGATAGAGGCACTCAGGTTTTTGAAAATAAGGCAACTCATAAAGTTGCAATAATCCCACCTTCTCCAACTTCACTTTTACCTCATCGTTATAAAAAGGAAAACCCTTTAGTGTCCTTTTATTTGTTGGGTGCACCAACTCCAATGCCATTTCCTTTTCTTTCATGTTTGTGTGATGGTTCTAATCACTTACATCCATTTTCCTTGAATGGGACTCCCATTCTATCCCAAGAAAAACCCCATCCGAGTACTACATTTTGGCGTACCATTCTTCATTTATACTTGCGGGGGTTTCTGGTTGTTTTCCTTTGCCTTTGCCCTTATCCTTGCCTTTGGGCTTCTTAGGTGATATAGTTGGTTTTTTAGGTGCCATGGTTTAGGTTATCTTAGCACTTCAACTTCTCTTACTTTCTCTTCTTTTGTACCCTCTCCAAGCTCCAACCTCAAACTTGTGAAGAAACCCTTTTCAGCCCGTGCCCTAGCTGCTAAACCCTAACTAGAATATCCTCTTTTACAAGATGGCACTTCTCCACAACTATTTTTCTCCACGCCCATGAACTTATTTCCTTCTGGTTTGTAGATCAAATTTATTCACTCACTGTTAAATTTCTCAAAATTTTCTTCACATGGATCAAATCTAGAAACCCTAGTTCACAAGTGCTCTTGTTTCTTCGTATTCTTTAATGTTGATAATGAAGTGCTCGACCTTATATTTATAATTTTTCCTAATTTTTAGCATTAAATGATACTTCACCTACCACCATGCTTCAACACTTATTACAAATTTTTCCACTAAGTTAGACTCTATCACCCCTCACTCACGTGCCCATCCTTGCGTGGATAATCCTACAACCTTCTGGTGCGCAAACAATCTATCTGACAGAAGGCTCTTACATGCACATTACCAGCGCTGAAGGTACTTCTTCCATCCTCGTGATTTTTTCTCTCACCTACCTCATGTTTTTTTTACACTTCTTTCTCCCTTGTACATGGAAAAAAAATATAGCCTTATCCTGATATCAACCATCCCCATTCACCTTTTCTCCTATGTGCTTTCTTCCACAACGCCATTCAACCAGGCTTTCCAACACAATACTTTCTGGAACTTCACACTTTGCAATTACCTTAACATTATTCCACCCCACACTAAAATGATGTGTGGTCCTCTACACATTCAAAACCTTTAAAAAGTAATGAGGTTACCAGTGCCCAAGGCGCAACACAAAACAACAATGAGAAAGGGAAACACAAAAAAATAAAATGCATTAAAGGAAATCCTAAACTATCTCAAAATACTACCTTATAACAAACACCAAGAAGACTTATTTATAGTAGGGCTTCAACTTACTCCCATTAAAGTGTCCTAGTAATCTTTTCCCATTGAGCAATTGTAACTGGCAAGCACCTGAATCTAGGATGTTTGAGATGATGTAAGGACCCAACCAATGGACTCTTAACTTCCCAAGATAGCGAAGAAACTTGGAATCATATAGTAGGACCATCTGCCCAACCTCAATATTTTTGTTCTTAATGTGACAATCATGTCATGCCTTTTGTTTTGATTTTTCAATCTTCTGGCTCCACTTGACAAGTGATCATCTTTCGTCCAATTATATTAACTTGTCAATTCTTTCTTCCAGTGCTTTTTCATTTGTTAAACCTCATGCGCTCATTATACATAGCTATGGTAACATGAATTCAACTGGTAGGATAGCCTCCATGCCAAACACCAATTGAAACAGTGTGGCCTTATTTAACCTCTTGTAGGTTATCCTATATGCCCATAAAACTGTTGATACTTTGTCATCCCAATCCTTCCTACCACGGTCATAAATTTTTGTTAGGGTATGACTTAGTATCTTGTTAAATGCCTTCGTGGTTCCATTTACTTGTGGATGGTAAGTGGTAGTCTTGTGATGAGCCACCATGAATTCTTCTAATAGAATCCTTACTGTCTCATTTAAGAAATGCATACCCCTGTCACTAGTCAAACTCAAAGGGCATCCATACCTTGTAATAATGTTTTCTCACAAAAACCTTGTTGCGGTAGCTGCTGTACAATCCTTGGGTGGTGTTGCTTCTTCCCACCTTTTCAAGTACTATATGCAATTGATTATATAACATGACCCAATCCTATGCATAGCTGGTGCAATAGGGCCTACAAATTCTATATCTCACTTTTTGAAGGGCTCGACACTGGGAATAGGGTGCAAAGGCATTTCATCTCTTCACCCTAATTTTTTAATGTGCTAACAATGGTCACACACCTTGTAATATTCCTTATAGTTTTGATATAGGGTCTCCCACCATAATCCAACCATCAATATCTTATGTGAAGTGGCATCACCTGCATAGCGTCCACCTGCACTACCTTCGTGTGCCTCTTCTATTATGGCTAGGTGCTCATGTTTTAGCACACACCGGTGAATAATATCATCACATCCTAATTTGTATAAATCCCCACTAATCAACATGTAGGGCAGGGAGCATATAGCTAATTGCTTTTTATCCAATGCCTTATTTCCTTCCGGTACCACACCTGTCTTAAGAAATACTACAATATCTTCTAAGTCCAAGGTCATGTGCCGCAACCTAAGTAGTGGTGCATCTGACATGGTATCCTCAATGCTTTACGCTTCCTCCCCTAAATCAATTCTAGAAAAATGATCAAGTCTGAAATTAATTTTCCCTAATTTGAAAACCACTGTGAACTCGAATTCTTGGGAAAATAGTACCCACCGACATATGCGCCCTTGTAGAGTGGGCTTGTTCACTATATATTTCAATACCATATGGTTAGTGTAAAATGTAAAAGGGGTTTCCATCAGATACTGTCTAAACTTGTGAAGCATGTAGATCATTGACAATGCCTCATGCTCAGTTTTAGTATAATTCTGCTCTGCTGGTGTCAACTTCTTACTTGCAAAGCATAAAGGATGATCAACAATCCCTTCACCAGGATGTGCAAGTACTACTCCAATGGAAATTCCTGAGGCATCAACATGAACATGGAAGGGCTTATCCCAAGAGGGGAATCGTAGTATGGGTGTGGTGATAAGCCTATCCTTTAAAGTGTCAAATGCCTTCCGTTGCACCTCTCCCCAAAGGAAGGTACTCTTGTTTCCAAGTAAATCTTCTAAAGGTACGGAGATCTTGGCATATCCCTTGATGAACTTCCTGTAATAACCCATGTGTCCAAGGAATCCATGTACTATGCTTTGATTAGTAGGCTCCCCCAATCCCACAATTACTAAAAATTTGGTGGGATATACTAGTAAGCCCTCCTTACATATGATGTGCCCCAATAGTGTTCCAAACAAGGTAGTAAAGACACATTTCTTAATGTTAAGGGATATCCCCAACTGCTGACACCTTTCAAACATTAACCTCAAGTTGTCAGAAAGGTCCTTCACTAACCCATATATTGTCCAATCATCTAGGTAAACTTGAAGAAATTTATGGATGAAGTCCTGAAAAGCTTGTACCACAATACGCGAGAACACAACATGTGCATTATTCAACCCAAAAGGCATGACCATAAAGGCAAAAAATCCCCACTCAGTGGAAAAATTCATCTTTCTCTAGTCTTCCTTAGAAATCCAAACTTGCTGGTACCCTCAAAATCCATTGGTAAAGGAATAGACTTCGCACCTAGCCACTCCCTCCAAAAATTCTTCAGTGAAAGGGGTTAGAAAAGGATCGATGACATAAACTATATTTAAGTCCCTGTAATAAACACAGATCCTTATCTTCTTGTTCTTCTTGATACTAATCACCATTAGAATTATCCATTCCAACTCTTCCACGGCCTCAATGATACCTAATGTTATCATTTTGTCTATGTCCTCCTTGTCCTTTACATGTAAATTACGATTCATCCAGTATGGCCTTTTCTTGATTGGGTGCACACCTTCCTTCAACTTTATCCTCATTTCCCCCAAGGAATGGTGAATGCAATTGAGTTCATGATACCCATGTGGGAACAAAGCTTGGAATTCACATAACAAATCAATGATTTTAGAGAATTCTTTCTCCGACTAATAGTCTCCAATGATTTCCTTCTTGGGTTCTTCTTTTGAACCGATTGTAGACACCAAAATTGGGTTGCACTCCCCTTGGTCCTTTTTCAAATAACCATCTCAATCATACTCATCTAACCATGGCCCCTTCCACCCCACATCACCTTTAATTTAATTAATTTAATTAAATTAATATGTATCCTCACAATATTTCATATCTAATTACCTTAATTTCTACCTCACCTAGGCACCTCATCCAGCCACCTCACCCTAGACCTATTCTTGGCATGTTTCCATAACCAAAAATAACTAAGTCTTACTTGCCTTAATGAGCTAAGATTTGGTCTAACCCTAAAATCCATACCTAAAATCTCTCTAACCACATTCCCGCTCATTAGAAGGGAAGTTTCCATTCTTATCTGCGAGAATAAACTAAATGGTCCCAAGAAATTAGAAAGATATGCCCATTTTAGTAAACCTATGGAATCTCACCTTAACCAACGTCGGTCACACCTAAACTGACATCAATCAACTCGGAACTGTCGTCGGTTACCATTTATTCACCCAAACAACTTTTTTATTGGGTTGGCACATTCTGAGAGAAAGGAAATGAGATCATAGCTACATGCAAGTGAAACCAGCATATTTTCACATATCTAGACATCCAAAACCATCACCAAGATAGATATTGAAACATTACACCCATAGAATCATTCAAGGAATCACTGCAATGATATCCAACAATATTATTTTCATCAATAGCCACCTCCATTCAGCTATCAAAATCTACATCACAGTAAGTACATCTCTACCAACATTATATATTTCAACATAGTTAACTTTTTTCATTCTTGTAATTAGTTTATACTTTGTATGTCCATTCCTCCATTGATTAATAGCTTGTAATCCCATCATTTCCCTTACCCACACCACCAAATCACCATTCCGACCTAATATCTATTTATGAGTGTACTTGAGATCTCCACAGACCTTCTCATCCACTCTCCCCACCTTATTTGACCTCAGATCAGCCCCTTCCATTTGATCTATTTGATTTTCTTTTACCTCGACCATACCGACACCGGTTATCTGCGACCACCATTGGTTCTACTTAAATTGGCATCAGTCACACCCGACCAACATCGTTCTATGTGTTTTTTACCTTAACCAAGAACATACCCAACAATCATCCTACTAGTTCACCTAAACAACCCATAATCAGACCCTGACTAGTCCCAGTACCTTGACAGACACCTCATCTCTCAGATCAAACTATAGCCTAGCCTATTGTGATTGGATTTTCTTATTGTACTTGAATGAAATACGTAAATAATATCAACTACAGTAGAACTTTACTTGTTTCTTGCATTAATTTGTTTTAAACAGTGGATTGACAACCTTCTAGGGAGTATCACACTTCTTGGAACTAGCATACACTAGGCAATCCACTGTCATATATCATTTAACTATCCTCTTGTCGTCTTGTTTTCTATTACAGGTAGTTCCTCCCAGCCAAAAGGAATCTCTCAGATTCAGCTGTAGATCAAGAATTTGAAGCACGTGCAACAACCATCAATCGACCAACATTTAACAGGTATTCCTTCTTGGCCCTTACCCTTATCTATTTCATCATTTCGAAAAGGTAAAGAAAATGGTGAAATATTTTTGCACACCCGGTGGGACCCATCAGGGGTTCTTTTACATTTATTCATTCCTAGGTGAAATTTGTGTGTTTGTTTCCCTTTAAAAAGCTTCCAAATTAATTTTCTTCTTTGGAATCATTTTCCTTCTTTCTGTAACGTCTTGATCATGGCAGTTACTACGATGACTTTCCCTTTTGATATTGCAAATGTCAACATGTGATTTGTCTTAGGAAGGTGTATTCCTTCGACATTGAAAATCATGTTTGCAATGAGTAAGTATTGTTGTTCTGAATTCATGCTTACTGTGATTCTGTTTAATGGGAAATGATATCATTTTACTTTGCAATCTGCAAGTTGTGAACCTACATAATTGTTTTCATACTTTATATATATATATATATTAACAACACACCTTGAATCAATTCCATTAATGCAAGGTATACTTCAGTTTTTCTTTGTTGTCATCTTGTTAATTGACTTTCTAAAAGAAATGTATTTTGGAACCAAGCTGGGTTTTTTTGTAAATGGTAAAGAACCTGTGGTATTCTTACTTGGCATCATGCTGCCAATGGTAAGATTTGATGTACATAAACTATAATGTTGGATAGCATGAGAAGGTGAAATGTTTGTTATAAAGTATTGAGGCAAATATTTTAGCCTTGGATGGAATGTCCTATATTACGTTGGCTTTATTAACAACACACCTTGAATCAATTCCATTAATGCAAGGTATACTTCAGTTTTTCTTTGTTGTCATCTTGTTAATTGACTTTCTAAAAGAAATGTATTTTGGAACCAAGCTGGGTTTTTTTGTAAATGGTAAAGAACCTGGTTTCAGGTATTCTTACTTGGCATCATGCTGCCAATGGTAAGATTTGATCTCTGGATACATAAACTATAATGTTGGATAGCATGAGAAGGTGAAATGTTTGTTATAAAGATATTGAGGCAAATATTTTAGCCTTGGATGGAATGTCCTATATTACGTTGGCTTTAACCTAAGGTGGCAAGACCCACTTGGGACCTATTATTGAATTATTTTGGTTTGTGCTCTAACTTATGTTGTAACATCTTAACCTACTTGGAATTTAATCTAAAAGGTTGTAACTTAACCTAGGATAAATTCTAAGGGCCTAAGAGCTAAAGTGGAAACCTAACTATTAATAAGAGAACTTAAAATATTACTAATCCTAGGGGGACCTATGGGATTATGTGGCAAGTGGGAGGATAGTGGCGATGGTTTCTAGACTATTAATGTGGAATAAATTACAGTCATTGCATTTTTAAATTGCCAAGTTTGGCGGAAGCATGGGAAGTTAGTGGATGTCTAACTAACATTGTTGCTAAATTTAAATTACATGCAAAAAATTAAAATGGAAATTCGCCAAGTTTGAATTGGCGGTGGCATGAGGAAAGAGGGGGAAATTAAATTCAATGAATTTAAAGGTGTTGGTTTTGGTGAAGAAACCCGCCTAGGAAAGAGGAGAAGCAAGTTTTGTGGGAATTGTTGGTCATTTGGTTTTTCTAGTTTTTTCTCTGTGTTTGGTTTCTCTTTTGAGCCTACAAATCTATTTTTGACCCATTGTAATCTTGAATGCCTTCGAGTTGTCTCTAAGCTTGTGGAAACAAGAAGGCAGTTGGGAGATCTAGCTGTTGAAGTTGTTGCAGAGAAGAAATCCTTGAAAAGTTTCGGTTGTTATCTTCTACAAGTTAACAAGAAATCTTACCAGGCATGTTAGGCTCTTCCTGTTAAACAGTTATGCTCTTTATTAAACATCTTCATTAAAAGAACTCTACTCTTAGAATTGAGTGGTTTTGTGGAAATGTTATGGTATGTTTGGCTGAGATCTTTTTCTTGAGTTGTTGTTTGAAAAAGATGCAATATGAGTATTTTATGAATGCACGCATGAGAAAATCAATGTTCTCAGTTGAAACTATTAGTGTATGTAGATATCATCACTGTTGTTACAATTTAGATGAAATGGGTGTTCGGTTCGTTGTCTCTTTGTGGGTTTGAATTTCCTAAAGGTAACAGTGATATAATTACTATTTTTCTGAGTTGTATATGCTCGAAATCTATGGATTTCGTGGAATGATAAAGTGGGACTTATTTTGAATTTTTTTCCTTGTTGAAAATGCATTTTAAATATGATTTGGTTACTTTGAAACCTTGCGACTACCATGTTGTCATTCTCATTACATGATCTGGAAGAGATATGTTATTTCTCTTACTTTTGGGTACCCATAATGATTGTTTAAAAATATTATTTTCCTTATTAGAACATGAGATTAACTCAATTTACTTATCTGGAGAATTTGTGTTGGAACATACAGTTTTCTTTCTACCTTTGAACTCAATGATGAGTATAGGTACTATGAATGACAAATCCTTTGTGATTTTTATTATATTTGAACCAGGATGGATTCTTTTCCTTTATGATTAAATGATTTCTTTTATAGCTGTGGAATTGAGACTTTGTTACTTGGTTGTAATCATTTAATCATTTTAATCCTTAGGTTAAACATACTTGTTTGTAGCATATACAACAATTATCATGGGATGGAAATGAGAAGCTTAGTAGTTATTTGGTAAATTGGTTAACTATAATTGAATTCACTGAATACCTCTGACCATGGTAGCTTTTATGCTCCTAAGATTGTTCCAATTTCACTTCAAAACATACACTTCATTGTCAATTGACCTGCATGTTACAACTTTTGATATTTGGGCTAGGTATTGGAGAAAAATAATGATAATCTCTTTCACCTTGATTATAAACTTATATATTGTTTTCTCTCTCCTTTCGGAATTGAGGGTGTCATTATCGTTACTCTTGTGTTCAGAAGAAAGTTTGATTGTGTTTCTCTCTCTGACTATTACTCTCATTATTATTACTCTTTACTTGAAAACAACCAGTTCGGTCGTGTTAACCGTAAGAGATTGTAAAATGATTAATTGGAAGAAATGCTACTTTTATTTTCTTCTTCCTTTCCAATTTCAGAGTTAGGATATATATTGAATTGATGTATGATTTCCTTCAAGTGTAAGTAATTACATTTTACTTGTTGTTTTCTCTCTCCGAGATGGGCAAATACCATGCTACCTTGTTGAATTTTGAAGGGGTGACAAGTTGTCTTCATGGGTCTGATCACTTTTCCCTCTTCTGCATGGAACTTGGATGAAGCTAAGTGAGTATTAGATGTGAAGGAATTTTCCTTTATTTTAGATTATAGTTACTTCATCATAAAAATCCCATTTACTAGGATGAAAAGAAATTGGCTTGATTTTTTCTGAACAGGTAAATCATTACTTCGTTTAATTATTTCTCTTCTGAGAATTGTTAGAGTTAATATTCATCAGAACATTTGTTTAAATTTGGGATGAACTCTACACATTATAGTATGGAACAACTAAGAATTTAGGGATGTAATATTTCTTGCTTGTTGTAATTTTACTAAAGAGATTGCTAATTAAGAGTGTTGTTTGATCATGATGCTTACTTATTATGATGAGGTTGTTTAATCCGTTCTCCCTTTAGTGGTGGCTAATTCTTATGAGTTATCTATCTGAATTGCTTGAACATTTCATAAAAGTAGGGTTATTTTATTGAGACAGTTAGTCAAGAGCACATCATTTTAATGTTAAGTGCTTAACATGCTCAGTTCGATGAACTAACTTGTGCTAGCATTTTTTGTAGATGGATTCCGTAAGTGTTAAAGAAGGCATGCTCTTTTATGATACTTCTCTCATTTAATTAGAGGTTGGACCTTATATGAGACATTGTTATTCCTTTTTGATGTAATTGAAAAAGAAAAGTTGTATTCTATTTGAGTTATCAATGCTGATTGCATGAGTAAAGTTCGAATATTGGAATTGTAAAATGTATATGTATAATTTACCTCAAGGAATGAGAAAAGGAATGGTGTTTTATTTTATTTGTTGTATCATTATTGAGTTTGTTGAAAGGGAATTGTAAAATTATTCCTACTCTTTGAATTTATACCTGTATAAATGATGGCTGTTAGATTTAAAAGAAATAATGGGAAGGAGGGAATTGATACTCTACTCTTCTCTTAAATACAACTTTTAAGTTGGAATGTACAAATGGTTAATACTTAGGTCAATATGGATTATCAATTAACTTGATAAAAGGGTAAAATACATATGAAATCATGTGTAATTAATCATTGAAAATGGATCCTAACTAATGGATGATGAGGAAATAACAATTAGTTTTCGAAACAAGAATTCGTTAATACCCCTTTTGAGTGTCGTATCCAAAGGATACTCAGAAAGAGGAAATCATATGTCCTCTTAATAAACCTTAAATTAAGGTAAGATAATTGAAAAGAAATGGATTCATGTGTATAAGAAATAGACCTAATTCAAATGAGGTCTAATATAAAATAAACCTGGATTTAGAATCAGTCACGAATGAACTTGGTTAAGCTAAGTAAGTTAATCTTACTATGTAAAGCTGATTTGGACTGTAAGTCTGTAATTTAATTAAAAAAACCAAGAAACTATATACGAGCCCTTAGGAAGAAGGGTAAGTTATTAAATTATCCACATGATGAGTTGGAGCCAGGTATGGCTTGCAACTGCAATAATCAAAGAGGTTAGAAAATCAGCAAGGTTGCTAAAAATAAACTTTAAATGAAAAAGATAAGAAAGTATTTAACCTCTTAGCTGGATATGTATCCTAGGTGGAAGGATTCCGCAGGATGTTGGTACATGCCAACTGTAATAAGGTGTCTTCATGAAGGCCAGGTCTTCAAGATGACACAAGGTTGCAGTTGACATGTAGCAACACCCTTCTGAATTGGATCATCTAGGTTTACATAAGCTCAGACTTGGCCTTAGTTTTACTCTGGACCAAGTACGGAATATGTCCTTATATATGGGGTGACTCACAATGACTAAAGGTAACTAGACACACACAGTCGACTAGAGTTGATGGAGTATGTATGTGTACCCCTAGTCATCATGAGTGTCCCCCTATACCTTTTCATATTGCTAACTTGAGTTAAGGTTCAACTTGGGACAAGAGGACTGACATGAGTTAGAAAAGACCATTCTAGATAACAGATGAAGTGGGGTGAAGGACGTATTCCTTTGACGAGTATGCCATCTAGGAATATAATCATGCTAAGCATGTGAAAATATTTGGCCAAAGTATCACAAGCTGCTGGTTGTGTTATCCTGGATCACCTAGTTTAAGAAGTGAGATTTCATATGGATATCAGTAACAGATATTCATATAGGCCTCTTAAATAGAACACTTCAATACCCGAAAGGGTAAAGAGAACCAAGTATACTTAGTATACATTACATTGAATTAACATGAAGGATTGATAAGAATCTGAGTCATGAAATGAGATATCGATGAAACTCCGAGCCATGAAATGGGAGATCGGAAATTCATCGAGTCATTATAGCTACATATGGTTATCTGTTATGTGATTGAATGGCATGGAATGTATGTTCCATATTATTAATATGTGAATAGAGAACATTAATCTAAATGTAATGTGTGTTCTAATTCATAGTCATTCAGAATAGAGAACATTAATTAAAACTTGGAACGTGTGTTCTAAATTATAATAATTTAGAGCAGAGAACGTTATGTAAAAAAATTCCCTTATTCTAGAGTCATAATGGGGAATGCTACACTTTCTATTGTCTAAAACACAATCATAGTTTTGGTGCTTTAAAAAGAACACATCTTCCTTTCTTTTACATTGCATTAGTGAAAGAGCATCCCTCTTCCTGTACATCACTTATTACATCAAATATCAAACTTTGATTTGGGGTTTAAAACACCTACATTACATTCTGATTTGTTGTTGCATTATTAGCTCACAATAAAATTGAGGGCAACCTATATGTTGGAATTCATGACCAGCTGATGGTTAACACAAAGAATCATAGAAAGCACATTTATCTTTTTCTCAATGTCTTACCAAACTTGTAAAAAATCAAAATATACACATCTTTCTTAAACAACATCTTACCTAGGAACATCTGTCAGTGATCACACAATCCATTTGGCAGGTACTCCCTAGCTCATTGCCTCTGTCAAGTCATCATCTCAGAGGGCAACCCGTCCCCACCATAACATACCTGAAACCTTTCCTTTTAGATATCCTTCTTCATAGGATGCCTTCCTAACCAAAAAATTTGGTTCTAAATACACATAGTCAGTCCTAAATAGCATAAGCTAAACAAACATAAGAAAATCACTGTTAAGATTGTGCTTTTTCTTAACATTCTTCTTGGATTGTGTTTTGAGGTGTGAGACTATGAATCTCCATTTTTCTTCTTCCTTACACACTCCACCATCGTAGTTGGAGTATTCTGAATTTTTCTGAGTGTGCCAAGGCCCCATGTCCTCATTCTTAGGTTTCTGAGTTTGATTCTTCACTTAATTTAACTCAAAAAACCAATTTTCTTAATTTCTTTCTAATTTCATAGTCACCGAGATCGGTCCAGTGACCATCACCGGTTCACATCTGACCGTCGTCAGTTACACCCTAACCAGTGTCAACTTTTGGCTTTCTAGTTACTTTACCTAGAATAGCCTTCATCGCTCTTTTTTTTATGTTTCTCACCCTCAAGGCATCATCATATTTATCCCCTATTGATACCTACTGTCATACACAATTTTCACAATTACACATCCAACATTCTTGTTTCATTCTCTGGTTTTCTTCCACAGTGACCAGTATCAGTTTCAGCAACCATCATCAGTTTTCCCTCAACTGTCACCGGTCAACCTGACCATCATCAGTTTTCCCTCAACCGTCACTAGTTAACCTGACCATCATTGGTATCCTATGCTTTATTTTCAAAATCTAGACACCGACCAAATTCACCTCCCAGACCCCATTATTCTCTGTTTCGACTGCTTTGTGTGTCATCTCTAGAATACAGTCTTACCAGATCATCACTTGTTCACATGGTGCTAACTCACAACCAGACTAACACCCTCATATTCCATGCTAGTCTTCAACCACTCCCACCTAGTCCCTCACCGCCTTCGATTATGTCACCCATGGATCTAACCCTAGCTACGACCATTACTGCAGGTGACAAAGAGTTTGAACGATTCCTTGATCAGAATCCTACGGCCTTACATTTCTACCTTTCCCACTCTTCCACCCAAGACTCCTCAAGTCAGTTGATATATGACATGCATGTTTCCATCTCTCCTACCCTTATTCCTGCTACTACATCAACCCCTAATAATGCAGCATTACCCTCACCTACTTCATCCTCGGTAGTTTCGTAGATAGGCCCCATACCCGCCATGACCTTTGCATCTATAGTTTCACTTGCGCCTGTCATATATATTATCCCCTTGTCGACCACCCAGACCATAGCATAGTATGCACCCATTGTCTCACAAATACCCATTGCAAAACAACTACCCATAGTGTCGGTGACCCCTTCTCCATTCTAGAATCTCATTCTCTCCATCCCAAAAACACTACCCCCAAACACTACCAAAGTCACAGATGACCATCCTACCTACATACACATACTATCAAGAACCCCCTAACTCATCTGTCACCCATTCTGGATATGTGCCTTCTATGTCAGTTCCTTATTCTCAACCTCCCGATCAGGTTCAATATCCACCCCCTTATGCCACAAGAGGTATCCCTGCATCATAACCTACCAATGACCTCATCAAGTTGATGATGAAAAAGATGTAGACATTAGAAGCATTTCTTTCTCAGCTCATGTAACTCCCTAACCTCTGATGAAATTTGTGAATGAGCCTATTCACCCATCCATTCCTATTTGACCATACCCCGTACATTGGAAAAATTCCAAAATTCAACTGCTTCAATAGAAAATAAGATCCACAACAACATTTTCTGGTCCTTTAAACATGGATGTTACCTGATTTCCCATGATGACTCTTTACTTTTGAGGACTTTCCCAATGTCCCTAATATGACCTACATTGGACTGGTACAGTGGACTACCAATACACTCCATTTACTCGTTCAATCAAGTAGCCCAAGCCTTCCTAGATCACTTCTCCATCAAAATTATTAAAAAGGTTACCATGACTGATCTTTATTCCACATGACGGTATGATGATGAGTCTATCACTGAATTCATCACTCACTGGTGTAGTCTCATTAACCAGCTCACATTCCAATTACCTCAACCTGATCTTATAGAAACTATTTACTCATGGGGATGTTCTAGACACATCTCACCAACCCTATAAGTGAAAACTTTTTTCACTTTCGACGAGGCATTCACCATGGCACAGAAATTAGAAATTTATGCTATCAAAGAAAAGAAGATTCAACTTCGTAACAAGAACATCACGTTCAAATAAAATGATTCTTCTTCGTACCTTCAAAACCCCAAAACAACTATTCAAATCCCAAAGGGTATACTTTAAATGTCATAATTCTCAAAGTCGGTCCCTCTCATCAATCAAACCTAGCCAAACCACCTTCTAATCTCTCTCCTATCAAAGCTTTTCAGTTCAAACGAGAACAACAAAAGTACACTTCCATAGGATTAGTCTTGTTCTTCCATGTTTTTGAAAAGCTTGTTAAGACTGGTGTCATTACCATTCCACCTATAAAACCACATACTGGTTTTGATCATGAGTGACCCATGCCTATGTGGCATAAGGAACATGACTTTTGCAACTATCATCATGTCAAAGATCACAATGGCAATAACTGCATTACCTTCAAGAATATCATCCAAGAAATGTTAGATAATGGAGATATAGTCTTGGATAGCCTGAATGCACCCGCTAAACAAAACATGCATATCTTCAATAAGACATTCCCTAATCATGCCCCATCTTCTAACCAAGCTGATGATACCTCAAACAATGATAGTAATATCCACGAAAGTCCATGCTATTCTCGATGACATACCAGTTGCTTCCTAATTGCCTCATGTTCCTTACTTAGATGAAAATCTTAGCTCACGTGCTCCCCTACCTGCACTAGAATCTATTTCATCTACTCCTCTACCCACAAAGAAACCCCCTTCATGTTCCCCTTCACCCATGGAAGAGCATATAATCAGAACATGCCACCTTTGACTCATTCAAAATTATCGAGTAGTTGTCAGTGGCACCTCTCCTACTGAAAAAAGATACAGGTCCACCACCTACACTAACACAAGGAGAGTCCACTTCGGCCATCCTGTTCTCTCCTCTACCCATGGAGGATACTATAGATTTACCACTTCCTATAGATGACCATTTACCATGAGACCTTTAAGATCCCATTGATATGCTTTTGACTCTCTTACCCACAAAGTCTGAGGCTAACCATTTTCCTTGTATCTCAAACACATTTTACAGAGGATTGTCACTTCATCCACCTTGGCCCCACTTACAACAGTACCATTCTCATGCTTGGCCAATCTCCTGGACTATGTCGATAGAGCCTTACTTTGGGGGCATCTTCTACTTCTTGTTTCAACATAAATCCAGTTGTCACTCATTGACACCTCCACTATCTATCCAAAAGTGTTTTGAGTGACCAAACCAAACTCAACCACAACTATTGCAATACCTTCCACGAAACCACTCATGGCCCAAATCACACCTCTACCCATAGCCAAGCATGTATTTATACCCAAATCCACACCTATATCATCTCCCTTACCTAAACCTATCACTACCTTAGGGGTCATACCAACAACTAGCCTTAGTCACCCACCCATCAAATTAGATTTAGCTAAATCTTCCAAAACTAACACAAAAATTAAGAAAACCCCTAAAACGAAGATCCAATATCCTAAATCTCATACCCCAACCTCGCCTACCATGCCCTTATAAACTTCACCCCTTCCCTCCATCCTAGGACCTCACCCCTCGACCTTGCCCAAGATACCTGCATCCACGGGTAAACCAAGAACATAGTAACCCATTTCCCCATCACAGACCTCTAATATACCCAAGTGACCCACACAACCTCTGCCCTCACTCGTAACATTCTTACCACCCATACCTCCAATACCGTCAATAATTTCCTCATTACACATGACACTTCCTTCTCTTTCACTCACGCCTCCTGCCCAACCCACACCACCTACCTCCAAAGCACCTCGGTTACCCCCGTGTGTAACCCACCCTCTTCCACCATCAGCTTTTCCCTCCACATCTCGTACGTCCATATCACCTTTACCCAAAAAGATGTAACCTAAAGATAAAAATCCACTACCCTCCAATAAGGTAGTTAAACCAAGCAAACCTTCCATTTCCAGTTCATCTACCATGCCCCTACCCAAACAGATACAACCAACACCTAGGACCACATCACACACCAAACTAGTAGCCCAACCTACTCCCCCTCTTGTAAAGACTCTTCAACCACAGTCAGCCGCACCTGTACCCACACCCATATTCACCTCCCATTGTGATCCATTAACAGGGTGCTATGTCAAAATCCTAGCCAATCTCCTCAAAACTTCTATCATCACATTACTACCTCTTAGACCTTATGACCCACTCAAACCGAAACAAAAATTTGTGCCTACCATTGTGTGTTAGGACATGATGTAGATAACTATAAAGATTTAAAAACCTCTCTTGTCTAATTTTTTCCTCCTGAAGAAAACTTTGACAATGATGATCTTCTTAATAAGGCCCCCATTTCACCTTCACCAATTTCCACATATCTTCCCTCATTGCCTACTCATTGACCAAAATATCCACCCCCACAACTCTTTGATCCATCCCTGAGATTCAAGATTAACATGGTTCGCATAAGAGATTTGGCCAAACCACCACCCAAATTCCAATGCACCCTACTCATCTCACAAGGATCATATCCACCACTAGGTTTTTGTCCCTCTTACCACTATACCTTCCATGACACACCCTCTTCATCCACCTCCCCTCAAATTAACATGATCAACATTGTCACTCGTGCTCAGAAAGACAAGGGCAAGGAGAAATCAAGTGGCCCATCAACCAACCATGTACCCAATATACCATCCACACCCACGCCCAAAGTCATCATTCGAGGTCCTGCATATCCCATTTCTGACAGGGTCACACATCGCACAATGCTAAAACAACTACACCAATCCCCCCTCAAAATGTCTTTATATGACCTCATCCAAACCACAGAGTCACATTGTCAAGCCCTCATGGAGGTCCTTTAATCTATTAAAGTCTTACCAAATGACCCCACACCTGTGGCCTCCATCATTACCCCTCACCACGTAGCCTCTCTCACTAGGTCTTCGCCTTCCTCTACACCTCCACCCACTCGCCAAGTGGCCACCCTCAAATTTTCAAATGAAGAAATCACTCCCTTCCAATATGATGAACCCAACCCCACTCTTTTCATCTATATCTTTATTGATAATATATGTATACGACGCATTATGATCGATGGTGGTGCTAGTATTAACATCATCTCTTCACATGTATATGACCAAATTAAATACCTTCCAAATACATGCATGGTAACCCCATTATGTTGTGTTCCTTTAATGATGTCATGACCTCTACACTAGGTACCATTGTTATCCATGTCCACGTAGGTCCCCACACCAAGAACTTTTCTATGTCTTAGAAGGGGAGTTCCAATATAACTTGTTGCTTAGCTGACCTTGGATCTATGCTATGGGTTGTGTCCCTTTGACGTTACATTGATGCCTCAATTTTGAACACAAGGGATATAAATTACACCATCCCTACCAACTCCTCACCTTTCAAGACCTGTAACATGCTATATTGATCCAATGATGTGCTTGTACCGGTCAAGGCATATCCGCCACCAAAACCACTTCACCTTTACCCATGAGCCTATCAACTAAAATTGCCACTACTTTTTTTTTGTCTAACCTCGTTATCCCTACTGCAACCATAGCCTCTACCGTTGGCACCCCTGTTTTCCCTTCATCTAGCGATCCATCCATAAACGCTACCCACATACTAACTACAAATCCCTTAGAATCTATTTTTCAATGCCTTACTCTGGGGGAATACCACCTATACATTATCGATACCTTCCTCACCCCACTAGAGTATGGGAATATTCATCAACACCCCAATTATGACATTCACATCAGTGACATTTTCCCTTATAGAACTCCCCACCTTTGCATACCAATCTAATGTATAGGAGACTTGATATGGACACCTATAAACCTTGAACCTCCATCCCAAACTCAGCCATTTTCATCTGAGCATACACTCCCTTACTAACAGCCTATTTCACTCACACTTTCCTCCATTGGTGTGCATGGAAAGGATTTGGCTTCAGTTTTTATGAACAAGGCCACCACATTTTCATCTCCTGTACCTCTTGTAAACATAATGACCGCAGTGGCATTGGTTTTGACGCTTCATCCTCTAAGAAGGTTCACATCAACCTTATTCAAGATAAGAAATATTTTCCCTCTCATTCACCCATATTACCATCTTCACCCACGGAGTCCATAGATCTTGAATTTATACCTCCTAACTTTTTTTTTCATAAACACCATTTCCTTAAGACCGCTAACCTATCAAAGCACGATGGCAAGGCTCCCTCTTCTCCCCCATTCTTGTATCCTAACATGATCAGATGATGATACACCTTTAATTATCGTCATTTAATGTCAATGGTTGATGAGTCCATCCTCACCTACCTTGGTGTAGATGACTCTTATATTTACCAGTCATTACCCTCTAAGATGCAAACCATGTTGAACAAATCAACCATTGAAATCAACATTAATACTTAGGATGACCTGCACATTCTAAAGATCGTACAATCCTTAGACGCTAATGAACAGGAAGCCTTCACCTCTTTCCTAAGGGACCATAGCAATGTATTTACTTGGTCCTATACGGATATACCCAGTATCGAACCAAAAATCATGGTTCACAATATCGTAACTATTCCTGATGTGAAACTCATCAAACAAAAGCTGCAGAAAATACATCCTTGAATTACTCTTCTAATAAAATAAGAGCTTCAGTGACTTCTCTCAGTTTCCTTCATTCCACCAATTGATTATCCCCAACGGATTTCTAATATCATTTTCTTGTCACGAAAGTGATAGGGGGAATCCGCATATTTACATGGATTTCTATGACCTCAACCTCGCTTGTCCTAAAGATGATTTTCCATTACCATGACATTAACTGACTAATTGATCTCACCGATGGCCATGAAATGTTATTGCTCATGGTTGGTTTCTTGGGCTATAATAAAAATATTGTTAGGTCCCAAGGATCAACACAATAACTAGCTTCATCACCCCTTG
This sequence comes from Taxus chinensis, assembly GCA_019776745.2. NCBI lineage: Eukaryota > Viridiplantae > Streptophyta > Pinopsida > Cupressales > Taxaceae > Taxus > Taxus chinensis. The sequence goes on along the minus strand of CM034151.1, from coordinate 248,863,777 downwards.
GGGGAATTTTCTGTTATCGAGTCATTCCCTTCAGCCTCAAAAATGTCTAGTGTTGCATATCAACGAGCCATGACTTACATCTTTCATGACATCATGCATTGTATATTGGATTACGTAGATGACCTTCTTACAAAATCCAAGCATCAAACTGAACACTTTCCCATTCTTAAGGTCATCTTTGACCGACCTCATCAAATATTGTGTTCATCCTTCAACCGAAAAAGCATGTCTTTACATGGTACTTTCCTGGGAAACTCCTAGGTTTCATTGTTTCTTTACGTGGCATAGAATTCAATCCTGCTCAAGTCAAGGCTATCCTTGAAATGCTGCCACCCACTAATATATGTCAACTTCATATCCTACAGGGAAAATTGCAATCAGTTTGTCGTTTTATCTCCTAGATTTTCTGGCCGCTATCAACTATTCCATCATCTACTCAAGAAAGAGGTTTCATCCAAATGGGATGATGAATGACATAAAGCCTTCGAATCCTTGAAACAATACCTACCTTCAACCACCAGTTCTCATTCCTCCTAAAGGACAATCAGCCCTTCTATCTATATATTTCCGTCACTGACCATTCTCTAGGTACCATTTTCACTCATTGTGATGACTAACATCGAGAGAAAACGGTTTATTAAATAAGTCCGTACCCTTCTTAACTATGAAACTAGATATATCGACACTTCCTAAAAAAATTTTCCTATCCTTAGTTTTCATTGTCACCACCAAAATCCGCCATTACCTACTCAACCACAAAACCTTCGTCAGTACTAATACTAACCCATTACACTACATGTATGCCAACCCTTATCAAAATCAATGTGTCACTTGGTGGCTTATGCTTCTGGCTGACCTTGACCTCGAATTCATCTATCAAAAGTCCATCAAGGGCTAGACTATTGCCAACCAATTGGCCAACGCACCCATTTTTAGGGATCAACCTTATAAATTTGACTTTCTAGATGAGTTTATTGCTACCCTTTACCTAGATGAAATCCGCTTACCAAATGAAATTCTTATTTGATGGCTTCAAGTGTTAGCTTGGGGGTGGGGCTGGTGTTATCCTCATTGCACTTGGTGGTGAACCTATTCCTTTGTCTTTCAAAATTGATTTTCATTGTACAAACAATATTGCTAAATATGAAGCACTCGTATTGGGTCTTCAGGATTCTTATGCCTTAGATGTTAAGTCAATCAACATTTTTGGTGATTCTCAGTTGGTCATAAATCAAGTCAATGGTATATACTAGTGTTGTAATGAGATACTTCAAAAGTATAAGCATCACATGGACATACTTTTGACCACCTTTGACCATTACGCACTTTAAACCACCCCACGTTCTACTAATAAATTTGTAGATACCATGGCCTATTTGGCTTCGCAGATACCGACTTTTCTTGTAAAATCTAAAATCTTTGTCACTATGTAAAGTCTACAATCACCATCTTCTTTACTTGGTGAGGTCTACTCTATCGGAACCACTGCCCCTGACCCACGTGACCCTTGGTATAAGCAATATGCAGAGTATCTTTCCCTTTCCATTTTACTCACCGATCATCGCTCGTAATGGAAAATGTGCCTTTCTTAAAAGTGTCTCCCGATTATGTCATCATGGGTGGTCTTCTTTACAAACGTGATTTTTGACAGCATTCTCTTACGCAATGCCTTACAAATTCTGAAATTCCTTACACCATTAAGGAAGTACATGATGGAATTTGTGGATGTCAATTTTAGTGGTCTCGCTATCACAAAACACAATCTTCACCTAGGCTATTACTTTCCAACCCTAAACCGTGACTGTTGTGATTATTTCAAACACTAAATAAAATTCCAGCAACATTATAATCTCTATAACACCCCTAGTCATGCCTTATAGGTCGTGCGAGACCTTTGGCATTTTTCTCAATGGAGTTTGGATCTTGTCAGTGATATCAACCCCCATTCTTCACAATGCCAATAACCACTACTGAATATTAAACTAAATGGGTAAAAGGCATTCCCCTAATTTCCACCAAATCTGAGAAAATATGTGAATTCATCAACCATCACATCATCTGTCACTTTAGTTTCCTTCATCGTATTATCACAGATAACGGAAAACAATTCAAAAACAAAACCCTATGTAAAATATGTGATTTCTTTTGGTATCTAACTTAGTTTCTCCTCAACCTATTACTCACAAACCAATGGTCAAGCCAAATCAACCAATAAAACCTTGAAACAAAATTCTTATGAAAGTGGTCAATAATACTGGGAAGGATTGGCATACACACATTCCTTTCGCCTTGTGGGATTATCACACTAGTATTCACACTTTGACTACTGCCTACCACACTTTTCTATGGTCTACGATACTGAGGTTGTCTTACCTCTCGAAGTCCCGATTCCATCCCTCCGCATCTCACTACAATACATTCTCAACGATGATGAATTTTACCAAGATCGTTTGGCACAACTTGAATTGTTGGATTTAGTGACATCATCTCAACGCTCTTGACCATCTCCAAATCTACCAAAAATATATCAAATGTGCCTACGATAAACGTGTCAAGGAACAGACCTTTTAGGTCAGTGACCTCATCCTGAAGAAAAATAAACATGTAACAAAAGAGGAAAAAAGTAAATGGGGAAAATTTACTCCTAATTATCTTAGACCCTATGTCATTACCCATGCCTATGGATCAGGTGCTTATCATTTGTTTTCACTCGAAGGTAAACCCGAACCTGATCCCCTTAATGCCTTGCATCTTCGACCATTTTATTGTTGATATCAAGTCCTATATCTCTTTCTCTCAATTGATTAATCATCCCTTGAGTGTTTTTGACCTTCCATAATTACCATTTTGAGGATCCATGACTAAATAAAAATCATGTGATTACCCGTCACCTTGTAGCCTTGTCTTCAATACCACGGCTCTGCTCATAGCATGATTCTGATGGATACTTTTGATCTTCTTCAAGATGGAATCCCATGGTCGTTCATCACTCAAAACAACCACCTCTTTCATAATTAATCTTTATGTACTACTATCTTGTCTTCTACAACAAGAACATAATCATCCTCTATAGTCTTGTTCATGACTTAAACATCTAAAAACAAAAAGGGATACAACTCCTTGAGTCAAAGTTCTAGCAAAAGATGAATCCCTCAAAAGGGACATCTCTTCTTTATATTCTACTACCCTTAATAGACTTCTCCCTTGAAGGATATCTATATACAGTCATTACAAAAATTTAATAATTATTCAGAAGCTTCCCGTATTGATAAGCTTCATGAAGACCTCAAGAAGATAATATAACCATCACATATAGGCTTCCTGCATTGATCAATGTATTAAAAAAAATAAAAAAAAGATGAAATTTTTGTCATGGACTTTCCTATTTTGGATTCGGGGTTTTTGGTTCTGAAATACACATCGGCATACACTAAGTTACGCTAAACCTCCCATCCTCACTTCCTTTCCTTTTTCTCACCCCCTTTCCTTTTTTGCCTAAATTTCTCGTTACTCAAGGGAATTTCTGCAAACGTGAAATTTTGTGATCATGTGATTTTTCTTCACCCTTAGAATAGTTCATTATATAAGGCATGTAGGGTCTTACGTTCATAAGCCCATCTGGGGTATGGTAGACTCATTAGGTTTCTTATCAATTAAGCAACTTTTTTACCACCTCTTACCATTCGCCTTCCTCATTACTTATTGATTATCCTATACAGGACCAAATCATCGGCATATATATTTAAAAATAACTCCACCATGCCTACAACCTAAACTCAATCATGCCTATGAATTACATCACCCATGCCTAGCACTTATTAACCCATTCCATTATTTCACCCTAATCTTCCCTAGCTTATAAGAGAACTACATCGTCTTGAGGTCCCTTTTCGTCGAGACTATGTAGGCAGCACTCTGAGGGCATGGGGCCCTTGGAGGTTAGCTCAGCCACTCTCTACCCTAACCAATTCCCTCTACCCCTTTCCTATTCACATTCTACCCTAGTTAGTTTCCTTTTTGTATCAATAATTGGAAATTAAACCACACAAACAACAATTGCTTAACATCTTTACCATCATCACTTTCATCTTGTCTACATTTATTTCATCATTTTCTACCCCATTTCTTTACCATTATCATACATTTTCCTACAAAACATCTTAACATGATCCAAATCATCATTAATTACACAAATTAATGAATTAGAAACTCAACCATACCTAAACCAACCTAAACTCAACCATGCCTAAACCAACCTAAACTCAATCCATGCCTAAGTCAACCTAAACTCAATCCATGCCTAAGTCAACCTAAATCAATCCATGCCTATGACCTGAATCCATCATGCCTAAACCAACCTGACTCCACCATGCCTACATGACCTTGACTCTAGCATGCCTAATCCACCTGATTTCCACACACACACACACACACACACACACACACACATAACAATGAAAATTAAAACATGTACACCATCCATACTATAAAAACCATCATCTATAAATCAGATAGTCTGTATAAAAAATACATGTGAACATATATCCCAATAATAATCACAATCATCTCAAATCACTCAGATACATCCTCACCATCTTCAGCACGTAAGCCGGTATATCATCAAAATCTCAAAACTCTCATGTACATCCTCACTCTCTTGGGCACGTAGGCCGGTATATATCAAAAATAAATAACTATACAAAACAGGAGGTACATACGGCTATCAGATATCACCCTACTAGATATCCTCCATATCTATCTCACCTGTCTCCTCTTCCTCCACTGCCCCCATATGACATCCAGCTAGCATCTCACCACCCATCATCGGTCCTGGCTGGATCTCTACTGGTACCTCACCTGGGGCTAGCCTCCATGAACTGGTGGCCTCACCCTGACCCTGTCTCAGGGCTCAATGGCCCCCTGTGCTCTCCACACTATGGGTATGTGACCTCATCCTCTCACTCGAGGCCTGCTTGTGCTCTATACTCCCCATAGGATAGAAAATATATCGTTGCGACCATCAAAATATCTTTATAATACTGGACCTCACCTAAAGTATCTCTCAACCTGCCTATCAGTACAATCTGTGGTGGTGCCATCGGCCACAGTCCCTGTACCTATCTCATGGAACCTTGTCCCGCTGGTACCTATAAAGAGGGATGTTGTCCCTGTCCGTGTGCCTGTACCTATCCTAAGGGACCCTGTCCCGCCCCTACCTGTATCTGGGTCTGAAGGGTCATAACCTGTGCCTGTGTAGTGGCCAGTTGGCCCTACAAACTTATAATCTATGCACATATAGGGTGGCCACCTATACCCCATCTCCATCTCCACCCTGTGTGGGTACCTATCCCTGCGCTACCTAGGCCTATAGAGTGGCCACATGTGCCTACAAAATAGCAACCTATGCCTCTGAGCCTATCAACTGCCCCTGTACTATACCCAAATGTGTAATCAGAGTCGCCACCTGCCCTTGTAGGACGTCCCTTTGCACTGTGATGGTGGCTAAATCTTGCTACCACGGTCTCGATGGTACTGCTCATAAGTGTGTAGCCCACCACTGTCTGTATCTATCTACAACCCTGGCATCATCAATCTTTCACTCTCTCACCTTCTCCTCCTACCCTGTCGACACTATCAACTATGGTAGAGGCAGAGGCCTCTCCATGTCATCCCTCATGTACTGTGGGAAAGGTGGTGGTATATCCTGAAGTAGCCCAAACTACCGTCTAACCCTATCCATGGGTATCATCTTGTGCTCTCTTGCATTATGCCCGTCTATCCATCTAAGTAGTTATAATCCATCTAACTCATATGGCCATTTTCTGTATGAGGGAAAACTCACATATGGTCTCCAAATGATGTCCATGCTGGAAAACCCCTCTAATAAATGCCTGTAGTAGGCAACATCATGAGTCACCCTGGTCACTCGATGCTCTCTAATAACAGGCACCCATCACCTGTAACCCACCCGAACCAAACGTGCCTTGAATGCATCAGCTTGAGGCATACCAACTGGGCGCACATACACAATGTGCTCATATGCCTAACAATGAAGTAGGAAAGTGCAACATAAGTTACACCTCTGTAGCTGCCCATACACCCATAACTCCCTGTATAGCTACACCAAGAATGTTGGAGCCCATGCAAAATGAGTCTGGTCTATCACCATATCATGTAGGACCCCCATCAATGATCGTAGGAATCTCCCACCCTCTACATCTGGCAGTGCAAAATAACAGATTGCCTCCATCAACAACACAACAAGCCTAGTCTCCTATGGACAAGCCTGCTACATATCTCCATAGCTCAAGCTGGTGCATGGAACCTCAACTCTGCTAACCCCTCACCAAATATTGTCAGCATCAACTCCTCAGACACCTCTAAGGAGATCGAATATACCTTTTGTCATCCCACTATCAGACTAAACTGCAGGATCTTGTACACATCCTCCAGGGTGACTATGATCTCACCCATTAGTAGATGGAATGTGTTGGTCACCAAATCCCATTTGTCGATGAGGGCGACCATCAAACTCAGCTACCAGACTACATGTCAGTAGCGTCTGACCCCAATCAGGCCAACCTCTGTAACATGCCGCCAATCCTTGACTGTCGCACCTCCTTCAAACCATCACAAGCAGGGGTGGCACTCTATCTCACATCCAACACTGATATCTCACCTGCATCCAATTAAACATCACATTAATACACCTTGATCATACCCACAATCATTCTTGACACCTCACCTACACCTATTACCCTCCCTCTTTTTCCCCTCACAACTTACCTTCTTATCACATATTCTATCTACCCACCCCAACCCTCACCCACTATCGATCAAACCATACCTATTTTAACCTCTTACCCATGCTATGTTTTTCATCAACAACATCTTCTTTTCCCACTATCTATCTCACCCACCCACCCTAGGGCTCTTTTGGACCCTTTTTCTCCACATGATGACCAATACCGGTTACCCCTAACTGACCACAGTCTCTCCCAAACTGGCATTGGTCACCTTATCTGTGATTGATATCAACTTGACACCACTGACATTGGCCACCCATTAACTGATGCTAGTCACTTTCACGCCAAAATCTATGACACCCAAACCCCTTTCTTCCTAACAACTCCCTTCTTCTACCTTTCTACCCACCCATTCCTACCTAAATCTACCCTCAACTCCTCCCCACCCCTCATTCACCTAACCACACCTCTCCCCATTCCTATTTTACCCAATTTTCCTTCCCAAATTCAAAATCCCCTTTTCCCCCCAAAACCTGTTTTCCTTACCTGACCTATATACCCAATCTACCTCACAAAAAAGGCAAGGGATTGACTCTTACCTCATCATGCTGCCATCTCCATGGTGGCAAGTCAGGCCACTACACCGGTGGTCCACCTGATCCCTCTCCTACCTCTGCCATGTCCAATCACCAAATCCAATCCTCCTGACCTCCACCCAATCACAATCGATCCCCCTGTGCTCATGGACCCATCTACCTGGCTCCTCTAACCAACTAGATCTCTCCACCTTAGTAGGATATCATCCCTCATCCTTTCCTCCTGACAAAGCACAACTCGTTCAGCGCTCTGTCATTTTCACAAAATCCAAAACATACAAATGAATCCGTATTATATAGATTTTTTATTTTTATATACCCACATCGACCTAACTGACGTTGGTTATATCTAAACCGAAATTGGTCCTGTGCCCTAGAACACCATGGTTGGTTATACCCAGACCGACATCGGTCGTGTGCCCGAGAAAACCGTGGTCGGTTTACCTAGACCATCAACAGTTCCATATGACCGGCATCGGTTACCTGTCATGCTCTTGTCAACTACCCTTTCCCCATTTCTGACCCAACTTAACCAACCCAGCCACCATTTGGCCTTACCCACCCTTATCGCAACCTACCTCCAAGCCTACATTACCTATACTTGTATTTAATTACATTTAGGGACTTGTTATTTTACCCATACCTCGGCCCTACCCATGTCCATGACCTAGATACTTAGACCCTGAACATTGTTAGTGACCTATGAACTCATGTGCTCATTATACCTTGTGACACTGTTACCCATGTTGTTTGACCTAATGACCTTACCTTGCCTCTTGTCATGACCGTTTATCCTGACCCAACCTTTGGTGTACCGGAACATACCTAAACATTCCTACACCTGACCTACGAAGTGCTTTTGCACCATATCCTATACCTTGGATACCGGAATCACCTCAACCTTGTTTGGATAAACCTATCGACCTTAGATGATGTAGATTTTGCATGCTCTTCAACCTGGTACCTTGCTACAGTTTATACGTGTGTGTGTGTTTGACTATTACTACCTTTGACCCTTGGCCCATTACCTTGATTACCCAATATGAACTTTACCTCATTACCCCCATTGTCGACCTTCCTCTTCATCACATTCACCTTTTATCAAACCACTCACCAATTTTGTTCTTCTACCACATCAGTTCCTAGTTTGAGGGGGATCACCTTCACCCACACATGGGGAACCACATCTTATTTTTTTCAGTGTCACTTACCAATACAAGCTACACAACAAAAAGGGAGAAAATGTAGACACCAAAATTGGGTCACACTCCCCTTGGTCCCTTGTCAAATAACCAACTCAAGCATACTCATCTAACCATGGCCCCTTCCACCCCACATCACCTTTAATTTAATTAATTAAATTAAATTAATATATATCGTCATAATATTTAATATCTAATTACCTTAATTTATACACCACCACCTCATCTAGACCACCTCACCTAGACACCTCATCTAGCCACCTCACCCTAGACCTATTCTTGACATGTTTCCATAACCAATAATAACTAAGTCTTACTTGCCTTAATGAGCTAAGATTTGGTCTAACCCTAAAATCAATCCCTAAAATATCTCTAACCACATTCCCGCTCATTAGAAGGGAAGTTTCTATTCTAATCCACGAGAATAAACTAACTGGGCCCAAGAAATTAGAAAGATCTATCCATTTTAGTAAACCTAGGGAATCCCACCTTAACTGATGTCGGTCACCCCTAAACCGATGTCGGTCAACCTGGAACCATCATCGGTTACCATTTATTCACCCAAACAACCTTGTTTTTGGGTTGGCACATTCTGAGAGCAAGGAAAGGAGATCAGAGCTATATGAAAGAAAAAATAGCATCCTTTCGCGTATCTAGACATCTAGAGCCATCACCAGGACAAATATCGAAGCATTGCACCCATGGAGTAATTTTGGGAATCACTGCTACAATATACAACATTATTCTTCTGATCAATAACCACCTCCATTCAGCCATCAAAATATGCATCACAGTAAGTACATCTCTACCAACATTTTCTATTTCAGCATAGTTAACTTTTTTCATTCCTGTCATTAGTTTATACTTTGCATGTTCATTCCTCCATTGCTTAATAGCTTGTAATCCCACCATTTCCCTTACCCACACCACCAAATCACCATTCTGACCTAATATCCATTTCTGAGTATACTTGAGATCTCCACAGACCTTCTCATCCACTCTCCCAACCTCATTTGACCTCAGATCAGCCCCTGTCATTTGATCTATTTGAGTTTCTTTTACCTCGACCATACGAACACCGATTATCCACAACCATCGTCGGTTCTACCTAAACCAGCATCGGTCATACCCAACTGACATCAGTCTCTGTGTTTTATACCTTGACCAAGAACAGACCCAACAATCATCTCACCAGTTGACTTAAACAACCTAGAATCTGACCCTGACCAGTCCCAGTACCTTAACAGATACCTCATCTTTCAGATCCAACTATAGCCTAGCCTGTTGTGATTAGATTTGCTTATTTTACTTGAATGAGATACCTAAATCATATAAAATACAGTAGGAACTTTGTTTATTTCTCACATTAATTTGTTTTAAACAATGGATTGACAGTCATCTAGGAAGTATCACACTTCCCAAAACTAACATACACTTGGCAATCCACTGTCATATATCATTTAACTATCATTTTGTGGTCTTGTTTTCTATTACAGGTAGTTCCTCCTAGCCAAAAGGAAGCTCTCACATTCAGCTATGGATCAAGAAGTCAGAACACGCGCAACAACCATCAATCGACCATCATTTAATAGGTATTCCTCCTTGGCCCTTACCCTTATCTGTTTCATCATTTCGAAAAGGTAAAGAAAATGGTTAAACAAATCCTCTTCCTCATCTAGTTAACCTTCTTCATCTAATCATACCTTTTCTATTAGGATACCTTCCCCTCCAGTTAATCAAGCTTCATCCTTTAATACATCCACCTCTTCTTATAATACATTCTCTCCTTCTTTCCAAACTACCAAAATAACTCCCCCACCATGTGAGGTACCTACTAATCCCCTGTCCCACACATTCAAAATTATTGATAAAAGATGCCGTGAATATCAATTCCAAAAGATTCCAAATTCTTTTTACATCAACAAATCCACACACGACTATGGAAAACCCAATGCTCCGCATCTTAGAATCTATCCCACTTACATATTGGGTTAGTCAAATTGGAATAAATTCAGTTATTTAGATAACAAACATATTCCAAGTTCTTCAGGATCTTGAGTTTTATAATGATGAATTTGCTCCCTGTTCTTCCCATTCACGTTGTCTCACATGATTGGATATGGAAGAAAGTGGTCTCTTTACCATGGTAGTATTTTATAGCCGTGGGCGCGTTGCTCCTTCAAAACCTTACAGAGAAGGCAATTCTCACCTCGGCTCATTCCAAGAGTTTATCCTGATGTGTCACCCACCAGCACATAGTAATTTTGATTACATTGTAATTGAGCATTTCCATCCTTTCCTTCTCATTTCTCCAGTGGGCCTCTATTTCTCATAAGAAATATTCTAGATTAACCCCTCCCAAGTAACTTCTTAGTTTTCTTCCTCCCAGGCACTAGACTGTATGCGCCTTTGTCACCTTGGTTACCAATCCTCTTGAATGTCATCCAATCAACTCATAGGTCCCGTGTGCCTAATTGTCACACACCATGCTTGTGGTATCACTCACAGTCTAGGCATCCTCAAATTTGATAACTCCTTTTATAGGGTGAATTATCTCAGGATCTCTGATTGAGCGCACATATATTCTATCAAGGAATTCTTCTCCCAACAACTTTATGTAGGGCACCAACTTCCCATCTGTCAAAGGGATGATCACCTGTTCTTCCTTATTTTTGAAACTGATATATCCTTTATTTAACCTAACGTCACCATTATTCTTGTAACACCATGGACACCCAAGAAATGCTGGAAAATTGTCTGCCTCAGCAAGCGCCAAAACTTTGAAGTCTCTAGTAAACTTGGCCCCCTGAATGGTTATCACTACATTTTTTAATACTCCAATGGAAATTGCCTTAGTTTTTTTTCCATATACAACACATTTGAAGATGGAAGTAACACAGGTCTTCCCATCTGATGTCAATCATCTAAGGTAAGAACATTCACTTATGCTTTTTTGTCAATGAGGATATTACTCAGGAGCAATCCATCAACAACTGCATTTAGAGTAATCCTTGGCATTTCCCTCTAATTCACAATCCGTACACCACATTCCACTGTGAGTCTCATTATCTGATTTTGCAAATAATGTTTCTAACTACTTATCCATAGTAGTGATTTGAGCTTCCAGGAATGGGCTAACACTAGTATCAACATTTCCAACAGCTTCAGCGTGCAGAGTAGATTCTAACACCTCGTGCAGGTCTATGAAAGTCTTATGAGATAATGCTCTTCTAAATGGTGTTATCAATCCTCCAACAAACCATTGAGTATGTTGTGAAGGGTGAATGTCATATGAAAAATTTGACAGGAGAGTCTTAAACCGTGTGTCATACTCCCGCACACTCTCCGCCATTCCCTGCTATTGGGTTTTTAAAATGGTACTTTGATACAACCACAGTCAGGGGACAATAATTCCCTCCTCTTTATGGGAGAGGTTCCCTTATTGAAAGCAAGCAGCAAAGCTTATATAGAAATGTACAAATTTCATCTTAATGTTGGACTTTTGACATCTTGAAATGTATTTTTACCAAAATAGCTTATCAATACAAACAAATGGAAGAAACTGAAGAAAGGAAAGAGTAGAATATAAGAGTAATTTTAGTAAATTTAGATAGCAGAGTATAACCTTATACATACTGAGCAAAGGTGATACAGAATAGAATCATTCACATTCACAGCATAAGATATAATTTCATAGACACAAAGTTCTAGAAATCATATCAATAAGAACACAAAGTTTCTTATTACCGAAGATAAATGATCCATAGATTTCAGGTAAGCAAGAAGATACAATAGATGAGATAGAGAAAAGGGAAAAATCCTTCTGTATTGATTCACATTCAACTATAATCACACTTCAAAAGTATCATAGTCCAACATTTACAATGAGCCAAGCTCTTACATTTATAGATGAAGTGAAAAGAGGATAAGAAGATAAGGAATAAAATTTGATTCAGAAGCTCAACCACCAACCATCAATGCCCCTACAAATCTACCTACAATCTGTCAAATCTAGCTCTTTATATCTTTGGCATTCTGAAGAAGGAAGGATGGAAGATCATATCAAATTTGATCTAGTTGAAGCATTCTGATCACATATTAATGGCACGAAAGATGTTTTCTAGGTTTTCACCCAAATCAAGATATCCAATTGGTTCTCCATGTCTGTTTGGCATGTTGGAGAAGGAAGGATGAATATTGGATCAAATTTGATCTGTTTGAAGCAATCAAATCACTTATTAATGGTGTGAAATATGTTTTTCCAGATTTCTAACCATCAACTCTTGTTGAAAACAATATTTTATGCTTCCATGACATAGAGGAGACCAAGACCTTTCCAACAGTATAAAATTTGTCAAATTTTGAGTGTTGGGGCGAAAGTTATGCTCATTTGAATATTTGAATTGAATCCGTACAAAAATGGCAAAAATGCAATTTTCACAAAACGGATCTGTGGGCCCAAAATTGAAATTACACATTTTCCACAAACATTACAAACGTGTAAAATTTCCTCATAGCCCCACAAGCCCACAAATTCATATTTGATATTTGGGACTGACACGTGGCTTTACCTGAGTGGTAACAGAGTCGCGGCTCACTTTATAATTTTACCTGTTTTGGAAACAAGGCTCAAAATCTCAAAGTTCTCCACTGACCTACTTCCCCACTTTGAATTTTGATGTGGGATCAAGGTTTGAACTTTTCCCATGGCATGAGTGGGGTCACCGTTCACTTTATCACTTTACGCCTTTTATGGAAACAAGGCTCAAAATCTCAAAGTGTCCCGACAACCCACCTCTCTACTTTGACTTTCGATGCGGGCTCAACATTTGACTTTATCCCTTGGCATGAGTGGGGCCACGGTTCATTTTATAACTTTACTCCTTTTGGTAATAAATCCAAAATTCCCAAAAGGCTCTGACGACCCACCTTCCCACTTCGAACTTAAAAATGTCCATATGTCCTTTTGCAAGCCTTAGGCATTCTATATTTTTGTGTTTTAACTAAGTCCCTCTATTTGGCGAAGGCTTTATGTCTGACCTAGGACACATGGAGGATTCCCACTCATTTAGAGACTTTTTTTGGACCTAACCTTCGAAGGTGCACTGATTGGACACGTGGAGGGATGGCGCTAGTTTGGGACTTGCTTTTGGATTCTCCCCATAAAAGAGCCCTAAAGGGAAATGTGGGGATTTCCATTAGTTCTCCTTTCCTTAGCTGATTCAAGGGTTGGCTCTGTCCCTTTTCCAAACCTTGGACATGTGGAGAGTTGGTGCTTGTTTGGGGAACCACCTTTGGCTTCAACCCTTGAAGGTGCACCGATGAGACACGTAGCGGCTTCCACTAATCCTTTTATACTAAACCAATTTGAACAAGATGCTCCTCTTTCTCTATTTTTGGCTGGGTCTCTTCTTCTTATTTAGGGGTGACTATGTTGGGTTCTAGACACATGGAAGCTTCATGCTTGTTTGGGGACTCGCTTATTTCCAGAGCAATAACACGTACAAATGATCCTCTGGGCTCCCGTAGAAACTCAAACTCAATGAATTTTAGACAAGAATATGTAGAAATAGTGTATTCCAAAATGTATCTAGCTAGTACTCCTTTCCACCAATGATCCACAACATGATTCCACATCAGATATGCATATTGCAGCCTATGGTACTCTTCTTGGGTCCACACATGAGATCTATAATATGAGCTTGATCTGGACGCATATGTCAAGAGCCATTCATATAGCTCTATTGGAAAGCAACAGAAGAAAGTTTCATACAACTCATGGTAGAGGTTCTCTTCTACCCATCTGCATGCATCAAACTCAAGCCTAGTGTTGAATCTCTGAGAAAATTCTTCCTTTGTGCTCTTGAACCGTGATTCAATAATTTCCAGAGTTAGGTGTTCTGTCATCACTCATTGCACAGATCATGATGTATGTTATTTCCCACTACAACTTCAAAAAAGAGGTCCCGAAAATGGAACCAAGATGTAGTCATTTTTACACCCACCAAGAACAAGGAAATCCCATACGTGTCAGCCTATCACCCAGTGGGTGCTAGGCGCTCACCCGAGGCAAGTGTGGGTGCTGAGTCTCTATTTTATGTGAGTTAAGTGGGAAAGCATCATCTATGATAGGAACTTAAAAAGAGTGAGTAGAAACGAGACATACATTCACCATAGAGCTCAGAATGGCTTCTAGATTAATGTAGTCATTCCAGACAAAAGGATACTTAACAATTTATAAAAATAAACTGAAAAGGAAATGTATAGGAGTTTATATTCATTCATATAACAAATATGAAATAGAACTATGAAGATATATGTATAAACCAGAGTCTATTATATTTATATTCCATCATATCCGACAACCTCATCACATGCATTAGATCCATTACAAAATATCACAATATGGCAGACTGAATTCATACATCATAACTGGATTAGAGTCCTCCTAAACATGAAAGGAAAATTTCATACCCAAACCCCTTGATACATCCTTCCCCTATAAGTCATCTACCTAACTCAATAGAGTTCCTCACAGCATTTATACAGAGCTCCGCTCTCTATTGATCTATATCTCAATTCCTCTACAAGCACTTATATTTATAGGCCTCTTGAACTTCCAACCCACCTTTTTGAGGCTTCAAATCTATTGCCAATTGTCCAAATGTGGTCCTCCATGGGAGCATGCTCCTCTAGGCCTGAGCTCTCCACTCCTTGCCATGATGCTCTTCTAGAAGCTTCCATCATAGGGCATATTCTTGCCTAGGTCAACCTTTCACCAAGCTAGCACCTTATCCACTCCGCATGCATAGTCAGGTCATGCTTTTCACGTGTCCTGCATGATATGTCAAATATGGCTAAGTCCTAAAATCCTAATTTTCCTTGCGCATGTGCACTACTTGTTCTATTAAACCCTCCTATAACTATGTCCTACATGCTTTCTCCTTGCACACCCTTCTTTAACAAGGCCTTGTGCGCCCACGTGCCTTCTTGTACTTAGCCAATAAATTAGGGTCCCAACACTTGACTAGCCTATGAAAATGCATTAGAATTGGTATCCGAATGCTCATTGGATATAGGAGAAAATTTAGGATCCCATTAAGATGTAGCATTTATAGATGGGCATGCAACAGAATGTTGCGCAACAAATGATATAAATACTTTACACTCAAGATGTTTGATTCTTCATTGTAAAGTGTGGTAGTTGATTTCATTATGTCCATTGATTAGATGATAATTACAATATGGATGACCTTCGATATTTGGATAGCTGATAAGGGGGATAACATTGATTAGGTCATAAAGTTATTAATTGGAAACTAAGGAGATGAATAAGGAGGTCATGTTGCTTAGTGTTACAATCAAGGATGAGAGGCTCTGGTAATGGTAAGACAGGAGGTTCACTGATATGAGCACATGTAGTATACATAACATGAGAATGAGATGTAAAATGAGAATAAACATGTGCTTGAGAAACATCCTTAAGTTGTTGGATTTCAGATTTGAGAGATGTGATCATGGATTTCATAGCCTGAAATTTGTCTTGAAATAAATAATGCAAAGCTTGAATTGATTCCAAAATTGATGATACGAAGGATCACGAGAACTAGGGTTGTCAAATAAATGATCAAAAATAGCACTTACTTTATGTGGAGGCATATCTCGGGGAAGATACATGGTTTTTAAGGCCTTCTTAGGAACCACTTAGCAATTTGGATGCATTTTAAGTAAATCAAAAAAAGAAACTTGAGTAACTTTAGAAGTCATGGTAAAGGAGATGAGAAAATCCCTAGAACAAAGGTATATTCGAAGATTGGGTTCACTAGAATGATTAGCTAAAATTTGGGATTTATTCTAATTCTATAATTAAACTAATATTAAGAACACCAGTAAATAATAGATAAGTGTATGAAAAATATGACCCAAACAAACAAGGAAGTAGATATGTGAAACCCTAATGAGAAAGGATATTTAGAAAAATCTTAGTTGAATCGATGATGCCTTAGGAATGTGTCGTAGAATAAAATGGATCAATAGAATGCAAGAATGACCACACAAAGGCTCCAGAAATCACAGATATGGAATAATAGGCTAGACTGGGGTGCCTGAAGAGGGAGAGGGGTTCCTGTGGGCGCTCTGGTCTTTGAAAAATATTTACAAACCTCCTCTGAGGTGTTGCTTGATAATTTCCTACCTTCTCTTACTATCACACTAATTTCTTTGAACTCGGTTATATGTCATTGTTAATCATTGATGAAGGAGAGACGTGTAAAACCCCAAGATGAGCATCAAACCCCTAAAAATAGAAATATGCATATGAAGGATCAGACCGTGCTCAACTGCCAAAATTATGGACTTACTAACTAAGCACTATACTACATATCGTACCTAATGTAGTTCTATGTGATTTTATGTGCAATCATGCCCTAGGTGCTCTTGTGTCAGTCGCACTTTGTGAAAGTAGTGAATAATAACTATCTGTAGAAATGTAATAAAATGGTGGATGGAATAGAGTAAACTTCCCTCCTACGTAGTGTGATGCAGATGAGCCAGCCTTATGCCTTCTGATGGAGCTAGATGGATGCTAATGGATCCTTTAATAGAGGTAACCTTAGGTGATGATAGTAGTGATTAGTGCTTGGTCCCTCATTATGGTCTCATAACTTTATATTTATATGGTTTTCTTCTTCTACTTTCATAATTAACCCTAAAAAGGCCAACCACTAAAAAGATAGAAAGATTAAACAGATAGAAAGTTTCCAAAAAGTGGTGGTAAATTTTAAAAAGTCTCAGGGATCCCAAAATGGGGCCAGAGTACATGGGGTGCCACAATCAAAGATAAAACAATGCCAAATGACATAATTGATTGGGCGAGTAGATGCAGGAGGTCGGCAGTGATGATAGAAAGCAAAGTAAAATGGCCAAAATACATGGGTTAATTAGTACTTTATTCACTCAAAAACAATATGAATAGTAATATGAAACCGACAATAAATAATGTCTATATTGCATGATTTTGTGTCTATACAAACACACAAATAGTTTTTACCTTCTTAACATTCATTCATAAAAATGTGACAATGAAATGAATTCCCTATTTTTGTGAAACCTTATAGACTTTATGTAGAAACATCCCTAAAATCCAAAAGGTCCCATGTAAAGCATGCAATTTAGGGTGAGCATCAAAAGGTGTAATTCGAGCTAGAAAATTCCCTTTCTTAGACCCTCTTTTACACAAACTAACTTATCTTGAAAAATTCTCTTCATAATGACTCCAAATTTTTCTCGCACCTCTAACAAGACTCTATTAATCATCTCAAATCATCATCATGTCATAAATATATCTTAAACGTCTCATCCCATCTCATTTACATGACTAGTCCTTATGGTTTTGCATATCCTATGCTAATTTCAACTAAAACACCATCATTACTGACATAGAAAACACTCCAAAAGGTCCTAACATACCTGAAAAATCATGTATGACATATTTTCATGCTTCCATGAGCTCACATAGCTTTGCATCTCAACTTCATGCCCCCTAACACCTAGACCAGGTCGAGATGAATGCCTGAAACTTGGTCTTTAACCTATACATGCACCATGAACCTCATGTGAGTGATTTAACACTCCCAAAATATTCTCTCCATGCTTCTAATATGCTCCTTAAGCTATCAAGAAAATCTAACCATCATGTACCATCACCTAGGCTAGCTAGGTCACCAGATAAGGCTTGCTAAAACAAGTCAATCTCACTTAATCAACTCATGCAACCATGAACATACCTAAAAAATATATCATCCAACTATTGAGCCTGATTTAACTCCACTCCATCATTATATTTTCCATTGATGGAATTTTACATCAATGACAACACCTAAATCACAACATGTCAGCAATCTCCCCCTATGTCATTAATGAAAAACCCCATTAACTTCTCCCTTCTTTAAATTAATGACAAAGGAATACCTATACCAAATGATCATCACCTTTTTCAGCTTCATGGGATCACCTCTTGGTTGGAAACATCAACCAAAGTCTTCATTTTAGTTTAAAATTTAGTCACTTCTCACAAAATACTAATTTTAACTCCTTTCAAGCCTAAGAGGATTATAACCTCCTGGGAAAAGCATATATAACTCCCAAACATGCCAAAAATGAATAATCTAGAGTTAAGAGAATATTCCTTACCTCATTCATAGGTTCTAGTAACACACAACCTCCTTGTTTAACCTCAAGAAAATTATTACATTACCTCATACCCTGTTTTGACCTCTTACAAATTCTAAGACTATTGTAACATACCTTAGAATATATGCATACACCATATAATCATCCCAACAATGAGAAAGAACATCAAATTACCACATTACTTGTATTTTCTTTACTTTTCAAGGCTCAAACTAGGCTTTTCTTCACCAATTTAGATCTCAAATTTTCCCGAGGATTGAGATCCATGTTTTTTCCCTTCAGCAAAGCTTGGTAACATAAAGTAGATAGAATTGTGTACCTCATAATCAATGTAGAGTGTTGAGCTGATGAAATATAGCTTAAGTATGAAAGCGTAGAACGATTGGGTGCACATAAACAGGGAACATAGACATGCGCGGAACTATTGGGAAACAGGGTGCACCCAGGACAACATCAAATCAAGACTTAGCCATTTTACAATTTGGGGATAATTTTGGACATGGAGTGTAGAGAATGATTTTTAGAAAACTTGAAGAGAACACAAAGTATATTTTGGATAAGTGGAATAAAAAGCACCATGCATAGCTTTGAAGCTATTAATAGGATTAAAAAATAATTATTCTAGTAGATAATCTATTGTTAACAAGCTTGCATGCTTTTGTATTTACCATGTAAAGGTGCATGGGTATTATTAGCATGTGGCCTATTTTTGAAAGGTGCATGGGTGGTGAAGGGAATGTCCCCACCCTTATAAATATGTATTGATTTTCACAGTTTAATAATCCATTGTGGTTATAGTGTTATACTGCGAGTTTATGTGTGTGCATGACTGTGGAGAATGTATTATGTATGTATGAAGCTTCTGTGTTTTACAACAGTTAATATAATGAATCTTTGTGGGTGGATAATGGTGTTGATATAAATGAACATGGATCTTATATGGTAAAGTTGATCTTGGTTCTTGTTTAGTTGTTCTTGCATATGGTTAAGATTTAGATCTGGTTTATGCACTGTTATTTATGTGGTTATTTGTTATGGATCTAGCATATATGTATAATCAGGCTAACTCCTTAAACAATCTAACATAAAAGAGGCACCTAGTACCCTTGCGCACTTCGAGGGAGTGCTTAGTTTAGGCTGAGTGATGTGTAAGTATGCCTTGGGCTATTGGTGGTAAAATATAGGCTACATTTTGGTTCCATTATCGGGTCCTATTTTTTAGTTGTTAGAAGGATGTTAAATGATGAAGATGTACCGGTTGACCTTGGCCAGTATTGATTAGTGGTTAAATGACCTAGAGGAAGAGTATACTCATAGATTTAGCACTGGATCTGAATTTAATGCATGTGTGTTCATTGAATAGAATATATATCATGAACTGTATGAGACATTCTATTATTTCTTTCCTATAGATCTATACGAGTGGTTGGTTTCTTATACTTTAAAGATAAATTAGAGGTTTCACACACTTGTTTGGATGCAAGAATAATTCTAGGCCTTGTCTGATGCATATCTGACTTGGACATGCATTGTACACCATTGGTGGAGTCGTGTGTTGAATAGCTATATTTTTTAGTATGCAGTGTCAACTTACTCATGTCCAGAAGTGGTTGAGTTCTAGTTCTTGCACAAATCAAGGGGATCATATTTTTGTGGCATAAATTTAGCTATTAAAATCTTGATCATGACCCTAGATTTGGAAGATAACCCTATGGCTAGCTAGACCTCAACATGCGTGGGGGTGGGAGTAGGTTTGGTGAAAGATGGTGGACCTAATGACATAAAGAAAGAGGGAATAAAGATGGCTAAAGTTTAATGAAGTGCATGAGAGGGACTTGGAGAAACAACGAGATATCACAGAAAGAATGGTGGTGAGGGAGATGGCTCATGAAGGATTTAGAGCTCACGTTGAGGATGTAGAGCCAGAGCATCTGTAACTCCCCCATTTAGGAAAGCATGGTAGAGAACCCTCTATGATTTCAAATGAAGGCACGTCAGAAGAAATAATGAGGGCCGCATGAATGCATCTGATCCTACCTAGTGACTGTTAGTGCAAAATCACAGCACCCCTGGATGTTGATCAGATTTCTAGGTTGATCATATTAATATCCAGTGTGATTGCATAACATTGAATCCTTTCTCCAAGTGTGGGACTTGAAGAGTGAGAAAGGAATCTCCAGAGAAAGGCTGGTTCCTATTCCTCTGTTCAGGTGCATACGAAATATGCAGAGGATTTCCTCAAAATCTAATCTAATTTGCCAAGGAGACAAGATAAGAAGATGCATAAAATAAATCTAAGCTAATAGAGGTGATGCACCAAGGAATGAAGAACATATGCTTTGCCAAATTTAACACAAATCATGTAGATGTAACACAACACCATGCACAGATAGCAAAAATGCAATGAAAGATCAAGAATGACAGTAATAAATATGTAAGAGGGTTTAGAAGCAACCACAGACACATATATATTGCTCAAGGACGGATTCAATACATTGCAATGGCCAAAAGGCAAAAAAAATGGTGTTCCAGTCTATATGGGAGGTTTGAGAACTCCACAAATCTTCTTATGAACAGGAGAGAAGGGAGGGTGCAAAGTGGAAAATGTCCAACAACAGAAAGAAACCCCTCCTTACAATTTATAGGAAGAATGGGAGAGAAAAGAGAGAGGAAATCAAAATCTGCCCCAACCACCTCTAGGTTGCATTTAATTCGTCCATCATGGCAGAAGCGGCGGGTTCTGGCAAAGCGGCGGTTTGCCTAACAGAAGCGGCGGGTTGTCTGCTGTAATAAAGTGGTTGTTGAAGCATTATCTCTGCTTATTATTTCGTGCCAGAGGCATCTTCTGATTTTATTTTTTCAAACTGAACGAAAATGCAAGATTGACCTTGGAAACGTGTAGAGAATCTCACAAGCTTTCCGTTGATATCAAGAACGTGCAAATCCGAGCTCTGGATCGAAAGATATGTCGATCTGAAGATTTAGGGCACGGAACAGGCAAAAACGGATTTTGAAATATTTTCCCGCGCACTGCCACTTGGACGCCACGTGGCATGCTCTGATTCGCTGAATAATTCTCTCTCTTCTGCTTTTCGGCGGGCTGTCTTTTGAATTTTCCTTGTGGGCCCTAGCTGGGACACGTGGCATTATCCCATTGGTTCGGATCGGTGCTTGAAAACCCGCCCATTGACTTTTTTGACTTTTCTCTTGTGAGGACACGTGGCAGCTTCTGATTGGTCCTCGGCTGATTCAGCTCCTACGCGTACCTCGCCTCCATTTGTCCCGGATGTCCCATTTAATTTTGGACCTTTTGGGACAATTTCGGCCGATTCGGGTATTTGTGGCCCGCCTGTCCCATTTTGATTCGGACTGATTTGACTCTTTTCGGCCGGTTCGGGCGGTTCGCGTATTTCTGGCCCGCGCGTCCCAATTGCTTTTGGGCTCCTTGTACTGATTTCGCGCGATCCGGCCGGTTCGGGAATTTCGCGTCCATTTGTTCCACTCGTCCTGAATGCTACCCTCTTCAGCAGTTAGCCAATTTCTCCTCGGCTGGATCGGCTTTTCGCACCCGCCGCGTACTTCTGTCCCACTTGTCCCATTTGCTTAGTGGGCCGCCTGGACTCATTTCGGGCGGTTCGGGTGGTTCGCGTATCTCTGTCCCGTTCGTCCCACCTTGTGCTGGACCAGGACTTAGCCGATTTTTACAATTTTTACTGGCCCAAACTACTTGCTTTCTGCAACCTTCTCCACACTTTCTCAAAGCTTGCTCCCTCCTTCTTCGGCCTGGGGAGTTAGAAAGATTCCTGAAAGGACCCTAGAAACCTGATTTTGCTCTGAATCAGTCATTTTTCTTGGAATTTGGACATCCTGATGCATGTTATCAAATTTACCCTGGGGGGGTGAATTTTGGATAACAATTTTGGCGACTCAGCAGGATCATCTGCCTGCTAGATGGAAAGACCAGTTGCCTGAAGCCATCCATTGGGCATGGAGTCATCAAATATTCTGTTAGAATCCAAACTGACTCAGAATGTGCAAAGGGAAAGATGGAATGTGACCTGATTTAGCAAAGACATGCATCATCTCCATGGACAGCAAGCTGTGCCAAGGCACTTAGGGAAAACAAAACTAATCTACAGCAAAACAATGTGCACAAGCACTTGGAGGAAAGAAAATCTAATCTAGTATTTACAGATGTAGTGAACCTCCCTCTAGAAGCAACGCTTGAGATAGTTTCCATTTACTAGAATCTGCAGTTCTTCCCCATCCAATGAGGCCAATTGGAAAGCATTGTTGTTCTTGCACTTTGTGACCATGTATGGGCCACTCCAAATGGCATCAAATTTTGAATGCCTTCCTGGTTTTGCTCTGTCCACATCCCATTTCAGCACTAGATCTCCTACTTGAAAAGATCTGTCTTTGGCCTTCTTATCAAAGGTCTTCTTGATCAAAGCCTGATCCTTTTCCATTGCTTGGAATGCCTGATCTCTGATTTCTTGCAGCTCCATCAATTCTGCATATCTCACCTCCATGGGCCCAAACTCTAGCAACTCCAGCTGTTTCATGAGTTCCAACGTTGGCAACTCAAGTGACATGGGCAAGACTGCCTCTCTTCCGTAGACAAGCCTAAATGGAGAATTACCTGTGGATCTTTTGGGAGTTATCCTATCAGCCCATAAGGCTGATTTCAGTTTGGTATGCCAAGCCTTCTGATTCTCATCAAGAGTCCTCCTAATGATCCTCAGCAAGTTTTTGTTTGTAGACTCGGCCTGGCCATTACCTTGAGGGTAATAGTTTGATGAAGTGCTCAGGTAGATCTCGTTCTTGACGGCCCACTCAGTAACTTTAGATCCAATGAATGCCAATGCATTATCAGAGACTATTGTAGCAGGCACACCAAATCTGGTAGTTATCCTCTCGTAAAAGTCCAAGATGCTAGACTCATTCGCCTCTTTGAGTGCTACTGCTTCTGTCCATCTGGTGAAGTAGTCTGTGGCTGTCAAAATCCATTTGTGCCCTTGGCTCGAATTGGGATTGATGATTCCAATGAAGTCCAAACCCCATTGCATGAATGGCTGGTCAACTGAGATTGGATGTAATGGGAGGGCTGCAAGTCTCTCTTTTCCTGTGAAGAATGCACAATTCTTACATTTCTTGATCCATGCATAGCAATCACTAAAGATTTTAGGCCAATAATAACCAGCCTTCATGATTTTCAGAGCTGTCACTCTTGGTGCAAAATGGCCACCAGCTGGTCCATCATGAAACTCCTTTAATACCCTTTGAATCTGACCTGTGTTAATGCATCTCAGCAGCACTCCATTGACATCCTTCTTGAACAAAACTCCATCAATGATGGTATATGGAATATCCTGCAACCTGAAGTGTCTTCTTCTTGCTTTGCTCATTTCTAGAGGGTACATGCCCGTCTGTAGGAAATGTATCATATTTTGAGTCCAACAGAGAATGGACTCATCATCATTTTCTTGTTTTTGATCATCTTGTAAAAGCAGGGCAGCGTCTTCTTTATCTTCTGGGTTGTTTAGTTGTTTGGAAGCGAGCTGCTCACACAAACCTTTGCCTTTTATTAGCTTGGTGATCTTGATCTCAATGTCATACTCCATGACACGGGTGATCCATCCTGCCCTTTTCTCATTCAAATCCTTGTTGAGGAGGAAGTCCTTAACCCCAGCATGTGAGACCAGCAACTGGACCTTGTTGTTTGAGACTAAATGCTTGAACTTCTTCAAGCTCCTGACTACTGCAAGCACATGTTTTTCAATAAAAGAGTACCTCAATTCACAGTCATTTAGGCTTTGGCTAAAGAAGGCAATTGGCTGTTCATCATTATCTTTATTCTGTTGCACCAAAATGGCAGAAATAGTGTCATCACCCCCAAATGCATAGAGGATGAAATCCTTGGAAAAGTCCGGGTTGATGAGAGTGGGTGCCTGGGAGATGGCTTCTTTGATTGCTTCAAAACTCTCCTTGCCTTCTGCCGTCCATTTGAAAGCCATGTTTTTTCTTAACATTTTGGTGATGGGCTTGACAAGGGCTACAAAATTTGGGACAAACCTCCGAACAAAGTTTATCCTTCCCAGGAAACTTTGAAGAGCCTTTTTGTGACTTGGCAGTGGCAGAGCTCTTATGGCTTCAACCCTTTCTGGATCAATTGCTAATCCTTCCTTGGAGACAATATGGCCAAGGAGTTTCCCTTCATGTGCAAGAAAGATGCACTTCTTAGGATTTGAAGACACTCCAAACTTTCTACACCTCTGAAACACCTGCCGAGGTGAAAGAGATGGTCTGCAGCATTCTTTGAGAAGACAATAATATCATCTAAGTATATCAGTACTATCTTGTTGATCAAGCCTTTGAATGCCATATCCATAGCTCGCTGGAATGTTGCTCCGGCGTTCATCAGTCCAAATGGCATCTTCTTGTAGGCATATGTGCCCCATTTGGTTGTGAAGGCTGTCTTGAACTGGTCTTCCTCCTTTACCATAATTTGATTGAAGCCTGAGTATCCATCAAGCAGCGAAAACCTTTCTGACCCAGCTACAACCTGCAATATTTGCTCCATGGAGAGGAGTGGATAATGGTCCTTGAGAGAGGCTCTATTCAAATCTCTGAAGTCAACACATAGCCTGATCTCTCCACTTTTCTTTCTGACTGGAACTAAGTTGGCAACCCAACTAGAATGTTTGATTGGGAATATAATTGCTGACTCAATCAGCTTGTCCAATTCTTTCCTCATGAGAGGCTCCATGTGTGGATTGACTGGTCTCTGTTTCTGCCTGACAGGCTTAGTATTTGGATCCAACTCGATGGTATGCTGAGCTAAGTTGGGATTGAAGCCCTTCAAGTCTTCATAGCTCCAAGAAAACACGTCAGGGAATTCTTGAAAAAGCTGTATGAACTCATATCTCTCTTGCTCAGTTGTCATTTTTCCAATTTGCAATGGCTTGTTCTCTTTCACCAAGATGGATACCGAATCTTCCCTCTTGACCTGAATATTTGCTTTCTCCTTTCTAAACTGATCATTGGGGTTAAAAATGGATTCTAAGGTGACAAGTCCCTTGGGAAGCTTGTCAGTTTCAGCTGTATCACCTGGTCACCATATTGTTGTTTCAACTTCTCTTGATTCTTAGCTGAGAACTCAGCTTCTTCTTGCAAGAAGTGGATGATTTGCTGGTCATTCTCAAATACTTGCCAGTTGACATCGTTATCCGGCACTGAAGGCCTCACAATCATGTGGATGTTTGGCTGTACCTTGTCTTGTTGAATGTTTTCTACAATGTCAAAGGCTGCCCCTACTGCTGCAAGCCTGTCAGCAGCTTGATTCTCTTTTCTGGGAATGGCCTTGATGCCGAAACCCTCAAAATCTTCCATGAGGTCCCACACCCTGTTCTTGTAGCATCTAAGTAGATCATTTTTGGCAGCATGCTGTCCCTTGACCTGATTTACAATCAGCTCACTGTCCCCAAACACTTGCAAGTTATTTATTTTTCTCTTTATAGCCCAATACATCCCTTGCACCAAGGCTTCATATTCAGCAGTGTTATTGGAGCATGCAAATTGAAATCTAAAAGCTGAATAATACTTTACTCCTTGAGGTGAAATAAGCATGGCTCCACCTCCTGCGCCTTGTCTACTCCTTGATCCATCAAAAAATAGTTGCCATACCTCATTGTCATCCTTGTGGCTTGGTTTGGTGATGTTAGGAATAGGTTGACTTTCTTCATGTATACAATAGACCCCTAGCTTAGATTCTTCTACTTCTTGATAAGGATCAAAAGCATGCACCTTATTTGCCCATTCATCAAGAGTCAAATCTGGGATACTTCCAACCTTAGTGTCGGCTTCATCAGTGCCAAGGTGATCTTCTTGATCAAATGCTGAGCAGTTGGTATTAATATGACTTGGAGTATAGGGCTCAATGTGGAAGTCTGCAATAGGTTCTGACCTAATTATAGCTTTAGTTCCATACCTCGTTCTGAACAGCATGTGTGACCAATCAACAGACAAATATCCCCCAATCTTGGCAGTAAAATCCCTTGACAAACAGAGGGCAAAGAGTGGTGGAAGGTCTATGACTGATATATCTTGTAAGACAACAACATTTGGACATGCATGCAAGGTAAGACTCAAATTTCTAATCACTCCAACTGTTGCTATTGCTGTCCCATCCAGCTGCACTACTCCCTTAGATGTTATTTCATATTGGAGCCCTAGCTGATCAGCTATCTGTTTAGGCATTACTGAGCTACTTGCCCCAGAGTCTATCATGCAATTATGCACTAGCTGATTTCCAATGATTAACGAAACATAAAAAGGGGGGGGCTTCAACATTTTACCTTGTTGTGTTCCATGATTTCCTTCAGGCTGGGCAGCATTTGTAAGCACTTTGTCTTGCCTCTGAACCTGCTGATTCGAAGTTGGCCAGTCCTTCATAGCAGCTTGCAGCAAATCTCTTTGGCCTGGGATGGATAGGGATTCCCACATAGATATATTGACGTTTGTTTTCTTCATCTGATCAATGATACTGAATGGTGATGAAGGATCTCTCTGCTGTCCCTTGATTTGCACATTTGCTCCTTGAATATGGGCAGCAACAGCTGGCATTTGGTTTGGCCAAGGGGTTGTTCTTGGCTGCCCTTGTGCATTGAAAACTGGGTTTTGCTTGCCAATCATTTGTGGAGCTGTGGAAGGTTGTGGATTGGCTGGGGCTAACGGCTGTTCTTCACCCAAATTTCTCCTTTTTGACCTTTTGTTGGCAGCGACACCTTGAGAAACTGCCTGATTCATGCCACAGAAATCCTCTGCTTGCCAATTTACCAATGTGGTATCATTTGGGGCTGATTGCTGTTGGAATGTTTCTTGTTGTTGGCTGTTTTTTTGACTACTCTCACCCTCCACACCAGCATTTGTTACCATTAAAGCTTGGGTTAAAGCACCATTATAGAACATGGATTGATTATGGGGTTCATTACATGGAAAACACCAATCATACTCCTGGGCAATGTTGTTTTGTGCTGGTACTAATGCCTTAGAGGCAGATATGGCATTTGGATTATAGGGCTGGAATGGTTTATTGGTAGGAGGCCTTGTTTGATTCATATTTGTGGCTGGATTAGGTGGTCTTTGAGGCTGATATGGCTGCCTATTCGGTTGAGCTTGAGGCTGATACGAAGGTCTAAAACTTTGAGCTTGCTGCCTCTTGAGTGTGACCAGCTCATTACCTAAATTTTGCAGTTGCTTCATGACTTCTTGAAGCTCATTTGAAGCACTTGGAGATGAAGTGGAAGCTTCATTTGAACTCTGATTTCTAGGAGTGGGAGAAGGAGCTAAGACAGGTGCCTGACTAGTACTTGGGCTTTCTAAACTTGGATATAATGGCATTGGAGGCCTAGGAGCTAGCTTGCCAGCTTGAATCAGACAATTTTCAGCTCTAATGGCAATACTATAAGCAGCAGGGATAGTTGTGCCTCCCATGGATTGAATCAACATAGAAATATCAGAATTTAAAGCTTTAAGGTAGTATAGAAAAGCACCTTCTGCTGTTGGTCTAACTGCTACTGGAATTCTATCCCAAGATCTTTGAAATCTGAAGTTGAAATCAGTTAGCTGCTCATTGGAAGCTCTCTTGATGGTTGTCAGCTGCTCCAAAAGAGACAAGTTGTCTCCCTTCTCTCCGAATTGATTATGAAGTGCAATACACAGCTGATTCCAGTTCGTGATAGAAGCAGCTTCAAGGCTCCTAAACCATTGCAATGCTTTCCCCTTGAATGAAGACGCCAGCAATTTGACAGCTATTTGCATCTCGTTAATCTCATGGATTGCACAAATGTTAGCAATGTCCTTGACATGATCGCCAGGAGTGGTCTGATTTTCTCCAGTAAAGTATGGAATGTTCTTTAGTGCTGCTACTGGGATTGGATTTTGTGCATTGAGAGCAAGTGGGCTGCTGCCTGTGAAGTTGACATAGGGGTTCACTGGTTGCGCCATTCTGATTGGTCTTAAAACCCTTGTATACTGAAAGAAAGGCCGCTCAGGTGGAGGAGTTGAAAGAGTTCTGTTTGGTGGAGATGGAGACCTTTAAATCCTTCTTCCTCTTTGCCTTCTTCTTGGAGATAGTTGCAGGTATTCAAACAGCACTTCCTCTTCTCCAGCTCTTGACCTTGTGATTCTTTTCATAAGCTTTTAGGCCTGACTGCTGGAACCAATTGATTCCTCCCCAGTGGAGTCGCCAGATATGCAAATAATAGCTCTTTTCAAGCAAGAAAATTGCAGCAGATGCACATCAACCTTGCTGCAATAAAAAATGAGACCTCTAGTCCCACCGGGCGTGCCAAAACTGTTAGTGCAAAATCACAGCACCCCTGGATGTTGATCAGATTTCTAGGTTGATCATATTAATATCCAGTGTGATTGCATAACATTGAATCCTTTCTCCAAGTGTGGGACTTGAAGAGTGAGAAAGGAATCTCCAGAGAAAGGCTGGTTCCTATTCCTCTGTTCAGGTGCATACGAAATATGCAGAGGATTTCCTCAAAATCTAATCTAATTTGCCAAGGAGACAAGATAAGAAGATGCATAAAATAAATCTAAGCTAATAGAGGTGATGCACCAAGGAATGAAGAACATATGCTTTGCCAAATTTAACACAGATCATGTAGATGTAACACAACACCATGCACAGATAGCAAAAATGCAATGAAAGATCAAGAATGACAGTAATAAATATGTAAGAGGGTTTAGAAGCAACCACAGACACATATATATTGCTCCAAGGAAGGATTCAATCCATTGCACAACAGATTGGGCCAAAGAACAACAAAAATGTGTATCCAGATAATAATGATGTTGGCGGGTAAAAATGTGTGATAAAATCCACAGTCTTACATGGGCTTGATGGAGACAGGAAGCGAGAGAATTGAGGTGGTGCAAAGACAGTATAGAGGGAAGAAAATGTACCAGGAACGAGGGAACAGGGCAGAGGAGAGATAGTCAAAAAAAAAAAAGGGCAGGTAAAAGAAGCGGAAGCGCGCAGATTGGGGGAAAAAGAGGGAGAATAGGAAAAAGCAAGCAATTAGGGGAGAGATAGCAGAAAAATAACACAAAAGATGCAAAATGACTAGCAATGAGAGTGAGGCGGAGATGGAAAGGAAGGGGATCGAGGAAAGGGGAAGGGGGGGGAGGGGAAAAGGTAGGGGGGAGAGATAGCTGGAGGTGGAGAGAAGAGGGAGTTTCTCGGTGACCCCACTGGAGGGGGGTGAGAGGCGGCAAAGCCCAAGGGTGGCAGCGGGCGGCAAGAAACAGAACGGCAGGCAGCAAGCAAGCGACAAGGAGATGGTCACAGTCGGTGAGCAGAAACCTGGGGAGAGGCCAAAGACAGATCTGGGTGAAAAGTAGGGAGACTCTAGGGGGGCTAAATGGATGTGAAGAGAAAACCAAGGAAGGCCAATTCAAAATTTGATCCATCTGGGGAGTGGCCCTGCCGATGTTCCAAAGGGCAAGAATATACCCTGCTTTCCACTTTTCCTCCATTGGATTGGGGTGCATACTGCAGATCTCCAAGGTATGGGAATCTATCTCTAAGCGTTGCTTCTATGAGGGATTACTACATCCATGTAAATATAGATTAAAGAGTGGCTGTCCGCCAAGCTGCTTGTGCCATTTTGGTGGGCGGGGGGCACCGATGAGTTGTTGCGTGGGGTAAATAAGGCTAATGGTGCACCCTATGCGCGGCGGGCAGGGAGGAGGAGGACAATGGATGGGAGAAAACTAAAGGGGGAATAGTGCATAAATTGCAAAGGTGGGAAAAAAAGTCTGAGTAGGTGGGGGATTCGAAGGCTAACGAAGAGGGAATGCAAATTGCATTGCAAGACGCGCTCCTAGTGGGCCCATGATGGCTTCAGGCAACTTCTGGGCATTTCAATCTACAAGGACAGAGACGCCTTCTGAGCGGTTTTCGTGCCAAAATTGTCTTCCAAAATTTCACGAATACAAGCCACCAGGGCGGGTAAAGTCTGGTGATAAACTGCATCAGTGTGTGTCTCACCAATTCCAAAGAATAACATGTTAATCTTTATTCAGAAGCAAATCAGGTTTCTTGGGTCCACTTCCAGGAATCTCTTTCGTCTAACTACTTATCCCCCATCGTCCGATAGAAGGTCAGCGGACAGCACGCTCTTGAGAAATTGCGTGAGTATAGGTTTCGCCTTTTTGTAATTCTGCCACTAGTAATCGGCCAGTAAAAATATGGAAAATAAGCCGCCAGAGACTCGTCTGAGTCCACTGCGAGCAAGGTGGTGACGAACGGGTGACTAGATCAAAGCAATCACGCAGAGCAACGTCCCGGAAATTACCTGCACTGCTATGAGTCTCAGAACAGGCGTCGCCCACTATGCCAATGAGCGTCTGACGAATCGAAAGATATGTCTAGCGGAGACAGATTGTAGGGCACGTAATACGATGGTGCGGGCACAACGGATCAAATTAGGACCGATCGACAATATGTCCTATCCCGCGCAACGATAGCCGGCAGAGGAGAATCTGACTAGTGGAACTTCCCCGTTTCATGCTCTGAACTTTAACGGCCTAAATGAAGAGAGAGTAAAGCATCTCGGACTCATCGTTGACTGGCTATATGTTCGCGAAGATGCGGGCGCCTGTGACTATTTTCGATCTCCTGTGCCGGGCACGCGTAGACGCGATGGGAGCAGTACGTGGCATATGAATCCAGCACAAAAGCAATCATTGTGTGATCGGGAGCGAGTGCCGGTGCCAAGACAAACGCTCAACCAGTGACCCTGTTTCTACTGACTCCTCTTTCTTGCTATGTGGGAAAAGAGTCAAATCAGTCCGAATCACAACATGGGCAGGCACTCTGATGGGGTCCTCGGGCTGGTGTTGCGGCTCCTACGCGTACCTCGCCTCCATTTGTCCCGGATGTCCCATTTAATTTTGGACCTTTTGGGACAATTTCGGCCGATTCGGGTATTTGTGGCCCGCCTGTCCCATTTTGATTCCGACTGATTTGACTCTTTTCGGCCGGTTCGGGCGGTTCACGTATTTCTGGCCCGCGCGTCCCAATTGCTTTTGGGCTCCTTGTACTGATTTCGCGCGATCCGGCCGGTTCGGGCATTTCGCGTCCATTTGTTCCACTCGTCCTGAATGCTACCCTCTTCAGCAGTTAGCCAATTTCTCCTCGGCTGGATCGGCTTTTCGCACCCGCCGCGTACTTCTGTCCCACTTGTCCCATTTGCTTAGTGGGCCGCCTGGACTCATTTCGGGTGGTTCGAGCGGTTCGCGTATCTCTGTCCCGTTCGTCCCACCTTGTGCTGGACCAGGACTTAGCCGATTTTTACAATTTTTACTGGCCCAAACTACTTGCTTTCTTCAACCTTCTCTGCACTTTCTCAAAGCTTGCTCCCTCCTTCTTCGGCCTGGGGAGTTAGAAAGATTCCTGAAGGGACCCAAGAAACCTGATTTTGCTCTGAATCAGTCATTTTTCTTGGAATTTGGACATCCTGATGCATGTTATCAAATTTACCCTGGGGGGGTGAATTTTGGATAACAGTGACCTACCCCTTACACTTAGTTTTCCAGTTTCTATGAAAGATAATAGCAAGAAAGCTAGTGTGGATAGTAGGGTAGTGATGGCTAGAGTTAATTTATCATCAAGTTCAGGATTCAATTAGGTATCATATTCATATATGATGAAATCATTATCTATATTATTTGGATGTCCGGTTGGAGGTATATTTTCTAGTGTTTCATCAACATAGAACATTGGCATAACATCTAGAAGTAGTGTACCTTTGCAGACTGTGGGGGTCTAGTTTAGCACAACTGTAGGAGCACAAGGTAGTGCATCCTCTATTCCATTTCCCACTTCAAGAGGTGGATTAGATGGCTTGGGCTCTAGTGGATCTAGTGGTTTCAAGGTTAGAGGTAACACAGGAGGAAATCAAAGTTCTGGATCTAGTGGACTAGGTCCACACCAGTCCCAACAAATTTATATGGAAATGTATATTTGTCTCCCATAATATAGAGGGATAGGAGATGCACCTGAGCATGTGTATATGTATGAGATATTCTGGCACTCGAAGGGGATTACAGCTCCAGAGCACAAGGAAATTCAATTTGTAACTACATTACAAGGGCACGTGCATAGCTGGTATAAGAAATTTGATCCAGATCAGACTTATGTAGATTACACAGCGTTGCAGGATGTTTTCTTGAAAGAGTTTTATATCCTTGAATTTGAACAGAAGAGCATCAATGCACACACAGACATCAAACATGGCACTACTAAGAATGTTCAAGAGTATGATGCTCAGTTTAAGACACTTCTATCCAAATTATCTTATGATATACATGCAAGACAGCATGCTCAATGGTTCATTGGAGGGCTTATCACCCCATTTTGGAGAGTAATTGCACACAAGACTTATACAAATCCGCATGAAACACTTGAAGTAGCTTTACATGTTGAGGTAGTAGGGAGTGTAGATACAAGAGTCAACCCAATTTTGGAGGCTCAGATTGCAATAATGGCTAAACAGTTAGAAAATTTATCTGCTAATTCAGCACATGAGACACAAAGTGGAATTTTGTGCATAAATTATGAATTAAAGGGTCAAACTAAGGATAGTTGTCCTTAGAAATTGGTGCATGCCATGTTGATGGTTTATGAGATATGTCACTTAGATCATGATTCAAGTAGGTTTCCATTGTTGCAACACACGATTAGAAAGAATGGGTCTTGTTAATGCAAGATTTGTAGGTCTACCACTCATGATATTAAGAATAATAGGTTGATTGATTAGATCCATGATGTCATTGATATTGGTGTACGTTAGACTAGTGTTGTGAATAATTCAAAGGAAAAAGGTGAGCATCATGGTCATGATCACAATGAAGGGTGCTCTGATGACAGTTATGGTAGATGTTGAGGATACCATGGAGGATTTAGAGGTTGAGGTCGCAACAGTGGAAGGAGTGATTTTCCAAGAAGAACATGTTACACATGCGGATCACCTAATCATTACATGCACGAGTGCCCACAAAAAATTATTTTTTCTTTTTGAGGAAAGAACCACAACTAAGAAGAATTCCTACTTTTATGAATACCTGAGTAATAAGCACAACTAGGATAAGGGTATGGGAATGGTTAGAATACATCATGTTATGGAAGATTAGTGGATGCCAAAGTTAGCATTAGATCCTGATTTGGTGCCTATTTTGGTTACTACACATACTAAGGCTACGCACATCAAGTAAGTCTTAAGGAAAAATCCTATTATTACAAAGGAGGAGGTACTACATTCAAATTATTCAAACCCCATGCATCAAAAGGAATTTTATCAAGAAACCATGAATATAATTAGGAATTTGCAAGGTGAGATACAATGTTTGAGAGAAAAGTTGTGGAAGTTAAAGAAAAATAAATTAGTTAAGCTCTATCAAATGGATTTTAATTATTTAAAGGAAGTTTGTGACAAGAGAACATCATTATTTTATTGGGGGAATGGTTAAAGGGAAACACCCCACATGGTAGAATTGAGCATGAAAGACAAATTTACATGATAACCTTCCTCCTCATAGTTTGGATTATGATAAGGAGATTACTCTGCATGCCATTGTGGATGGATGGATTTTAAGTAACATTTTGATTGACACATGTGTAGAAGTAAATGTACTCACATTGGATGTGTGGAATCAGATGGGGAGACCACCATTGAAACAATCTTCTAATGTTTTTTTCATGGTAAACATGACTAAATTCATGTCAATTGGAGTCTTGAAAGATGCGTCTATTACTATAAAATGGGCAAATTTTACTATAGACTTTAAATTCTTGGCACTTACAAAGGCAAATAGTTTTCTAGCTTTACTTGGATGCCTTGGTTCTATGAAAATAATGTTGATATGTGCTTCAAAAAAGGATACATAAGTTTTGAGAACAAGTAAGAGAAAGTCATCATTCCTTTAACAGATAGTAAATCTATACCTTATGTGGAACCTTTGAGTAAAGAAGAATTGAACAAAATTTATGTGTGCACCATTAGAGATAGAGAGTCACTTGATTAATCAAAGGAGGGATTGATCCAATGGAGTAATACATAATCCGTAAGTGATACTAAAATTATTACATGTGAAAATTGTTAGAGTAGGTATTTACCTTAGCTCATGTTCACCTAGGTACTTTATTTACCTTTATTGTATTTATCCTCACCCACTTATGTGTGTGGATATTTCTTTTATCTTATTTAGATATTATGATATATTATCTAGTTGTTAGGTATAGTTCTTTCCTTGATCTATGGTATTGACTAGATCCTTGATGTCTAGTTCTCTCCTAAATCTATGGTCTTGACTAGTTCCTTGATGACTAGTTATTTCCTTGATTTATGGCTTGATCTATGACCTTGACTAGTTCTTAGATTTTTATTCCTTGCCTATTTAAACAAGGCCCATTATCAATGTATTGCATTTTGAGTTCCATAATAATATATGATATTGCTTCTCATTTATTTGTAAAGGTTTTATGTAAAGTTATTCTGGTGAATTGCTTTCATCTTATTGATCGTGGTGTTTGATTAACATCTGTGTTCTTGGCTTGGTACGATCTGGTTATCATTCCTTTCAAAAATTAGGAACATGACACTTGTGAAATAGTTGGGCACAAGATGAGAAGTACAGTTACACATGTTAGAAGGTTGTATAGTGTCAGACGTTTTAGCAACAGCTAGGTACTAAGGTACACTGGTGAAGAAAATCTTGAAATATTCTTGTTTGTTATGGAATTTCAGTGGGAATGTCAAGTGAAAATAAGGAATATGTTGGTTTATAATCTATGTGGGATAGTAGCATGATGGTGGATGGTTCACAGGGATAATATTTTGGAGTGGTGAGAGGTGATAATGTCCTTCTCTGCTATATTTCTCAAGAGAAATGTGCCTACTCAGATCTTTGAATTTCACGGTAAAGGCCCTATTTAGCACCATGTTCAGTAGTGTGAGAGACTCTAGATTAAGGGGTAGGAAGATTTACCACCTTCGATGTGGGTGCACAAGCTCTATTTCACATTGTGAGGCTGCACACATGCATGGTATGTCTATCTGGAGTTGAATAGAGAGACTGGAAATTGGAAAGAGTTAACTACATGTATGATTCATACATTTGACTATTTCTCTACTAAACCTCTGGTAAATGAGGCATTACATGTTATGAAGAGATTAACTATGGGAGATAGTGCAAAGTATTATGAACTTCAGGAGTTACTTGGATAGTCAAATATGGAGACATGTTTAGAAGAGGAGGAGACAGATGCAGAACAATTTAGGCGTGCCTGCCTAGAAAGAGAAAAGGGTAATATGGTCTATATAGTTGATGATGAAGAAGTAGAGAACCTAGATGTTGAGCATACATAGGGTACAAGAAAGGTATTATATAATGTATATGATAAGGCGCGCACCTACCATGAGCTGATGAAAACTAAGAAGGTTAAATTAGGATGGATGTCAAACCTAAGGAGGCCATCATTGGAAATTACTAGTCTGACTCTGAGGTTTCTAAGATAATTGAGTTTCTACATGAATTCCAAGACTTTTTTCCTAGAGGATACCATGAATTGAAATGGGTACATGAATAGTTGGGTGAAATGAGAATCAAGCTAAAGGAAGTTGTGTGCCTAGTTAGGAAGAGGCCTTACATGATGAGCCCTAACCTACGCGTCAAGGTGAAAGAAGAAATTGACAAGATGTTAAATTCTAGGATCATTGATCCCATCAAGGATTCGGAATGGGTTAGCCCTATGGTGATTAGTATTAATAAATATGGAAGAATTATAATTTGTGTGGGTCATAGGGAATTTAATGTTACATGTGTAATTGATCCTTTTCCCACACCTTTTACTAAATAAATCTTATAACGCGTTGGGCACGAGATCTACTCCTTCGCTGATGGATTATCTAGATATCATCGGGTGAGGGTAGCTAAAGAGGAT
This sequence comes from Taxus chinensis, assembly GCA_019776745.2. NCBI lineage: Eukaryota > Viridiplantae > Streptophyta > Pinopsida > Cupressales > Taxaceae > Taxus > Taxus chinensis. The sequence goes on along the minus strand of CM034151.1, from coordinate 248,827,023 downwards.
ACATAGAAGACAAATTTCACCACTGAGTGGGGAAGTTTATCATACATGGTTATTCCCTTTAGATTAAAGAATGTGCCTGCAGTGTTTTTGTGCATTGTTTTGCAGGCATTCTAGGAATTTATAAGTTCTTGTAGGTTAATCTGAATGATTGGACAATCTATGGGCTAGTTACAGACCATTTTGATAACTTAAGGCTCATGTTTAAGAGATGACAGAAGTTGAGCATCTCATTAAACATCAAGAAGTGTTTATTTTCCACACCATTTGAAATTTTTTTGGGACACATTATCTGTAAGGAAGGCTTGCTAGTGAATCCTGCTAAGGTTGATGTTATTTTGGGCTTATAAGAACCTACTAGCTAGAGTGAGGTATGTGGATTCTTAGGGCACACAAGATATTACAGAAATTTTATCAAAGGATATGTTAATATCATAGCACCTCTAAAGGAACTATTGAAAGGTAAATCAAAGTTATGTTGGGGTGAAGTGCAACAATGTGGTTTGAGACATTAAAGGAATGGCTTATTACAATGCCTATTCTACACTTTCATACATGGATCAATCCTTTTCATGTGCATGTGGAAACCTCTAGCATGGCCATTGGCATGGTATTAACCCAAACTGGAGAGGGGATTTTCAATCATTCTATTTTCTTTGAAAGTGGGAAGTTGACTCTAGCAAAATATAATTACACAATGACAGAGCATGAAGCCTTATCTATGATCTACACGTTGCATAAGTTTTGATATTATTTATTGGCTACCCCTTTCATATTTTATACAAACTAACGCCTTTGAAGTATTTGGTAAATAAGCCCATTTTGTAGGGGCACATATGTCGTTGGATTCTATTATTTCAAGAATTCAACTTTATATTAATGGTAAAACCAAGCAAGATAAATTCTAGACCAAACCATTTATCAAGGATTCAATCAGGAGAGGATGTGCAAAGCATTAAGGACATAATGCCAGATGCACAACTATTCAGGTTAAACCTTGCACCCTCGGCCTTAGAAGATATTTTTGTCTTTTGCGAACTAATATGGCACCTAAAGTAATGAAGGCTTTAAAAAAGAAACAACTAGTTATTCACATCACGCCTTATATGTTGATTTGTGGATATTTATACAAACTAATTCGAGATGAATTTTTACGCAGATGTGTATTTGAGCATGAGCTCAAAGCCATTATGGAAGATTCTCATGGCGGTATTGTAGGTGGTCATTATGTATGAGATGACACACACGTAAGATTTTACTTATTGGTATATGGTAGGAAACAATGTATAAATATTGAAAAGAATATTGTAAGGCATGTGACCATTATTAGTGCCTTGGTAAGCATGAGCATAGAGACGAGATGCCTTTAAGGCCAAAAGCTAGTGCAGAACCTTTTGAGAAGTGGGCAATTGACTTTATGGGCTATATTTCCCCAGCCGCACACAATATTGGATCATGTTATATTATACCTTTTATAGATTATCTTACACGGTGGGAAGAAGTGACACCTATAATGGATTACACAACTATGGCAACAAGGTTTCTATGGGAAAATATTGTCAACATGTACAGATGCCCTTTAAGTTTAACAAGTAATAGGGGTACTCATTTTCTTAATGAGACTATCAGAATACTATTGGCATAATTTATGGTGGCACACCATAAAACAACACCCTATCACCCTAAAGAAAATGGAAATGTTGAGGCTTTCAACAAGATATTGAGCCATACCTTGATTAAAATTTGTGATGTTGGAAGAAAATACTAAGATGATAAGGTATTTGTTGTACTTTTTTCATACATGAAAACCTACAAGAGTTTGAATAAGGCCACACCCTTTAAGTTGGTATTTTTCATAGAGGTTTTTCTACTAGTGGAATTCATGTTACCATCTCTGCATATTGCACACATAGGAGGTTTGGTAGATGAGAAAGCCCTTGAAGAATGTATTTACAAATTGATGCAGCTGGATGAAAGGCACGCTATAGCAAGATGGTTTCAAAATCAAGAAAATTCTAGGTAGAAGGCATGACATGATAGGCACATTAAGGATAAGAAGCTTGAGGTCATATAGATGTTACTTCTGTATGATCCAAAAAAATTGCGCCACCTTCGGAAGCTTAAAGAAATTGGTTGGGATAGTATGTTATAACTTGTATATTTGATTCAAGAACATTCCAATTAGAGGTGTTGGATGGAACATGGTTGCATGGTTATTTCAATGAGATTAGGCTGAAACCCTACTATAAATAAGTCTTCTTGGTGTTTGTAATAAGGCAGTTTTTTGATTTAGGTTAGATTTCCTTAGTGCATTTCTTTATGTGTGTTTCCTTTCATCGTTGTTATGATTTGTCAATTTATTTTAGTGGTTTGTGTAATAAATTCGCTTGCACGTCAAAAGATGATTACTAAGTGTTTTCGTGTGTAGAGGACCATGCATACCCTTAGTGTGAGGTGGATTATATACAGGGTTCATGGACCAAGTTCGAATGTTATTTGAAGGTATATTTGCATAAAGATATTTTTTGCAGGTGCTTGAAGTAAAGGTGCAGATAGAGAAAAAATTATTTTTCTCATGATTGAGAACCACATATGGATAAATGGACACATAGTGTAACACAAGGTAGGTTATTGAAATAGAAACTACTTATTGATAAGCGCAGTGGTAAAGTACTTCATTACATGAAGGCACGCGAGAGGAGTTATGTGACCAAGGAGTAGAAGGCATGCCTAAAGGTTATGACTACGGCATAGAAAAATCAGTGTGGAAAATTGAAGAAACATCAAGTTAATGTGAAGTATGATGGTAGGTAGAGAGCAATAAATGTAAAAAAATGAAAATATATATAAGGTGGTATTGTGAAATTGTTTTCACCTTTGGGATCAAGAGCATTAGAGTGATTTGTTGATGAGAAATCTATTGAACGAACTGTGACGTGCATAGAGCTAAAAAATAGTCAAATTTTTCAGATTTACACACCAAGGTGATTATCACTCCATTTGGAGAACTATTTGAGAAAAGCAGAGGCATGTAAGGAAGAAAACTGATAGTTAGGGTCCGTGATTTGAGCTATGGCATGTGGAGTTGAGTTCTAGAGCTTGAATCAGTTAAAATAACACACCTTTAGTTAATATGACACCAAATAGAGAACTTTTGGTGGCTATAAGGTGGAAGAAGTAGAAGGACGTTGAGGTTGAAGTGGAGGACTCCCCTAAAAAACATTTCCCAAAAATGCAATACCCTGAGGGGCTTTATATGGGCCGCAATTGGGACTCACGCATTTTCTGGAGTAAAATGAGTGATAATAATTACAGAAATAAGAATAACAATGATTAATTGGATAATTTGTTGGTTGTGAAGACAAATAAGAGAATAACGGATGACATGACCATGTAAGATGATAGAGGAGAAAAGATGTTGGAAAGGTGGGTTTTTATAGTTGTATGAACTCCCTTATTTTGGAAAATAGAAAAATTATACCAGTTATTGATGAGTAGAGTCCACGCAAAATTCTTCTATTTTTCAAGGCGACGGATGAGACTCACCGCTCCCTTGATTGAGAGTTTGACATGAATTAGGAGTTCGAGAACTGAAGTGAGTAGTGATTTGTCAGAAAAAGAATGGATAATGGAGATAACGAAGGTGTTTGGTTACCTCAAGGGAGGGTGCATAATGGATATCAATAAATTCTAGAAGTATACAGTGGTCCAGGTAGAAGTGCACCTCCTCAAAAAGTTGAATAACCAGGAGTGGTGGTCGCAGGTAAATACCTTGTGGTTACACATGATTAAAAAAAGGACCAAAGGTGTAGTGTACAACTTGGTGGGCTAAATTGTTGAAACAATCATTAAGTAAGTGCATGAAGGTGATAAGATAATTTTTAGTACGATCCTATTATCCTTGGTCTTTGTAGAAATTGGAGTGCCCAATGGGCTAAAAGATAAAGTTTGACAATATCCTGAGGAGATGAAATATCTTGTAGAGATATTTAAGGAGTATACTTTTGATGGGACCATGAGTGGGCCCTTTCAAAAGAGGGAAGAATTGTGGTATGAGTGACTCCATGTCATGTTTGAGGAGGAATGGAGAATACCCAAGGAATTACCTTCGGTATTAGATAAACATGTACATTTTGCAGTGTACCAGCATTTTTGTATTCTGTGTTTTGGGATGAAGAATAGGAAGTGGAGACCCTTGTGTAAGCTCCTTTATACCTTCAATGCACTTTATTTCCAAGCATATGTACATAAGTTTTCATATGCGCATTAGATAATATTTAATATAGATAAGGTAGACAGAAACTACCACACATTGAGGAAGACTTACGTGTATCCAAGTAAGTCTATATATATTGAGAGATTAATTTAAGATGATATTAATATGAATGAAATTATTTTGTCTATTGGGAAAAGTGGAGCAACCCTTGCATATATCCAACTCAATCCCAGGTTGAAAAATGGAAGATATGTGGAGAATGATTTCACACTCCCTAGACCACCTAAGCGGAAACATCCATTTGGCACATTGGAAGATTAGGAACTAGGCTTGCCCCTTATTGAAGAAGAAGGGGAGGAAGAATAACTTCAAGAAGAAAGTGGTGGTTTAGAGCATAGGGGAAAAAACACCTAATTGTAGGTGAGAAAAGAGAGCGCAAGGTGACCCCTCCATTACAGGATTCAATTGATGAAGTGTTGGAAACAAGCGTTGTGGAGATAAATGTGGAGCAGACCATTGAGGAGCCATAATTTAAAATATTTCTAAGAATAAAAAAGGCTCACAGTGTGGGATCTTCACATCCTCTTTGAAGGTCACTAAGGATTTCACATGTGAAGGTAGAGCCATAAAAGAAGAAAAGGCATAGGTACATCCCCCAAAAATATTGATAATTTTGAGGACAGTGTGCTAAATACTCCAGTAAAAATTGAGGATATAGAGGATCCTCGAGAAGAGGAGATAAAAAATTATGAAGAGGAGTTGAAGGAAAAAAAGTTAGAAATAGATAAGGTCGAGCCTTCAGGCACACTCCATACTACACAAACAGGTAAAGGACAAGTGTTGGATTTGGGAGTACATACCCCTAAGAGTAAGCACTCCAGAAAAGAGGAGGATGAGATGTATGAGACTCTGTCTATTGGGTATGTTGATGACCTAAGAAATATCATATACACGTGGTTCCAAATTACTTTGGATCCCAAGGAATTTAATGAGTGGGAACTCATGGATGCGGAGATGGTGACTACACACACAAGGAAACAATTATCATGGATGATGTAGAATCATATAGATGAGCCTAATTTCAATGTATGTGAGGAATCGTGTGTGTCATGCAAATTGAATAAGGTGCCCCACTTACATCATGTAACTGTCAAGCCCACTATCATGTTGAATGAGCAGGTAAGCAGCACCCTGACTAGAGTATCTACTGAGGTTGTGCATTGAAACATTGATAAAGAGGAAACCATTAGAGTGTTTTTGGAGGATAAGAAAGATAAGGACACTTAAATCAAGTGCCTCACAGAGGAGTGAGATAAGGTTGAGGCATAGGTAGAGAAAGTCCTTAAAATGGTAGAAAAAATTGGGTATGAGATTATTGAAAAGAGGCCATATCTGTAGGATAAGGTTGCCAAATAGTTTCATCCACTTTGCACTATTTACGCATAACAGTTAAATTGTTTTTGGAGGAGGTACCCCTGCGCATACCAAAACCAAAGGATATTGCAAATGAGGCAGTGAGGGCCAAGGCTATAATTTCAAAAAAATTATAGGTTATGAGTCCATTTTGTAAACTTTGAAGGATGAGCTGAAGAAAGCAGATCTGACATTGACTATGTGTAGAGCACCAAATGTGATAATAAAGACAAGGACTACGGAAGAATAAGATGAAGTCCTTCAAGAAGAAAATAATGAAACACTTGGGTGTGTAGAGAGACTTAAACTGGTATAATTAAAGTGTGATGTGGTTGAAGCTTCCTGAGTCATGTACAAGGAAATAATAAAAGAAATTAGGAAACTCATTATAGAGAGGATGGATATAATGGAGGGAATGATCTCAAGCATTAATAATGCTCTTAGGGTCTTGTAGAATTAAGGAGAAAATATGACTCTTGATGAGAAGGAAGCAATAGTTATAGACATTCCAGATAAAACAAATAAAGTGCTAAGTTATTTAAATACATTGGAGGTAGAGATTAAAAATGAATATCCATAGTTGATCCTACATGTAGAAGAGCAGATCGCTTAGTAGTTTCTCATTCTCTATGTGTAGTAATTCCTTTATTCTTTCAGTCATTATTCATTATTTTTTATTCATGGAGAGATAAGTTGTAAGTTGTGATTACCCATTGTCAGTGGCGGTGATGAAATTAGTGTGGGGCAATGTTGAGATGATGAAATACAACTTAAGTATGAAAGTGCAGAAGGATTGGGTTCATGGAAAAAATGCATGTGGAACTATTTGGAAACAGGGCATGTCCAGGACAACATCAAATCAAGACTTAGTTGTTTTACAGTTTGGGGATAATTTTGGACATGGAGTGCATAGCACGTTTTTTAGAAAACTTGAAGAGCTTACAAAGGCTATTTTGGATAAGCGTAATAACAAACACCATGCATAGATTTGAATCTATTAATAGGATTAAGTATCATTTATTCTAGTAGATAATATATTGTTAGCAAGCTTGCATGCTTTTGTATTTACCAAGTAAAGTTGCATGTATATTATTAGCATGTGGTCTATTTTTAAAAGGTGCATGGGAGGTGAAGGGAAAGTCCCCACCCCTATAAATATGTATTGATTTGCATGGTTTATGAATCCCTTGTTTTTATAGTGTTATGATGTGAATTTATGTGTGTGCATGACTATAAAGACTATATTATGTATGTATGAAGCTTTTGTGTTTTACAACAGTTAATAGAATGGATCTTTGTGGTTGGATATTGGTGTTTGATCTAACTGAGCATGGATCTTGTATGGTAAATTTAATCTTGGTTATTTTTTAGTTGTTCTTGCATATGGTTAAGATCTAGATCTAGTTTATGTGCTGCTATTTATGTGGTTATCATTTATGGATATGGGATATATGTTTAATCATGCTAACTCCTTGAACGAGATGACATAAAAGAGGGAATTGGTTCCCTTACATGATTTGAGTGAGCACTCAGTTGAAGTTGAGTGATGTGTTAGTGCACCTTGGGATATTGGTGGTAAAATCTAGGCTACATAGATTAATGGAGAACCCACTAAAGGACTAGATAAAGCATAGAATGACAAAAATATGATGGAGAATGGAAACTAAAGATGAAAAAGCATAAAAAAAGTGATGAGATTGAACCTAGTGTGGAAATGCATGTGTAGTTTCCGATGTGTGTAATTTACCTACATGATTAGTATGGTGTATGCTACCGCAAGATGTTGTTGTTGCCCCCATTTGATTGATTTTTTCCCATATAGCCAGAACTGAAAGGAGAAAATGATCAAGTAGTCAAATATGTATGTATGTATGTGTAACAACATAATGTAAAAGACACATGTATATGTATGTAAATGTATAATACACAACTAAAAAATGTAAATGGAACATGTGCACCTGATCCATGTCAAGAAAGAGAGTGTAGAAAGGAAACCTATACTGCCAGGGTTTTTTGGGTGATCCAAAGCCATGTGACAAAGAATTATAGGTAGGAAATCCAATGTACCCTCCAACATTTAACTTCTTCCCTGACCATGTGTGAAGAGATCTTTGTACATCCTATTTTTTAGGCAATCCAACACCACTAGAGGAATAAGTATAGGGAGGAAATCTATTATATCCTATAACCTTTAATTGCTTCCAAAAATGTTAAGGAATACATTTTTCATATAAAATCCATTATGTACTGGGTTCTCAGACTAGTCTGAACCCACTCATTGTATATAACCCACAATTCCAAGTGTGGAAATTGCATTGAGTTAAACTGGTGTAGATGTGATATGTAGTATGTAAAACCCCAAATGATTCCCCCCTCTTTGGGGGCACATGGGACCTCACTGATAGGAGAATGTGGCCCCAAAATAGGATCAACTGCATGTACTCTGAAACTTTTTCCTGTAGGGGGAAGGGAATGCACTTGGTAGAAACCAAGGTGTGCACAAACAAGAGGCTAGCCAAAGGAAAGTGTTAGTGCGAAAAAGAATGCATGTATAAAGTAATGTGTAATCTATGCAAATAGTGTATAAGCTACCAATAAATGTAGCAATGTAAACATGCAAGAAGACAAAGTAATCCACACAAAGTGGGCTGTAAACATGGGACATCACTCATAATGTCAAAAGACACGCAATTCAATCATGGTCGTATAAAACAAGTGTGCACACCAAACATAGGTCAAGGTCGTAGATAAGAATAAACAATAGTAGATAATATAACAAACAAGTATTGAAGCAAATATCCTTGCATAATAAATGTTTCACCTGAAGCATCCTTTAGCATGTTATAAAGATAACTATTATGTCAAAAGTGTGTATAACCAAGGAATGTAAAGTGCTAAGTACAAAATGAGACAATAACACCTATGAGAGACGAATGTGGATGCCCATAGTAACTAGTGTAGGAAGGGTAGAAGATTAGCATCCATGTTGCGTGTAAGAGACTTGTACCTATGATCACATTAAGAAAAATATGTGAACGCACATGTGTGGATGATATAGATAAATGAAATAGTAGTAATCTAACTAGCATGTTTAATAAAGTGACCATGAACAAGAAAAAGTAAGCAAGAGTAAAATTAACCATAATATGTAATATGTTGTGGATAGATGGAATGGAATGCAATATGGATGATAAGAGCCCCATCCCTCATGAGTGAATGGAAACGTATGTAGTGAGTTTCATTTAGTTTTCCCCCTCAGCATTCAATAATGAACCGTAAATGAGAGTGCATCATTGGGAAATGGTTAAATAGTGTGTGTTGTGTCTAGCATGTTGTGGTGAATGTGTATATGCACAATGATGATGATATGCAACATATAGAAGATATGTGCATGAACCTTATAACCTAAGCATATATCATGACAAAATGAATGTATGAGTGATGATTTAGACCTAAATTTTGTATCACTACAATATGATAGAGGAAGTGACGATGTAGCCTATAACATGTGTCACTACAAGATGCATAATAGGGGGTGGTGATGTAGCCTAAAGTGTACACCATTACAATATGAATAGAGTAAGTGACGATTTAGCCTAAATTTTGTGTCACTATTCTAGAAATTTCATGTGATGAAAGGTTGAATGATAAATGTGTGATGAATATAAGGTCTATTTTATTTTCAAACCATTAAAAGTCAAGTATGGAGCAAGGAACTAAAGTGCATCATAGGGTAGTGAGTGCAATGTGTAGAAGATGATGTAGTATATGTAATGAATATGATAAATGACCATGTTATGTGTATGTAGTGTATAGTATTTAATGCAATATGTGTAGTATTCCTAACAGCGTATCGTATGTATGATGCAATGCTAGATGAGTATGATGAAGACTAGTATGATGCACAGATGTGTAAAAATTTGAAATAATATGGACTAACGCAAGATGTATAATGTATAATGTAAGATGTGAAATGCAATGTGTTCTTGGATGATATTCTCATATATTCTATAATCATTGATGACCATCATGAGCATATGAAGATAGTTCTAAAAATCTTAAGAAAAATAAGATTGTATGCTAAGTTGTCCAAATGTTCTTTCTACGAGACAGAATTGCACTATCTAGGGCATGTCATAAGAAAGGATGTAATAGAAGTAGACCCATCAAAAATTATTGCAATAACTGAGTGGCCTACACCTAAGAATGTACATGAAGTCAGAAGCTTAATGGTCTTTCTATTTACTATAGAAAGTTTGTTAAGGACTTTTCAAGGTTGTTGCACCAATAAATTCGTTGCAAAAGAAAGATAAGAAATTTGTGTGGAGTAAAAAATGTGAATCTACATTTAAGACTCTAAAGGATCAACTAACATTTGCACCTATTTTGGTTGTACCTGATCCAAATGGAGACTTTACGATAGTAACAGGTGCTTCTAGGGAAGGGTTTAAAGGTATTTTGTTTCAAAATGAGCATGTTATAGCATATGAAAGCAGAAAAATCAAGTTACATGAACTGAATTATGTTCCCCATGACCTAGAGCTTGTTGCCATTGTTCATGCACTTCAAGTATGGAGGCATTATATTTTAGGTAGACCTTTTGAGTTAAATATTGACCATCTTGGGTTGAAGTATATTTTCACTTCAGCCAAATCTGAATGCAAGAAAAAAAAGGTGGTTAGAGTTTCTATCTCAGTATGATTTTGAAATAAGTTATATAAAAGGAAAAGTAAAAAGAGTGGTAGATGCACTAAGTCATAGGAAACATATTTCTGCACTTATAACTTTGAGAACTCAGTTTAAGGACAAATTAAAAAGTATCATGGAATATGATTCTTACTTTCAGCAAGTGAAAACAACACTTGCTGCAGATCCAAATGATATGAGATATAAAGGTTTTCACTTCAATGACAAAGGAATATTGAGATATGATAACCGATTATACATACCTTTGGGAAATGAATTAAGGAGGAAGTTGTTAACTAAATTTCATATTTCACCTTATTCAGGACATCCCGGTATTACGAAAATGCTAGCTGATATAAAATAACAATATTTTTGGAAAGGGATGAAAAAAGACATAATTGATTTTGTGACACACTGCTTAGAATGTCAGCATGTTAAGGTTGAACATATGCATCTAACTATTTTATTGTACCCTCATAGCATACCGCAGTATAAATGGAAAGTAATTAGCATGGATTTTGTTCAAGGGTTACCTATGTTAAGAAATAGGCATGATGTTATTCTAGTTTTTGTTGATAAACTAACAAAGGTAGCACATTTTATTGCTGGTAATATTAAGGATGATTCACCTGTTTTCGAAAAAAGTTTTGTGCATGAAATTTTCAGATTGCATGGTGTACCTAAATTTATCATATCAGATAGAGATCTAAGAATGACATCTAGATTTTAGCAAACCCTCAACGCAGCCTTAGGAACTATACTAAATTTTAGCTTAGCATACCGTCCAGAAATGGATGGGAAAACTGAAAGAGTTAATCAAGTTTTGGAAGATATGTTACGAATGTACTACATGGATCAACAGTACAAATGGGAATAGTACCTCCCATTAGTCAAATTTTCTTATAATAATACATATCACACCTCTCTTAAAATGGCACCTTTCGAAGCATTATACGGAAGGAAATGTAGAACTCCAGTTAGTTGGGATAACATAGAAGACAAAATAGGTAATTGGACCTGAAATCCTTACTGAAATGGAACAAAAATGTTAAAATGATTCATGAACATTTGAAAGAAAGAATCCGATAGGAAAAAAAAGTTACGTAGACCTAAAAAAGGGTTGATAATAAATTTGAACTTGGTGAGAAGGTATTTTTGTGGGTTAAGATGAAAAAGAGTTGTATAACCTTTGGCAAGGATGCCAAGTTATCAACTCATTATGTGGGACCCTTTTAAATAGTTGAAATAATTAACTGTGTAGCTTATCATTTAGCTTTACCACCTGCTTTATCACGAATGCATGATGTTTTCCATATTTCTCTACTTAAGAAATATGTTTCAGATTTATCACATGTGTTAAATTGGAATTCCTTGCAGGTCCAAGACCTAGGAATAATCATGGTTAAACCCATTCGAGTGCTGGAAACTCACCATCTACACTTAAGAAATCATGAAATAAGTCAATGCAAGGTCCAATGGGACCAGTTTAATGAAGAAAGTGCAACATGGGAAAACCTCGAGGATATGAAAATTACTTTTCCACATTTATTTGAATAGAATTGATTCTATTGATTGATAATACTTAAAGATTTTGTTCTTATTATATCAATAAATCTTCCAATTTTGGGTAGATACTAAATTCATTAGTATAGAAACATCTATTTTAATGCTGAATAAATATGAAAATTTGAATTTCTCAAATCTGGTTCTATTGTGAACTTATGGATGAAATAACTATAATTTGGATTATATTTCTTTTTTAAAGTTATTTGACTAAGTTAATCATCAGAGACGATGATGCTTTTTAGGAGGAAGGTATGTAACACCTCTAGCATGACTAGTACCTATGATGACTTCTGCCATAGAAGGTTCAAATGTTGACAGGTGATTTTGTCTTAAGATGGTGTACTCTTATGAATTAAGAAATCATGTTTGCAGTAAATAAGAAGTTATCTATTGGGAATAGGTACATTTTGTCATGTTTTTGCTTAATTGAAAATGAAGCAATCCATCTCTTTTATGCAGAATAAATTCACTTCTTGGGATTAATAATTTGAGTTTCAGTTTTCATAAATTATTGGGATTCAAAACAACATTACCTTGGATCAATTCCATTGATCCAAGGTATGCTTTTAATTTTCATATCTTTGTGTCATGATGTCCAATTTGGATAGATGGAAGTTTTCAGGGCCTTGAATGTGCAAATGCTATGTATGATCCTGTCTATGGATCTCTACTTCATATTTGAACTAAGTAAAACTTTGGTCCCTATTTTTCTACTTTGGTATGATGAAGTTATCATAGGGGACTTGGAACCTATTTACACTATGTTCCTTACATCTTGAACCTTATCCTAAAAAGGGTTAATCTAACCTAAGTTACTAAGTTTATTTTCTTTAATAGGTGATTAATTAACCTAAGACTAAAGACTTACCTATGGACCTATGTTGGTTCCTAAATTAATGTTTAACCTAACTAAGGGAATGGCTAACCTAAGGATGGACCTATGGAATGACATGGGAAGGGGTAAGTGGGAGGCAGTGAATCCAAGGAATTAATGGTGAGTTATTAAGTCCTTATCTCTTTAACAAAAAATTTGGAAAAGGAAAGTTGGAAATTTTAGATGGGTGAGTTGGCATTGTTGCCAAAGTTTTGGATGCATGTTTTTGTTTGAAATAAGTCTTCGCCAAAATTAGAGATGGCAGTGGTAGGAAGATAGAGAGGATTGATAGTCCTACTCTATATTTAATATTTTGATACTGGCGAAACCACATAGGAAGAAGATAGAGGGTTTTGGTTTTGTTGATTCATTTGGTTCGGAGCTTGAGCTTAGCATGTATTTGTTTTGTTTTTCAAACCTCCAGTTTGATTTTTGCATGCAATTTGGTTGTGAATGAGTTTTTTTCCTTGCATGGCGTTGAGGGAAAGATTTGGCACTAAGAAAGCTATAAGGAGGAGTTAGAGGAAGTTTTTGTGTTGTTTGAATTTCAAAAGAAGGATTGAAATCTCTGTTTGGATATCTCTACGAATCAGGTGAAGCACTATCAAGATTATCAGGCATGATAGGCTCTATCCATTAAGTTTTATGATTTTAACTTAAATTCTCATAAAAAAAACTCTTCTCTTAGGGAATAATCTGGTTTTATTTTTTTGATTAGATTCTTCTGCTTCTAGTTTTTTTGTTGGTTATGGGAATTATTTATCGACCTTGTTTGGAATATTGAAATTATATTCTAGGTTGAGGGTTTCATACTCCTAAATAGCTAATTTTTCTTACTCTTCCTATAAAAGCTTAAGAATAAATCCCAGATCTGTGAATGTTCATAGTTAAAATTACTCTAACCTTGTAGATAACTTGGTTTTCTTAAATCTAAGGATATTGTTCTAAATCATCTTGTTTCATCTCTATTGGAAAACTTCAGTTGATAAAACTATTTGAATATATTTTTATTGTTGGATCTTACATGATTATTTTGGGAAGATAAAATTTTGTGACTCTAGCTTAAACATATTCTTCTGGGTACTGATGAAAGGCTAAAAATTAGAGAACTTGTATGAATTCTTATCATTGTTTGTGATTTGTGATTCTTGTTATTGTGAGTAATTCTTCCTGTTCAAATTTAATGACTCTTGTGGCTATTTCAGAAGGATAAATTTATCATGGGTTTTCTTGGAAATTGATGGAATGACTGGTATGACTTGCATGAATTATTTGGGTTATTATTTAAATATATGAAAAGGGAATCTTGTGTTAACCTCTTGTAATTGAATAATTGTTTTATTTTTGGAAGTCTTGATTATTGGGAATCAAGTAAGAGGGTATGGAATATTGTTTCTCCTCTTCTGGGTCTGTAGGTAACCAACAAATTCATGGCTCTTAATGGAAAAATGGGGAGAAAAAATATCTTGAGCATTGGTTAAACTATAACTTGTTTAATGTTGTTACCTGTAACGTCTTGACTTCTCTGTCAACCTTGATTTTGTGTTTTTTTGGCATGATTCTTAGACCCCTTGGGTCAATAATCATGATTTCAGTTCTTTTATGAACTAAGGAAAATGTATCTCCTGAAAATGGAATGTTGGATCCTATCTTAGTTATATCATAATGAACACTTATTTTCCCTCCATGATTGAGTTTTAAGAAGTCTGTCTCAAACTCATCCTTTCGTTCATCACTTTATTCCTCTCTAAGTCTTTGGAAAATGGAATACATGTTGTCTTGGAGGAAATTGGGCTATTAAACCCTTCTCCTTGAATGACGCCAGGTAATGGAATGATGTTGCTCTTGTTTATCTTCCTTTCTCTTAGACTATTGGTGTTCTTATAATTCAAACCCTGGGTAATCCTTTCTTTTTGGTTTGGTTTAAGTCATTAGTAAATCAAGATTTTTGAAATTTGATAATGTAGTTGCCCCTTCTCTGGACTGTTATGTTAATGCAACTCCTTGACTATTTGATAGAATGAATGTAGAATGTTCTTAGAGAAGTATAGTTGAAGTTGAAAATATTGTATAGATTATTGTGTATGGTATGAAAATATTTAGATGGAGTATTGAGTTGGATCTGAATTATAAAATTTTCCATTCTACTCTCTTGATGTAACGATAGGAATGGTGTATCTTTTTGGGATTGAGTGTTAACTCATCTACTTGTTAAAATAATCTTACCTTTTGATAAGGTTTGATTTAGCTTGCTTGAATTTTAACTTAATTTGGTTCCTATATCTGAGTTTGAGTATTAGGATACTCAAATCAGGGACACATTAAATGTTATGATGTTTTGGATAATCCTAAAATTATTTCTTATGCTTTTTAATTTCGAGTTTTGGTATATTTGACTTAGGATGAATCTAGGTTAATGAAATATTTGGATGAAAATTAATTTTTGTAAATGATGTACTATTAATCTATGCATAAAAAATAGTTAGGGTAGTTACCTTCTTTTGTTAAACAATGTTTTAACTGAGTGAGGAAACATGAAAAGAAATGTATGAAAGTAGTAGTGAGATTCTGATGAAATGTTACTTAACTTACTTATTTAAATTATTTTGATAAAAATAAAATAGGATGGAAGGTTGAAGTTGTTATATCTCATGACATAACCTTGCTTTTGATTTGAAGTATATCTTTTTCCCTATCTTTTTCTTAGAGTTTGTATCTCCTTTTTGGATGAGTCCTTCTGAGTTGACTTCAGGACTTTTTCATAACAGTAGAGTTCTTTTTATGAAACAGTTAGCTAAAAGTACATTCGTTTTAATGATTTAGTGCTTATCATGCTCAGTTCAATGAACTGACCCATGCTAGCAATTTTGCAAATGGACATTGTAAAAGATGAAAGGAGAAAGATCTTTAGAAAGTTACATTTGTTTATCAAAGAGACTGAATCTTTATTATGATGAAATATGGTTTCATTACTTAAATGTACTTGATGAAAAATATATTTGTATCAGAAGTAGATTTAATATTGTTGTTTGACATTTTAGTAATGGTCTGAAGTGTTTGGACTTGTAAATGTATAATTCCTCCTTGATGAATAAAGGATGTGTGAATTTTTTTTGTACTTGATGAAAATTCCTTTGACATACAATGAGTGTAAATGATAAGTATTACTCTATTTTACAAATACTAACATACTTTTATGGTTTGAAATGGAATAACTACAGATATGAGGTGTTAGTTGTATTACCCTCTCTAGTGAAGATGCAACTTATTAAGTTGACATTCTTACACATATATTCAACCATATCATTAGAATATATTTAAATCAAATGATTGTATGAGAATTAAACTTTGATTATAATTTATAATGTACAATGGGATTATAAATGGACATTAACCCTTAATAAGGGAAAGGAAAGACAAACTCCCTTGAAATGAATCATAGTCTTGACTTAAGACCTTTTGGAAATGAATCTTGATTGTTATCTGTAGATAGTTGAAGGTGTGCTTTCTCATGTAGACTTCCTTAACCAAAATAGGGATGTCGGAAAAAAAAAAAAGGGGGATTAGACTTCATTCAATGAAGTCTAATATAGAAAAGGAATTTCTCAGAACTTATATAAGCTAGGGTTGTAATAAGTGAGTAAATAAACAACACTTCTATGTGTGCTGGGCCTTTTATGCAAAACATGATTCAGGATTTTAATAGTATAAATCATAGCATGTGAATTGGTTAAGAAGATATTTATTTGAATAACTACATCTATTGCAGTTTTAACTTGGAACCCTAATGGTTAAGGAACCTAGTTGTTCAGTAGGGTTAGCTGTAATTAATCTATAACAAGGAAATTAATATGATATAACTTTCTATCTAAAGTATGTTCATCCAGATGAGGAAAACTTGGTTAGATGTTGACACATGCCAACTACAATGTAGTACCTTCGTGATGACTAGGGTCTTTACAAGGATACTATGTTGTAGTTGACATGTCTCAACACTCCTTAGAGTTTATTCAACTATACTAACTTAAATTATGACTTGATATCAGTTCTGCCCTAGGTAGTGATAGTGGACAAGATCTATTGTCGGGTCAACTCACATTGGCTTAGGATAACTAGACACACCCAATCGACATAAGTTGATTGAGTATGTCTATGTACCCTTAGTCACCGCAAGTAGTCCTCCACACTAGGGCATGTTGTTAACCTTGTCTAGGGTTAAACTTTGAAATGAGTGAACTGACAGAAGTCAGTGAAGGACCATTCTAGATAAGAGATCAGTGATGGTGAAGGACTATTCCTTTGATGAGTATGTCCATCTAAGAATATAAACATGAATAGTATGTTTAAAAAATCTTTGGCCAAAGTATCACAAGTTACTGTTGGTGCATTGTCCTATGTCACCTAGTTTAAGAAGCGGGATTTCAGATGAATATTGGTAGCAGATATTTAGATAGGCCTCTTAAACAGAATACTTGATACCCCTAAAAGGGGTAAAGAAACCAATTATATGTAGTATACACATTATAAAGTTAACATGAGATATCAGTATGATATCGAGTCATGAAATGAGAGATCGGTGTTTGACTGAGTCATTTACAGTTGCGTATGGTTTTATGTTATGGGATATATTGGCTTTGGAATCTATTTTCTAAATTATGGTAATTTAGAACAGAGAATATTATGCAAAAAAATTCCCTTGTTTCAAAAGTCTTAAAATGGGAATATTACACTCCCTTCCTCCGTGGGTTCCTGTGGGACTTTCCCTTCGTCCCTAGGTGCTTGAATTTTGAATCTCCAAGATCCACAAGATTCACACTAGTTGGATAACCATCCCTTATATCTACCTCTAAATCTTCTCCTGCTCTCCAAAAGTGAGTTTTCTAAAATATGAATCTTCCCCAAAATTCTAGAAAGGGGTTATTCATAAAATCATCATACTACAAACAGGAACTCTAAAATAAAAAAATATCACACACTACTAAAAATGTCACCAAATCCTCTATGTGGCCCCGTCGTTAGCGACTAACGAGAGGTCACTGAATGACCTCCATCCTCTAATGCCTCCGTCCTCTAGTTTTTTTATGCTTAACTCAGCTAAATTTCACTTTGAGGCTTATTTACAATTCAGACGTAAGATTCCACCGAAAATACGTCTGTGAAGCAATTTTTTTATTTTCTATACTTTTACAATAGCTCAATTTTTTGAATCTTATTTAAATAGACATATTATTACTATTAAATAACAAATAATGGAATAAAAAAAATTTGTTTTTATGACTCTTTTGACAACACTACTCACAAATTTGATGTAGGAAAATAATAACACATATATTATAATAAAAAAACTCAAGAAATGACAAACTACGAATCTAGACACTTAATTTTTAACGAAGACAATCTAAAATATAAAAGGCTTTATACTAAATCCATACAAATCTATACCATACTAGGACACATGAAAATGATTTAACAACTCAACTAAATGACTTTTGATTTTTCCTAGACATAAGCATTTGACCCGTAAAACTTAAGTCATACTTATCCTCTAGTTTTCTTTTTTTTTGAAAAATGAGGCACAAGTAATAAAAAACTAGAAACAAGTCATAACCATTCCATTACGCTTACATGCCAAATGAATTTCAAAGGATGGAGACACATGTATTAATGGCTAGAGTGTTGGAAAGAATAAACAGCAAGAAGCAAAATCTTGACGGACTTCTACATGGATATATGAAAGAGCTTACAATATACGTGTAAAATTTGTCAAGATCCAGATGTCGAAGCTAATACATAACATATGTACTCTTCCCATGAAATAATGGTCGACCTTCAAGATATTGTTGAAGTAGATCTAAACATCACATGTAAATCCTTGTATACAGAATACCAAGGACTTAATGATCTGGAATTAGATCCAATTCAATAGAATGCAACTAGAGAGATACAAATGGTAATGATGTTGATATGCACAGTTGTAAGTTAGATTTATTTTCATCTTTGTAATATGAAAAGTTTTGTAGATCAGAATCGACACCTATGCATGTGTAAATCATTTGACAAAGAAAATAACGTGTGGATCTGAGTACGCACAAACAAAATAATATAACAAATTATTATATTAATATGATCTATTCAAGATCATATAAGGTGTTGATGAAAGAGGACACCATAAAAACAAGTGATACCAATTTATGATTGACACACTTACTGCGTGCAAGCTCTGTACAATAACTAATTTTATAGTCTTCCAATAATTTATGCTACACATATCTTGATGCATGTATTACTCGCAGCAACATCAAAGGAGATGTAAGAAATAGAACACCGCCTCTTCACCGTCAAGACATTAGCTGAATCTGTCACCTTTTTCCAATATGTGGGAAATTTGGATGAATATAGGTCAAAAATGATATAAACCAGCCCAAAAGAGACACCAAAACACACAACTTGTTATGATCTAATTCTCTTTCAAAAAATTACTATCATTAGATGGGGAAACTAAAATATATATATAATAACTCTTCCCTATACAAATGACTCAGGACTCCATCGCTCTGATACTAGATGAAAAGGTTTGAGTAGATTTTAATATAATAAAATGAAAAAATAAATTTTTGTTCAATTTCATTTATATGGGATTCCATAATATATAGGATAAGTTGCTCCTATATTCAATGAGAGAGAATCTCCATAAACAAATCCTATAACAACTCTATAATAATATATATGAGTTATTATAACTCACAAAAAAACATTTTTATATGAGTTGTTAAACTCTTATTGACTTTTACTATATACGTGAGTAAATCTCACATTATTACAATCTACACATAATTAATAATGTCACCACTATAAATTCCTAATAGTTTCTACATACTAACACAAGGTATTTACACCGATTCAGTTCATCGCACTTTCCACCCTTGACATTGTGGGTTATTTATAGAGAGTGGGTTCAGACCAATCTACGAACTCCAGACATAGTGTCTTTTGTAATACATGGTGTCCTTAGCATTTATGCAGAGCAGTTACAACCTTGGAGGTTACAGTGGGTGTGCCTCCCTACACTACTTCATCTAGTGGCGTCGGATCACCCAAAAAACCCAGATAGATTAGAGATCTCTAGATATATTTCTATATATCACTTATAGGCTTAGAGGTCACAGTGGGTGTTCCTCTCTACACTAATTCATCCAATGGTGTTAGATTACCCAAAAAACCTAGACAGTACATGATATCCTTCTACACTCTTTCTCGACATGGATCAGGTGTGCATGTTACATTTACACTTACACTTACATTTTCCAGTTACATTAGCATGCTTTAAATGCATCTTTTACATAGAATTTTTACACTTACATACATACATATTTAACTACTTCAGCATTTTCTCCTTGCAGGTTTGGCTATATGAGAAACAAGCATTCAAATGGGGGCAACAACAAGTGACACTAACAACATTCCATGACATTACACATGCCTTACTAACCATGTAGGTAACATTGCGACAGCTACACACGTGTTTTTCCATAGGTTCTCTCTAATCACTTTTTCTTTGCACTTTTTTCATCTATAGTTTCCACGTTCCTCCATATTTTTTTTATCATTCCATGCTTTGTATAGTCCTTCAACACACTTCTACTACACTCTTCATGGACATCAGGTACACATATTTGTTTACTTTATGTTACCAAGATTTTCTCTTACCAACATAAAGTGGGGGCAAAATGTAGTCACAAAATCATGCACATTAGACAATTATTTATCTCGGTCTCATACTACTATCTAGAAGGTTCTTGAGTAAAGAAATTATTAATTAACCCTCATCCCTTTTTCCATTTTATTTATTTTATTTCATAATTTGTGACCTATTACACCTACATGCCTAGCCATTTTCGCACATCCCCAAGAACTTTATCCATAACTGAGGTGCCAAGATTTAGTACTGGGGCACCCTAAGGCACCTTGGTCCCACCTATGGGCGTTGCGATCCTATTGGTGGTTAAACTTGCACTCGTGTCTTAGATATGGAAGAACCAAGTCATTTGAGACAACAATGGAACTATCTCTAAGTTATGGGACCTTGTACGCTTGAGACAAATCTCCAGAGAAGATCGGTTCCTCTATCTATTTCTACCACTACTGTTACTCCTAATACTGAAAGATAAAACTAAGATAGCAATGCCAATGGGTCAGGGATAGAAGGATAGAAGAATAGAAAACTAATCTAAGGAAGGTGATAGCACAAGAAAAAGAGGGATGAACATCATCTATTCTGAGAGAAAAAGAAGGTAAAGGTGTGAAGGGAGACTAGGCACATGTAGCATAGACCATCATGCATTTACACAATCAGTTTTCATGAAACATAACTAAAAATGGAAATGCAAGGAATGTGAAATGACACAACAAGATAACAAAGTAAAAGAAAGGTAAGATGAAGGGATGTGAACACGTTAGGATAGAAAATAACCACAAAACGATGCTTCCATTACTTTCAGAAATGCACAAATTGTTACAATGACAACTGAAGGTTGATATTCAAAGGCATGAGTCATATCTAGAGGTCTGTAACTAAAAATACAAAAGATATGAAGTCCTTAGCAAAATGTGTAAGGATCCAAAGTGTCCAACATTAACAATGAGCCTAGCTCTTACATTTATAGATGAATAGATGGAAGAAGAAGAGAAGAAGTAGGGAAAATCTGAATTTGAATTACAACCACCAACAAGAAGCATTTAATGCCTACAAATCCACCTGTAAATCTATCGAATGTGCTTTCCCAAGTCATGTTGGAGAAGGAAGGAAGGAAGAGAGTTGTTGAAGCAATCAGATTTGCTCATTAATGCCTAGAAATATGTTTTCTCATTTCTCACCTACCAGATCCACAAAGAATTTGAATTTGAATATCTAACACGGTAGCCTACATCTACACCTATCGATTCGGGATAGGCACGCACCGATCAAAGCTCTATAGAAAAATATATGGCTGTCAAATGATTTTTAGATTCATCTACGTACGCAAGACACATGGTGCATGTGGATTGACTGAAAAAATGGTCAACTATGTAAAAAAAATTTGTCGTTTCTGCCACATGTCACTCACTAGTTTGTTGCAATGACTCGGTCCCTTGTTGGTGTGATTTTATTGATTACGTGTGGCACACTCAAGTGTGTCAAAGAATGGCACAGAGGAGAGTGCAAAGGTATGTGTGTGGAAGAATGAGGTGTGGGAATAAGGCATAAGGAAGGAATGCATAATCGTAACATGCATAGAGGAAATAGGGAAAACTGATGAGTGGAAAATGTTTGGTCAAGGCACATCTATTATAAAGTGATGCATGAGGTGTGCGAGAGGGCCAAGGATCTAGCTGATTGAAGCAACTGCAAGGTGCGTGCGTAGGATGAGTAGATTGCTAGGAAGAAGGAGAATGTACAGAATATGCATAGAAGCTAAGAGTGGAAAAAAGAGGGAAAAATAAAATGGAAAGGGGAGAAGGGGAAGCACACAAGGGCATGCGAAGAAACAGTGACTAAGTGAATGTGCCAAGGAGACAATTGAGGTGTGTGCCACTTGCAATGAAGATATTTGAGCTAGAATATTTATGTAAGTTGTCCAAATAATTAAGAGAGTTATTTTGGATAATATTTTTTGTGACTTTTGGGGCCATCTACTTGCTAGATGAAGGATATCAGTAGCGTATAGCATCCATTGGGCATGGAGTCTACTGTGTAACAACAAAATTTTGGTCTTTAGATTTGAATAACTTCCTCTGAAGTCACTTGAAGGATCATTTCTTGACTCTATTCTGAATCCTACAAATTACTAAAATAATACCAACACCCTAGAAGTAAAAGAATAGTGCACATAGGAAGCACGCGAGAAGAAAGAGTTACAAACAAACAATGTGTGTGCAACACACTTGGAGGAATTTTAACTACTCTAATATTTACAAGATGATTCAATAAAATTAATGGAAGGGTTTGAGATAGATCCCATTTATTGGGATTCGCAGTGCACCTCCATCAAGATGAGTTAACTCAAAATAATTAACCTTTTTGCATGGACCGATGATGTATGGTCCACTCCAAGTTGCATCAAACTTGGAATGACACCCAAGTTTATCTCTATTAGCATCTCACTTTAAGACCAAGTCCCCAAATTTAAAATCTTGATACTTATCCTTTATTTCAAACCATTTCTTTTTGTTTCTTACTGATGTTGTTCTAGATTGATCATGATAGAGTTCCTTGATTCTTCAAGATTAACTAGCTCTGCCATCTTGATTTATCTCTGGTCTATGCCTTCAAACTTTAGTTAGGAAAAAGCTAGTGAGTTCAACTCAAGCATCAAAGGAAGAGTATCCTCCTTTCCATAGATAATATTTTAGGGAGAAGTACCTATTGCTTTTTTAAACTATGATTCTATCTTCCCAGAGTGCACATGAGACCTTTGTATGCCACTGTCTTTGGTTGATGTTCATTGTGCACTTCATGATCCTCATCAAGTTCTTGTTTGTTGACTCTACCAGACCATTTCCTTGGGGGTAATATTTGGAAGAATTCTTTAGATATATACCCATATTTAGATCCCAATTGGTGATTTTAGTTCCAAGGAAGGATTTTGCATTATCATATATAATGGCTTGAGGAATGCCAAACCTTGTGACTATACCTTCGAGAAAGTAAAGGATGACTGACTTGGTTGATTCCTTGTTCACGACAACTTCTATCCATCTAGTAAAGTAGTATGTAGCTATCAACACCCATCTATGTCCAGTACTTGAAGGTTGATTGATCATGTCTATGAAGTCGAGACCTCATTGCACAAAAGGTTGATCTGCTTTGAATGGTTGAAGAGGAAGTGCTACCAATTTCTTCTTTCCTGCAAAGAAAGTGCATTCCTTGCATATTGTGGCCCACTTATGTGCATCTTCAAATAGAGTAGGCCAAAATATACCTGTCATTATGATATTCATTACTGTAGTTTTGGGAAGAGAATTTTCCACCAAAGAATCCATCGTGAAATTTTGGTAACACTTTTTCATTCTACACGCCATTGATACACCTTAACAGCATGTCATCAAAATTCTTCTTAAAGATAATTCCATCAATCAAAACATAAGGGATATATTATTACCTCAAATGTCTTCTCTTTTCCTTATTTAAGCCAAGAGGTTATGCGCCCTCAAAAATTAATGTGATCATGTCCTTCATCCAGTTGTGTGCATCATGGTCTATATTCTTCTCAGGTTCTTTGTGTTGGAGAGCTTCATCAAGGAACAATAAAGACCCATATTCAATGTGTGCATTTGTAGCAAGCTTCTTATAGAGTACGCTACCTCTTACTAGCTTTATTGCTTTGATAGTCACATCATACTCCATTATTTTGGTCACCCATCATGCTCTATTTTCACTAATTTCTACTCCCATGATGAAGTCTCTGATAGAAGAGTGGGAAACTAAGACCTTGATATGATTTTTGGCAAGAATACTCTTGAATTTATTAAGTGAGCATACGATGGTGAAGACCTGATTTTCCATGTGACTGTATTTTAATTCATAATCCTTCATCTGGCTGAAAAAATCCATTGGTTGTTCCAGCCCTTGTTTATTTTCTTGTGTTAGGACAACAACAACACTCACATCAATGCCATAAGCATAAAGGATAAAATCCTTTGAGTAATCTAGGTTGATGGGTGTTGACATGTAAGAAATATATTTCTTGATTTTTTGAAGCTTTCCTTTCCTTTTGATGTCCATCTGAAAGTTATGTCTTTCTTGAGCATGAGGAAGAATGGTCTCACTAGTCCTACAAAGTTAGGAATGAAGCACCTAACAAAATCGATATTACCGAGGAAGGACGGCAAGGCCTTTTTATGCACCGAAAGGGAAAGAGCTAGGATGGCTGAAATGCGCTTAGGATCAATTACGTGCCATCTTTTGAAACCACATGGCCCAATATCTTTCCCCATACCACAGAAAAATTACACTTCTTGGGGTTAAAATATACCCCATAATTTTTGCATCTCTTAAAGACTCTCTTGGTGCGCCATGTGATCTACGCTCTACTTTGAGAAGATTATAATGGCATCAAGGTAAACCAAGATGAACTCATTAATGTAACCTTTGAATGTAATATCCATGGTGCGTTGAAACATTGCATTTATGTTTGACAAACCAAAGGGCATCTTCTAATATGCATATGTTTCCGAATTGGTTGTAAATGTTGTTTTGAACTGATCTTCTTCCTTGACTAGGATCTTATTGAAACCTAAATACCCATCCAACATTGAGATCCTTTGCACGTTGGCCACAATCTATAGAATCTTCTCCATTAAAGGAAAAGGATAATGATCCTTTAGATATGCCTTGCTAAAATCCCTGAAATCAACATAGAGTTTGATTTCACTATTCTTCTTGCATACCAAAACTAGATTTGCAACCCAGGTAGAATACTTGATGGGAAAAATGATCTTCACCTCAATGAGTTTGGATAATTCCTTTCTCATGAGGGTCTCTATCTTGAGATTGATTGGTCGTCATTTTTGTCTGATGGGCTTGATACCACCATCAAGTTCAATGGAGTTTTGAGAAACACTTAGATAAAAACCTTTGAGGTATTCATACTCCCGTGATAATATATCACTTTATTTTTTACAGAGAGAGATGAAGGCATGTTTTTCATTGTGTGCACAAGCTTTACTAAGCAGCAACTCCTTTCCATATGCAATAGTGACTAGGGAGTAGTCTTCTTGCACAACGTGCATATACTTGTCTTCACCCTTGAACTCATCATCAGGGCTAAAAATTTTCTCTAAGGTGGTCATACCTTTAGGCAACTTGTTTGTCTTCAGCTATATTACTTGGTCACCATAGCTTTCATGCAAATCATCTTGCATACTGTATGAGATCTCAGCTTCATTCTGGATGAACTGGATGATCTGTGCCTCACTATCAAACACTTCCTAGATGGTGTTGTTATCTAGTATGGATGGTCTAATCACCATCTTAATGTGTTGATTGTTTCCTTTGACAAGGTCCTCAGTAAGAGAGAACTGCAAACCAAGCATGACCATTTGATCAACTTTCTTAATCATTTTTCCTAGCACCACCTACAGATTTAGAGTATCAAATCTCTCAAGGAGGTGCCAAAATTTGTGTTTATAAGCTTTGAAAATCTTATTCTTTGTCATGCACTTGTTGCTAACCTAGTGGATAACCAATTTTGTATCCCCAAATATTTGCAATGCCTTAATCTTCTTCTTTTCAACAATAAGAAGACCATGCACCAGTGCCTCATACTCTACCACATTGTTAGAACATGTTAACTGTAACCTATGAGTGAAGAATAATTTCTCATCCTTAGGAGAAATGAGAAAAACTCCTGCTCCCACGTCGTTTCTGCTTCTAGATCCATCAAAGTATAACTTCCATAGACTAGGTTTCTCTTCACTTTTCTTGAGCGTGCATGGCAGAACAACTTCTTCTTTAAGAATACAGTAGGTACCAAACCTAGTTTCATAACCTTCCAAATATTTAGCATATGGTTCAAATTTATGGTGCCTCTCTGCCCACTCATCAAGTACTAGATCAGGAATAGAAGGTGGAAGAGGCTTCTCTTCATAAACTGAAGCTTGTTCTTCTTAGGATTAAACAGTTATCTTGGAGAGGGGATGGGACATATGACTCTACATGATAGGAAAAAATTGGCTCAGTTTGTATAGTAAATCGGGGTACCATACCTTTTCTTGAGTAACATATGAGACCAATCAGAAGACAAGTAACCACCCACTTTTGTAGTAAATTCTCTTGATAAGCATAAGGCAAACAGAAGGGGGTAGATTCAATGATATGACACATCTTGAGTTATTAGTAAGGCTTGGACATAGATGGAGGGTTAACTCAAGATCCTTAATGATTCCTAAGGTAGTGACATTTGAGCCATCAAGTTATAAGAATCCTTTAGATAAGGGGCTATAATTAAGACCTAAGACATTGGCTATTTTCTTGGGCATAACATAAGTACTAGTGCCCAAGTCTAATCATACAATTATGGACAAGATGTTTGCCTATGATTAAAGACATATAGAAGGGTGGGGTTTTGAACAAATTTACTCACTTGTTTCTCTTTTTGGAAGATGTTGATAGAAGCGTGTGAGTTCTGAATAGTTGGATCAATGTGCAAAAGTTATGCCAGAGCTTCATGCAATAAGTTACACAGGGATGGAATAGTCAAGGCATCCCACATTGTGACATTTATGTTTGTCCTTTTCATCTGAGTGCACAATGTTGAATGGAAGACCCACTTACCTATGTATTTGAGGAACAACAACATTCTTTCTTGGTATCTCACGTGTAGAGGTAGGAACCTTCACTTGGTGCAGAGGATTGACCTCCCAAAGGAGAGGTGCATGCACCACTTCTGGAGGAGCTTTTACGCAGAAGCCTCATGGTGTAAGAATTTGATCTCTTTTACTACTTGGATGTCTTAGCTTGCACCTTTCTGCTTTTGAGGGTCTAGCTTGTGTTGCTGAAAAATGTGAATCTATGCATGTCAAGATCTGAGCATTCTCCTATTATATCTTGTGTTGTCTACAACTTGGGTGCACAGTCTATTTACATAATTTGTAGCTTGGTTGATTGCATAGAATTATTCAGCACCAAATAACATCATATTTTCTTCTGGAGGAGCTTCTAGAATTTTCTTAGTTATCTTCAGGTGCACTCATAGTGATGAAGGCTCATATCTAGAAGCATTTTGAATCATATAATCCTACACACGTGCACATTAGTGCAATGATACTGACTATGAGGCATATTGCAAGGAAAACACCATTCAGACTCCTGCACCATGTTGCTTCTTGGATTGGGACAAGTTCCTGACTTTTGCTATGGGCATTGGAAGTGGTTGTGCAGGAGGAATAACTTGCAAAGGAAAGTGTCGCATTAACATGTCATCTATCATTCTGTTAGTTTTGCCCATATCACTAATTTCTATATTGATTCCACCAAGGTTAATTGCTTTGGCTTTTTTTCCTTATTAGAACTACTACTGTAGGCTTGTGCCTATTGCTTATTTGATGATATGACCTTATTATATAAGTTTGTAATTAGGGCCTTCAATTTTTCATCTTCTTTCTAATGTGTTGGAGAGTAGGACATAGATGTAATTAGTTGTAAGCTCTACATTTGAACTAGAGTAATAGAAGGATGGGGCACTAGAGACATCTGTAGAAATAAATATCATAGTGAGGCATAGGTGCCAACTTAGGAGCTATAATGAGACTATTTTCTACCACTTAAATGCACTGTTGTATGTAGCAAGTAAGGTCTTTACCTCCAATGGATTGAATCATGACTAAAATTTGTACTATTTAAATCCCTTAGAGAGTACAAGAAAGCATGTTAGGATGTAAAACTTACCACTTTATGAATTATCGTCCCTAGTCTTCTAAAACCTGATGTTGAAATCAGTCATCTCCTCATTAGGTGTGTTGGTGCTCAATTTTTTCTTGCACCTCATTTTCCCTTAAAGTTATCTCTAGTTTACGCAAGCTCTATCGTCTTCTTCTATATCCCCGTACTGATGCATGAAAACTCTATCCTCCATTTGGTTTCCATGATTAGTATCTTCCTTTAGTCAAGGATCACTTTTAGTCCAAAATTTTCTTTCCTTTCCTTTGTCCATGTGGAAGAATTTGTAACTTGGGTGTAAAATCAAGTTTTTTCCCTTCCTTCCATTTTTCCATAGTCATGTTTTGTTTTCCCTATCAATTTTTGTCCCAATATCTATGGAAACATGATTGGATGCGGCTCAGAGGATCATATTTGGGCCTTATATAATTTCTAAATTCTCTGTCCTTGAAGAAAGATTCATTTATGGGTGCAAATGTTGATTTTCCTACATTTTACAGTATGACGGGTGTGTTTTTTCCAAGTTAAATTCATATGTTAGCATCTGTGGAAACCTGGCCCTTTCTAGTTAGATGCGGCTCAATGGGGCACTTTGCAATTCTAAGGACCACTTTAGACTCAAAACTTATCCACGTGGACTGCTCATATCAAAATTCATCTTTTGGCCTAATCTTGGAGTTATGCCAAAGATTTTCCACATGGAGGGTTTCCATTAGCACTTTCCTAGACTGATAAATTTCCTCATTGGTTTGACCTTTGGTGGACCAGTTTACCCCACGTGGAGACACTCATGGAGGGATTTTCCTCATTGGCTCCTTGCTTTATAGACTTAATACTTTTTCAATTGTGACAAGGAGACATGTGGTGGGCTTCTACCAGATTTCTATACTTAAACTTTTCAAAGTAATTTTGAAAGGCTTGGGACACGTGGAGGGACCACGCCTATTTGGGGACCTTCCCCTAAATTTTATTTTGAAGAAGCACTAGGATGACACTTGGAGGCTTCCACTCACTCTGTCATTGCTTGGAATTTTAAACAGCCAAGGAAAACTATCTCGAACCCTAAACACATGGGACCTTTTGCTGGTCCTTCAACTTTTTTCAACACAACTCTGTCAAACTGAGACACATGGTGAGCCCACTTGTTTGGGGGTCTCTTCTTTTGGGGGACCATCTCAAAGTGCACCATTGAGACATGAAGAGGCTTCCACTGGCTCCTTTTTATACTAAGACCTTTTAAAGGCCAAAATGCATTTTTCTTGGGCCCAAGGCACATAGAAGGCCCACGCTTGTTTGGAAACTTTCCTTTGTACCTCATCTTTGCAGTTTTTCCAAGGAAACATGTGGATGGATCTAATATAAATTTGAGAAGGGGAATCAGAATCAACAGTTGACTCTAATAGATGCCATTGCATCTATTTTTCTTCCATTTTTGCTCCAAGACTCCTGGAGATGCGAATACGCACTATTTTTCATCATTTTTTGATGAAATTCCTTGTCATTTTATCTATAAAGTTCCATTGAATGGATTTAGAAGCTTAATTTGTGAGGTCCAAGGATTATTAAGGTTGATATTTTGAAGTTTGAATTGCTCGGGCGACTTGCAAAAACATGAATTACTAGAGAATATGATGCGGGAGTAGAGTTACAGAGGAAAGAGAGGGAAAAGGATGAAATTATGGAGGTTGAAGGCACAAGAGGATGAAAGAGGTGTTTCCTCGAGAGAGAGAAAGGATTACCTATCAGATCCAACTATACAGAGCCTCCAGAAAAATGATTAAAATGGGGATTTCTCGCTTGACAGAATCAAAATGATTAGAAGGAATTCCAAAAATTTGTGGCATGGCATCCTAGTCATTAGTTGAGGGTCTGATAAACATGATCAGCTCATAATTGGTCCCCTGGAAAACTTTCAGATGTGAATTTATTAAACATCACTTTTTGAGGCAAAATTGGTAACAAGCAAAGGTCCCTCGAATATTCTTCTTTTTGGGGGGAAATTTGGGATAAGTGAGTGATTAAAATGTATAAATGAAATGAGAATACTCTTGCAAAGGGTCGGGGGTTAAATTCTTAAGAGAAAATTTGAGAGAGCCCATCTTCCTGGAGAGACCAATCTGAGAAACCTGTTAATTTCTTATGTTTTAGATTTAAATCATGTTAAGTTGGTTGCAAGTGTATAGCCATTGAAAAGCTCTGATATTGTTTAAAGAAACTTTCCCCTGCTGATGAATCTATTCAATTTTGAGTTAATCTGTGTCAATCTTTGAATAATTTGTGTCTGCTTTATTTCAAAATGTTTGCAAGTAGTTTTTATTATTCCTATTGCAATATTATGTTAAAGTCCCTCCGAATCACACAAGATCTCATCCTTGTGACAGTTTAGTGGCATTGTGTAATTTCATTTCAAGAAGATATTTTATCCTGTGATGAGATATACAATTTAAAATCACTTCACTGTAATTTGTTGATAAAGATTGTATGTAAGCCTTTGAGTGTATCTTAGGCTTGAGGAACTAGGTGTATTTGATGTTTTATTGATTTTTTAGCTCAATCCTTCATGTTAAATTCTTGGGGACTGTGTGAAACTATGTAAATCTAGGCCTCCATTGATGTACACCTTCTGGTTGAAGGAATATTTTAGCTATTCTGAAGCTTTTTGTCATTTAGCTTTCCAATTGTTGTGAAGTCTCTCAAAGATTTGGTATAATCAATTTTATCCTTTCTTAATCTCCCACCAAATTATTCAAAAACAATGAATCCATCCTAAACTACCCCTATTTTCCCTGTGTGTCCACAAATGTATAAATTCTACTACTAAAATATGCAGAAGCAATCAGGATTCCATAATGTCTTTAGTAACCTTAGCCTTGTCTAGGAAATATCACCATTCTTTAGAAGTGATAACTCGTGAGAGTTAAATTATGGTGCATTGATCATATTTTCTCAGGGTCCTCTTTTAAATTTGTGCAAATAAGGATATATTCATTCTCCTTCACCGACAGAGGTTACAAAATACGGTCCTCTCACCCTGGTCAAAAGGCATGACCTAAAGTAGTGAGGATAGATCAAATCCTTAATGAAGGTGTTATCCATTTCTCTTTGATGACAAAGAGCCAATTGACAAAGAAAATCAAAAAAATCCCCTCCCTGGCTACAAAATGACTCATAATAAGATCTTTTTGTCTCTCATTATGTCTTCCTAAATATTTGTGATGCTTGATTTCCAGTTAGTATCCATTCCAACCCATCAAGAGACACTCATCATTATTTGAGCTCTGATTTTTTTTTGCGGACCAAAAATGGCGATGTTTCCAGGGATGATTTGTTTGATTTGTTTCCAGTTCATATCCAGTTGGAATGATCAACATCACTCGTGGCACCATTGTCTAGGGACTCTTGAAGTATTTTACAAATGCAGTACATACAGACCCTGGTAATAGTTCTTACATATGTTGTGTGCAAATACATTACTGAAACATCAATATCTATTCAGATCTGTAAGAATTGTTCAAAGTTGTGAGTTTTGAGTGCAATATTTCCAGCTTATATAATTATTGCACTAAAGTTTGTATCATCATTGATAAATTTAGGTAAAAGAAGAGAATATCTTGTAAGCTTTTGCATGAATCTGGTGTTGACAGACATTTGATAGGTCTTTCATAGTGCATTTGTAACAAACTAAGGTGAAAATCCTTAGTGGTGACTTTGTGTTGTTTAAATTCTTAATAAATACTAGTGTGCTTAACATATATCAAGTAAGATTTGTCATTAATGCATGTGCAAATATGGAAGGAAGAAGATATTTCTTCACCAAGGACCCTAGTAGAAGGTTGTTTCTAGAGTTGGGAAAGTCTAATTCAGAAGGAAGAAGAATTTGGAAGGTTGTTGGAGATCAAGCATCAAGAAAAGAGATCTCCATTGGTGAAACTGATCAACCTGTGATTGAAGATTGCAATACTTCCTCAAGTGCTTCTAAATCAGGTAGTCTCTTTGTCTGAATTGAATTCTCCATCTAGAGAGGGTCCTTATTTTTGTATTTGAAAAATTTACTTCTCAATCTGCCCCTGTATTTTCCAAATTTGATAGATTTTCCAAGAAATAGAGCCTTTAGAGGGTATTCATTATAAAAATTGTATTCTTGTGTACCCACAAACCCCTCACTCCTCATCATTTTGTTTCTCCTGTAAGATCACCTCCCCAAAAATAATATGGCCTCAACCTCCACCCAAACCTCCATTTGTTGTTAATACTTTTGGTCCCTCATACAATTTTAGAGGTATGGCTGGGTATCCAAATGTTGTGCCACAAGATGTAAGAAATAGATTGCCTAAATTTCAAGGAAATAATGCCATTACTGGGGATCAACACTTACAAGCTTTTTATCAATATGATGGAGGAATTTGAAATAGAATTTGAGGATGTGTACATTAAATTTTTTATCCATACTCTAGAAGAAGATGCAAGGGACTGGTATAAATCTTTTCCAGATAATTCCCATTGATTCTTAGGACAGAAATGAAGAATTCTTTTAGATTACAGTATGCAGATAAAATAGACTCTGGGTTTCTTTAATCAGAAATTGAAATTATAAAAAATAATCCAAATGATTTTGTTCATGACTTCAATACAAGTTTCAATAAGACCCTAAATAGGCTGCATGTGATCCTAAGGCCAAGTGATGTTTCTTGTTTGATAAAATATTCAGATGCTTTTGATAATAAAGCTACCTATTATTTAAGAGACAAGAACCCAAAAACATTGAGGCAAGCCTTCACCATGGCTTTGCAGATTGAAAATAATATCAAAGAAGTTGGAAAACCTCATAAGAGGGAGGGTGTTAAACTGATCAACCCAGAGAAGCCTCAATCAAGTAAGGTTGTGGATCTTGAGGAAGTTGTAAAGACTTTGGCTGGAGCTGTCAAAGAAATCGATTACAAGCTAGCCAGGGCAGAGAAAGGAATTGGACAAGGTTCTCAAGGTCAGCATAGGCAACAAGGACAAGACAGATTTGTAAATCATCCTAGAAATGATCAGAGATCTGATGACAAAGGTAAAGGACCCATGGGAGCTAGACAACCCCAAGCTAGGGAAAAATAGAGTAGTGTCATGATCCTCTAAATGTAAGAGTTACTGTTGTTGAAGAGAAAAATGAAATTTATTGGTGTGATAAATATTTCTTACCCCACCTACAATGTGAAGTATATCTGCAAGTTGAAGAAGCTAATGATGATGATAACACTGATAATGATGCATGCATGGTGGATTTCTCTACAAGGAGAAACTTCAACTGAAGTAATAATTGCAATAAGTGTACTGCAAGTTTTTGGGATTGCATTCACCGGGTACCTCTTCTTCCTCCATCTCATACTTTAGAAACAGATATGGTATAAGCTTTTTAACTTCCTAATAATGATTTTGAGTACCTAAGAGCTGTAATGATTAAGAAGTATGATGGAAGAATCCCGTCAAAAGAGGATAGAAAATAAATTAATGAATGTTGTTGTTGCCCAAGAAAAAGAGTATAACACAAGAAGTAAAGCTATCAAAGGGGGAGGGCCTCAAGCCAAACCAAAAACCCCAGTTCTCACCAATATCCCAAAATAAACTCCAAAGAAAGATGCATCTAGAAAAGGCCTAGTTGTCTCAAGTAGAAATTGGTGTTTCCCACCCCATGCCAAAAATGTGAAAAACCTTGTGCCATCTGATGAGCTTGTCAATCATTTCATCAAAATGATACTTTTCCCAAATACATTCCTTATGACATTGCCCAAGTCTTGAGTTAGATCAAGATTTCTTTCCCAATTGTTAAACTACTTAGGATTCTTGAGCACAAGAAGAGGGATTTCTGAGTATTTGGGATTGGAAGAAGATAGGGAGTTCCCAAGGTAGAAGTATAAATAATGTAAAACACTCCTCCTCTAACCATTGCAGACCTAGAAAAACCACCAGCATTGGAGGAGATAGGTGAACCACCTAAAGTTTACTTGGGAACATCTTTGGTTGAGTCCCAATTAAATGTTGATCCATTTTTTTACAATGTTGATTATTAAGGACAAACTGTACTGCACAATTGTATGTTTGATTCTGGAGCATCATGCAATGTTATGCCTCTAGAAGTCATGAATGAATTAAATATTAAAGTGACAACAACTTATGGAAAGTGTACTACAATGGATTCTAGAGAGGTGACTAGTTATAGGGTGTGTAAAAGGTTTGGTGGTACAACTTGCAGCTTATCTAGGTAAGAACTTGAAACTTGATGTTGTTATTTTTGATTACCCTACCAAATGGGGCATACTATTATCAATAAAGTGGGCTACAAGTGTTGGTGGAAGTGTTTAGATGGATATGCATTTTGCCACCATTCCAATTGAAGGCAGCCCTTGTGAAGCTGTATGGAGAGAAGAAGATGTTTGCACCTCATTAAAGATCCCAATAATGCCTCTTATGAAGTGTTGTATGCTGATATAGATGCTGATAACTTTGTTGGGTTTGCTGATGGTAAAGAGCATAAGATTGATCAGTGTAAATGTCTAGTTGAACAAGTGGGTTTACCTTCAGACCTTGTTATTTGATGGAGCTTGTTCCAAGTTTGGATATGGTGTTGGCATTGTAATGATTTCTCCAGGACAGGAAGAGTTTGTTTTTTTTCTTTCAAACTCAACTTTGAATGCACTAAAAACATTGCTGAATATGAAGCATTGTTTTTAGGCTTGAGAAATGCATAGAAATATGGTAGTAAAGTATATCATTGTCAAAGGAGCATTTAGAACTGATTGTAAAGCAAATTAGAAAAAATCGTATGCTACTAAAAATCAGATAATGAAATAATACAAGCATGCAGTTTGGGATTTGATTGAAATGTTGAATCATTTAATATTGTGTTCCATGATAGAAAGTTTAATGTTGTTATAGACAAGTTAGCAGTGCTAGGATCCATATTTAGAAATTGTACAGTATCTCCATTTTGTGACTATGATGTTGAAATACTAACAAGGCCATCTGTCCCTGAAAATGTTAAAAAATGGAAAGTGTTCGATGATGATGCCTAGGTGAAATGGTTTTTGTAGAACCAAGGTGAGTTTGCTGACAAAAATATATATTGGGAACCAATGGTGTGTGCTTCTGAAGGAAAGGAAACTTTATTTGGAAAATACATCATCCAGCTGAAGATAAACACATGATTCCTAGAGGTTTGGTGGCACTTGAATCAAACTTTGATAATGTTGATTGCATTATTAACATAAGTATGTCAGTTTCAAGAGATGTGGAAGAGCATGACCTAGGAACAAAGGAAAAACCATGTAAAATCTGGTTAGGAAGCAATCTGAGCAAGGAAGAGAAATAGTCTTATGTTCAATTGTTGAAGAAATATCAATACTTCCTAGCTTGGTCTTACTCTGAGTTGAAGGCATACAAAGAATATTTGTTCCAACATGAAATAAATCTTGAATCTAATGCCAAGACTTTCAGGAAAAAACATAGGTGATCAATCCACTCCTTTCTTTGAAGATGCAAGAAGAATTGAAGAAGTTGAGGGATGGAGGGATCATTCAGCCCACAAGGTACTCATCTTGGGTTGTAAATTTAGTACCTATCAGAAAAAATAATGGTGATATAAGGTTGTGCGTAGACTTTAGGAACTTGAATAAAGCATCATTGAAAGATAATTACCCTCTTCCAAACATGGAAAATATGCTACAATTGGTAACCGGTTTTGAATTGTTATCCACTTTGGATGGTTTATCTAAATATAATCAAGCTATTGTGAAGGATTCAGAAAGAATAAAGACTACCTTTACCACTCCTTGGGGAACTTATGTCTATGTCAAGATGAATTTTGGCTTAATGAATGCTGGAGAAAATTTCTAAAGAGCAATGTATGTAGTGTTTGATGGTTATATTAATGATTTCATTGCTGTTTATAAAGATTATGTAACTATGTTTTCTAGAAAAATAAATGATCACTTGCAACACTTGGAGAGAATGCTGTTAAGTTGTAGAGAGTATGGCATATCATTGAATCCCAATAAGTTCCATTTTAGAGTGCAAAAGGAAAAGATTCTTGGTCACATTATATCAAAGGAAGGGGTCATGATTGATCCCAAGAGAGTGGAAGCCATCAGCAAGGTTCCAATTCTGAGAACTAAGAAGAGAGTTCAATCCTTCTTTGGACAAATAAATTTTATCAGAAGATTTGCATCTAACTTTGCTGAGCTGACCATTCCCATTATTAGCATGTTGAAGAAAGACCAAGTTATCAAATGGGAAGAAGCTTCCATTCAAGATTTCAATGGGATCAAAGAAGCATTAAAGCATGCTCCTGTTTTAGCAGTTCTAAATTACAAGAAGCCTTTTCAAATGCTTTATCTTTTCTTCCAAAAACACCATTTCATTCTGTCTTGTTGTAGAAGGATGATGAAGGGGTTTAGAGACCAATTGCCTTTTTCAGTAAGGCATTGCAAGGATTTGAGTTTAAGTACACCATCATGAAGAAGAAAGCATTTTCCTTGGTGAAAGAAACAAAGGTTTTCAGACCTTACATCTTGAGCTCTAAAGTTGTTTCTTATGTTCCTCACACCATGGTGAAAGATATCTTGTCAGAGATGGAGGTCTCAAGCAAAAGATGTAGATGGGTAAACAAGTTGCAGGAATATGACATTGATATCCAAACCATGAAATTGATAAGAGGTTTGGGCTTAGCTAAGCTTATGGCTGAGAGAAACTTGCAAAATATTGAGGTGAATGAAGTAGAAGGAGAAAGGGTTGATGTCCTTGAAAATTTGGTAAGATATGAATGGTACAAAGATATAATATTTTATCTCAGACATCTATGCTACCCTGAACATTTTAGTAAAAATCAGAAAAGAGATCTTAAGTTAGCCTCTCAAAAATATGTCATTACTTATTTTGGATAAGCTTGGAAGAACCCAAAGGGAGTGCTTTTAAGATGCATTGCTGAGGATGAAGCCCCCAAAGGTAATTTCTGATCTCCATGGAGGAGTTTGTGGGGGAATTTTTTTTGGAAGATTTATAGCACATAAAATCTTGAGGGCTGGTTATTGGTGGCCAACTCTCTTCAAAGATACAACTCTATTGGTTAGAAAATGTGAAATTTTCCAACATTTATTTGGAAGAATGAAAGATTCAGGATCCCTTCCTTTACAGCCTGTGTCAATTGAAGCCCCATTCAAGCAATGGGGAATGGATTTCATTAGCGATATTTCAGATCCTTCCAGTGATGGTCATAAATGGATTCTTGTAGCCACTGATTATTTCACTAAGTGGATGGAAGCAATCCCCACTAAGAAAACAACACACCAAGTCATCATGGAATTCATGCTGAATCAAATCATATGCAGGTTTGGAGTACCAAATAAGATTGTTGTTGATAATGCCATGAGTTTCAGAGCCAAACCTTTTGTGGCAATGTGCAAAGACTATGGAATCAATTTTAAATATGCTTCTAACTACAATCCCCAAGGAAATTGACAAGATGAGTCCAACAATAAAAACTTGTTGAAGATCATTAGAAGAACCCTGGAGATGAAAAAAAAAAGTGGGGTGAGTAACTGAAGTTTGTTGTTTGGGTTGATAGAATCACTATCAAAAGAACTACTGGTAAAATCCCTTTTGAGTTGGTATATGGAACTCAAGATTTTTTGCCCCTTCATTTGCAATTGTCTTCATTTCAGTTTGTTCAACAAATTGAAGATCAAGAAGTTAGTCCATATGATTCTTGAATCAATCATATTTTTGAGTTAGATAAAGAAATAAGGGCATCCCATCAGCAGCATGTAAAGTTCAGAGAAAATTTGAAGAATTTATTTGATAAAAAAGTGACTCCAAGATCTTTCAGTGTGGGAGATATTGTGTTATTATGGGACAATAGGCATGAGGATAAGGGTAAACATGGAAAGTTTGATGCATTGTGGATGGGACCTTATTCAATTTACATTCAAATTGGTGAAAATAACTTCTTCTTAAAAGACTTAGATGGGGAACTGCTTGAATTTCCTGTTAATGATAGACATTTGAAACATTTCCTTGATTGATTTCTCAGAATCAAGGTATACTCCATTTTACAGTGTATAGCCTTTTGGTTTTTTTTTTCTTTCATGTTTTTTCTATTTTTGTTTGTCCTCGGTCCTTGGTGGTCATTTTTTTGGTTTCTCAACTCATCCTTGGGGGAGTTAGTTATTATTGTTTCACTCTGCAAGCTTATTCTTTGACTTCGTCACCTAATGGTTTCTTTTTGGCACTTGGTCTACTATTTGTTCTTGTGGCACTCGTAGGGAGTGCCCATCCTGAGTCAGAGCTAATGTTGGTGCTCAATTTGATCTTTCCCCATTTTTCCTTGAAATTCTTCAGTCTGCGGGCTCTGTCGTGTTTTCTATCTCCCCATATTGATGTATGAAGGCTCTGTCCTTCATTTGGTTGCCATGATTAGTCCCTTCCTTTGTTCGAGGATCAATTTAAATGCAAAGTTTGTTTTCCATTCCTCTGTCCATGTGAAATAATTTGTAACTTGGGTGAAAAATCAAGTTTTTTCCCTTCCTTCCATTTTCCATAGTCACATTTTGTTTTCCTTGTCAATTTTTGTCCCACATATATGTGGAAACGTGGTATTATCTTATTGGATGCATCTCAGAGGATCATATTTGGGCCTTATATCATTTCCAATTTTTCTATCTTGAAAGAAAGATTCATTTCTAGGTGCAAATGGTGATTTTCCGTACATTTTACGGTTTGACAGGTGTGTTTTCCCTGTAAAATTTATATCTTAGCATCTGTGGAAACGTGGCCTTTTTTGGTTGGATGCAGCTTGGTAGGGGCACTTTAAAAAAATCTAAGGCCCACTTCAACTCAAGGCTTTTCCATGTGGAGGGCCGATAATCATATGAAAATTTGCCTTTTGGTTTGACCTTGGAGTTGCACTGGGGAGACATGTGGAGGTTTCCATTGCCTTGCCTAGACTTAGACATTTGTTTTCATGCGGCATATGCAGCTTTGGTGGAACTTTGGTAGACATGGACACATGGAGGGATGGTGCTCATTTGAGGATCTACCTCAAGGTCCCACCTTAGGACTTATGCCAAGGGGACATGTGGTGAGCCTGCGCTTATTCAGGGTCTCCACTTTTGGGGACCATCTTAAAGTTACATTGGGAAGACACGTGGAGGCTTCCACCGGCTCCGCTCTATACTTAAAATTTTCAAAGAAATTTTCTAAGGCCCAGGACACATGGAGGGACCACGCCTATTTGGGGACCGACCCCTAAATTTTATTTTGAAGAAGTTCCTGCAGGACACTTGGAGGCTTCTAATCACTCTACCCTTGCTTGGAATTTTTTAATGGCCAAGGAAAATTTTCTCAGACCCTAAACACATGCTGCCTTCCACTGGTACTTCAACATTTTCAGAAAACTCTTTCGGACTAAAACACGTGGTGATTGCTTTTTGGGGTCTCCGCTTTTGGGGACCATCTCAAAGTGCACTATTGAGACACGTGGAGGCTTCCACTGGCTCCTTTTTATACTGTAGACTTTTCAAAGGCCAAAAGAAAATTTTCGTGGGGCTAGGGCACGTGGAAGGCCCGTGCTTGTTTGGAAATTTGCCTCTGTACCTCTCCTTTGCAGTTGTGCCAAGGAAACATGTGGACGACTCTAATCTAAAGTTGAGAAGGGATAAAATCAATGGTTGCTATGCATTTCACCTGTTTTTTTGCCATTTTTTCTCCAAGACTCCTGGAGATGTGAATATGCACTTTTTTTCATCATTTTTTGATAAAATTCCTTTTCTTTTTTATCTATAAAGTGCCAATTGAATGGATTTAGAACTTAATTTTTTAGGCCAAGGATTGTTAAGGTGGATATTTTGAATTTGGAATTGCTCGGGTACACATGCCAAAATGTGAATTACTAGAGAAGCTGGATGCGGGACATAGTTATAGAGGAAAGAGAGGGAAAAGGATGAAATGATGAAGGTTACAAGTGTAAAAGATGAAAAAGGTGTTTCCTTAAGGGCGAAAAGGATTACCTATCAGATCCAGTTGTACAAAGCCTCTGGAAAATGATTAAAATGGGGATTTCTCACATGACAGAATCAGAATGATTAAAAGGACTGTCAAAAAGTTTGTGGCATGGCATCCTAGTCATTAGTCTAGGGTTTGAGAAATGTGATCATTTCATAATTGGTCCACCTGGAAGCTTTCGGATGTGAATTTGTTAAACGTCACTTTCTGAGGAAAATTGGTAACAAGAAAAGGTCCCTCGAATATTCTTCTTTTTTGGGGGGGGGGGGAATTTGGGATGAGTGAGCGAGTGAAATGTATAAATGAAATGAGAATACTCTTGCAAATGGGTCGGGGGTTGAATTCTTAAGAGAAAATTTGAGAGAGCCCATCTTCCTGAGAGACCAATCTGAGAAACCTGTTAATTTCCTGTGTATTAGATCTCAATCACGTCAAGTTGGTTATGAGTGTATAGCCATTGACAAGCTCTGAGACTGTTCGAAGGAACTTTCCCTTGCTGATGAATCTAATCAATTTTGAGTTAATTTGTGTCAATCTTGGAGCAATTTGTGTCTACTTTGTTTCATAATGTCTGCAAGTAGTTTTTCTTATTCCTATTGCAATCTTGTGTTAAAGTCCCTCCAAATCACATAGGATCTCATCCCTTTGACAATTTAGTGGCATTTGTAATTTCATTTCAAGAAGAGCCTTCATCGTGTGATGAGATAAACAATTTAAAATCACTTCATTGTCATTTTTTGATAAAGATTGTCTGTAAGCCTTTGAGTGTATCTTAGGCATGAGGAACCAGGGGTCTTTGATGTTTTATTGAGTCTTTAGCTCGAGCCTTCATGTTAAATTCTTGGAGATTGTGTGAAACCATGTAAATCTGGGCCTCCATTGATGCACACCTTCTGGTTGAAGGAATATTTTAACTATTCTGAAGCTTTTTGTCATTTAGCTTTCCAATTGTTGTAAAGTCTCTCAAAGATCTGGTATAATCAATTTTATCCTGCTTAATCTCCCACCAAAATTATTCAAAAACAATGAATCCATCCTGAACTACCCCTATTTTCCTATGTGTCCAAAAACGTATAAATTCTACTACCAAAATATGTAGAAGCAATCAGGATTCCATAATGTCTTTAGTAACCTTAGCCCTGACTAGGAAATATCACCATTCTTTAGAAGTGACAACTCATGAGAGTTAAATTATGGTGAATTGATCATATTTTCTCAGGGCATCCTTTCATATTTGTGCAAAGAAGGATATATTCATTCTCCTTCACCGAAAAAGGTTACAAAATGGGTCCTCTCACCCTAGTCGAAAGGCACGACCTAAAGCAATGAGGATAGATCAAATCCTTAATGAAGGTGCTATCCATTTCTCTGATGCCTGAGTGACAAAGAGTTAGAAAAATCCTCTCCCTAGCTACAAAATGACTCAAAATAAGATCTTTCTGTCTCTCAATGTCTTGCTAAATTTGTGATGTTGCTTGGTTTCCGAGGGAGAATCAATTTGGATACCAACACCATATTGTAAATTAGTACTTCCTAGTTTGTTAGTAGAATATATTGTTATAATAATAATATATTTTGAGGTTATACCCATATCACTATTAACGGGTTTATTATTTGTAATACATCCTATTTTATAGGATTTTTTATTACCTACCTTCTTGGTTATTTAATAGCCCTATGTAATGTATGAAGATATATATAAGAAATCTATTGTTTACTTGTGCAAAGCTCTTTAATAATTTATATTTGGTATCAGAGAGAGAATGGAGACCTAAGAGATTGTACGGGACAAAATCCATTCCACTTCTTGGCTTCCCTGACTGATTATAAAGGATGCTTATGGAATATGTTTATAGAATAAATTATTTGTGTTAGATGTGTAGGCACTTCATTAGATCTGCTCACGTTATGGTTCACATCTATTTTTGATAAAGTCATTGTTTCAATCCCAAAGCGTTAGGATTTAAAAACCATGACTAGTCAATCAGTGTGTGTATCAAAGGAGGGTTGTGTTTGCAATCTCTGCATTTTCTAAGATCTACATTTACCTATCTAAGAGTTGCACGCAATAGATCGTTACATAATTTCTTCTATATTTCTATAGAGAGATACCTAGATATATGTGTTCCATATTCTCCAAATTCCAGGTCATTGGCATTGTATTACACTCCATCCATGTATGTTCTGCTCTAGGACCTATTGTCATCTTTCAGGGATGTGTCCACTAGCATTGGATCCACTACATGAAATTCTTAGTGTGACTGCTAATTTGATCATGAAAGTATTCATATCAGTCTGTAGGAAAGAAAATTGACATGTTCACATGATCCATCTACACTACAATGCATACGATCTATTCTATTAATAGATTTCAATGATTAGTTCTGATCTCTCACCCACTGATATTAATTTCAAATCTTTCTGGTGTTGGTAGAACGTCAAAAGAAGACCGAACAACTTGATATTTTTTCCCTTTACACCCTGAGAAGAATGTCATATAAAATCTAAAATTTCCCATGCATATAGTTGAGGAGATATTTTTAAAAATAGATAAATTCAATTGTGGATATTTATTTTTACATACGAGTTCACCAAAACAGCTCAAGACATACCAATATAGCACTCAATCTATATCGATATTGATTCTATTCTACATCTCTCTCCTATTTACAAGGAACTTTACAGCAATATCATCATGTGTAATCAGATAGATAGAGCATACATTAGCTACATCTTGAATGTGTTCAACAGGGGTAGCTTGATTCTCTCTCATGAAGTAGATAATGCTCTTGAGTGCGGTCACTGGCATATCATGCTAGGAATTGAGATTGAGTGGATTTCCACCAATGAAGTTGGAAACATTCCTTGGAAGAGGTGGTGGTTGAAGTGCCATGGTAGGCTGTGCTTGTTTATTTTAAGGAGAAGTAGAGTGCATGTGGAACACTGGAGATGGGGATGCACGCATGGAATATTTTTTGTGTGTTTTTCTCAGTGAAAGATGTAGGTATTCAAAAGATCCTCTAGCTACAACACTCTGTCTAGTATGCACTCTTCTCATAAAAGGCACTAAG
Source organism: Taxus chinensis (assembly GCA_019776745.2). Taxonomy (NCBI): domain Eukaryota; kingdom Viridiplantae; phylum Streptophyta; class Pinopsida; order Cupressales; family Taxaceae; genus Taxus; species Taxus chinensis. Next base: position 248,783,749 of record CM034151.1, on the reverse strand, counting down.
GACTACAAAATAGGAGCTCTTGAAATGTTGGGATTCACTAGATGTGTATAAATAAACCTCCAAATTCTAAAAATACTAAGTTCACACACCAAAACTTAGCAATATGAAATTTAAGCTTTCACTGTCGGTCCCACTAGGCGTGCTATAATTTTTTTGTGGTCAAACTTACACCCATGTCTCAGATCTATAATAACCAAGTCATTTGAGACAACAATGGAGCCATCTCTAAGTTGTGTGATCTTGCGCACTTGAGATGGATCTTAGAAGAAGGCTGATCCCTCTATCTATTTCTACTACTACTGCTACTCCTAACGTTGAAAGATAAAACTAAGCTAACAATGCCAAGGGACCAAGGATAGAAGGATAACAAAATGGAAAAATAATCTAAGGAAGGTGATAGCACTAGAAAAATAGGGATGAAAACCATTTTTTCTGAGCAAAAACTAAGGGGAAGGCATGAAGGGAGACTAGGTACGCGTAGCATACACCAACAAACATTTACACGATCAATTTTCATGAAACAAAAATAAAAATGGGAATGTAAGGAATGTGAAATGACACAACAAACAAATAGAGAAAAATAAAGGCAAGAAGAAGGGATGCAAACATGCTAGGATAGAAAATAACCACAAAACGACGCTTCCATTACTTCAAGAAATGCACAAACTATTACAATGGTGTCTAAAGGATGATATTCACATGCATGAATCATATTTAGAGGTCTGTAACTCCAAATAAAAATATATGAATTCCTTAGCGAAATGTGTAAGGATCCAAAGTGTCAAACATTAACAATGAGCCCAGCTCTTACATCTTTAGATGAATCGATGGAAGAAGAAGAGGAGGAAAAATCTGAATTTGAGTTAACACCACCAACAAAAAGCATTCAATTCCTATAAATCCTCCTACAAATCTATCAAATGTGCTTCCCCAAGTCATGTTGGATAAGGGAGGAAGGTAGATCAAATCAAATCAAGTTGTTGGAGCAATCAGATATGCTCATTAATGCCCAAAAAGATGTTTTCCCATTTCTAACCTACCAGATCCGCCAAGAATTTGAATTTGAATATCTAGCATTATAGCCTATGTCAGCAGCTATCAATTAGAGCTAGGCATGCATCGATCGAAGCTCTGTAGAAAAATATATGGTTTTCAGATGATTTTCATAGTCATCTACACACATGAGACACGTGGTGCATGTGGATTGACTTAAAAGATGGTTGAATTGTTTTGTTTTTTCTGCCACGTTTCACTCACTGGTTTGCTACAAGAACTCGATACCCTATTGGCACACTTTTATTGATTTCATGTGGCACACTCAAGTGTGTCAGAGAATGGTGTAGAGGATGGCACAAAGGTGTGCATGTGGAATAATGAGGCATGGTAAGAAGGTAGAATTAAGGCACGTGTAATTGTTGCGCACATGGAGGAAATGGAGCAAACTGGTGAACAGAAAATGTGTGGTCAAGGCACAACTATTACAAAGTAATGCATGGGGCAAGTGAGAGGGCTAAGGACATAGCTGATTAAATAAATTACAAGGCACGCGCATAGGATGAATAGCTTTTTATGAAGAAGTTGAATGCGCAGAAGATGCATGTAAGGTAAGAGTGTAACAAAGAGGAAAAGGAAAATGGAAAGGGAAGAAGGGGAAGTGCTCAAGGGTGCACAAAGAAACAGTGACCAAGTGAATATGCCAAGTAGACAACTGAGGTCTGTGCCACTTGTAATGAAGATCTATGATCCAGAATATGTATGTAAGTTGTGCAAATAACTAAGAGAGTTATTTTGGATAACATATCCTTCTAACACTTTTTGGCCACTTTTTGGGCTGCTTATAGTCATTTTTTATCACTATCTTTTTTTACAGTTAGCCTTTGTGGGGTTAATTATGAAATTAGAAGAAAGAGAACCCTATAAATATAAATTTATCAAACCATAATGAGGGACCTATCATTTTACACTACTATTACTCCATCTAGAGTTGTATCCATCTATTATATTGGCATCCACATAGCTCCATCATCAAGGCATCAAGCTAGGAAATCTACATCACACTTCATAGGGGGGAGGGATTCTATTATGTTCCGTGCACACAAACTATTACATTTTCTACATCTAGTTATTTCTTGCTAATTCAAAAAGTGCAACTGGCACAAGAGCACCTAGGGCACGACATGCGCACACACACTAGAACTACATTCAGGTCTAAAATGTAGTGCAGCGCTCAGTTTAGTAAGCCCACTTTATTTGCAGCTAAGGTTATTTCGACCCATTCATTTTGATCTTTTATTTTTAGGTATTTGATATTTTTTGTCTTTTTCAGGTCTTCAAACATCATCTTGCTCCATTTGGCACATTCGTCATTGCTCAGCGAATCCAGTGCAACAAATAGCCAAGGTTACAGTTCATCTTTCGACCCTGAAAAGACCATCTGAGGAGATTTTACAGAGACTAGGGAACCTATTTTAGTATACTAAGGCTCCCCGAGGTGCACCTGTACCTTCTTAGGTGCTAAAATCTATTTAGATTCTCCATATCCACCCTTTTGAGGACCTTGGTGCAATCATTCTTACTCATGGAATTTATTGTCACACCTGCAACACTCTACGATAACCATCTGCAATCTTCTGAGTTCTTTCTTCACTTTACTCTTGCATATTAGGGTTTCATTTCTTTTAGTTTAATTATTTAGACAATTTATATGGATTTAGAATATTTATTTGCAAGGTTTTATGTCCTCCTAGATTAGATTAACTAGTTCTTATCTAACTTAGATTTAGTTAATTTCAGTTAATCATTTACATATACTTCAATCTGTGTTCATTTATTTTTTCTGATTCTAGTAGAGAAGTTTAAGTTTTTGAATTATCATATAAGTTTTCTTAGCACTGATTTACCCCCCCTCTCAATGTTTTTGATATCTAATAGTTTATTCTTTGGTAGGATATACTTCTTCACCAGAATTTTTTTGTTTTTCAATGTACTCAACTTTTGTTTTAGCACTTCTTCACGAGTGAGATTTTTCTCAGTGCACAATGTGTTTGTCCCTCCTTTCTCTATCTTTAGCTTCTTTATTTTGATGTGATCTAACTTACATGCTTCTAGATATTTTTCTTCTTCTACCTTTTCTTCGATATTCTTCTCGTGGTGATGTTTGGGGATCTTCACTATCTTCTTCCTTGGTGGTTGTAGCATTGTAACATCCTAGACTTAAAATTCCTTACCATCCTTCATTTTTGGTCTGATGACAACATATACCCTACATGCTTCTGTGCCAACTACCAAGGTCATGATCAGGTTGAGCTCCATCATGACAGACTCCATAGTCTCAAGGTACAATGCCTTATGTGCATATCCATATTTCTTCCTTAAGGTATGGTAGTCCACATCCACCCTATCTGCATTAAATTTTAGGTGCTACACTTCCTTTATTCTATTCACTGTGCACTGAAATTACTTAGTGGTGAATAAAAATGGTAGTTTGCACCACTTCCAAAAATATCCATCTTTCAACAAAAATCACTCAAGGTTGAAGTGTTGCATTACTATAAACTCCACCTTTTTATCAAACAACACAGAAAATTCCTTGGTCATGCAATATTCATTATCAAATGCTTTACGCATCTACCTATACCATTTTTTAACATGCACCTTGTGGGGATTATTAATCTCACCCTCACAAGTGAAATTGGTAAACCTCTTTATTGGGGACTTGTCCTCCAAAGGATGCACCCATATCTTGTCTTCCAAACCATCATGAACTCCAATCTCCCAAAATACTATCAAGAGGATTAAACCCCAAGTGATCTTCCCTCCTCGTTTATTTATTTCCTTATCCTTGTCCATAGCTCCTTTGGCTATGTAAAGGGTGATATTATATTTAGTTTTTTGCACCATCTTATGCACGATGCGGAAGAACTTATTTATTTCATTCTAATGCTCTGAGGCCCCTAATTTACAACTCACTAGTCATGCGACCACTCTAGTAGTGGTTTCAGTAATCTTATATTATAACAATATGGATGTCTCCTCAATCTTGGGGTCATCACGTAGATCTATATCTAGTTCTTCCCCTGTGTTGCGTAGATCAATGAATGTACTAATCATCTTGACATTCAGCCTCATCCTTCTTCCAGCAAAATAAAAATATCCCTCCTGTATTCACGAAATCAACCACTAGAACAATCACATAGGATTCCCAAAACAAGTAATTTTGAACAACTAAAGGGCACCAAATTTCTTTAGGTTCTTGCGGATAGAATCATCTAATATCAGTTGCCCTTCTACAATTTTTGTGCCTGGCTCATATAGAACAAACCTTTTTAATGTACACTTTTTACCCATGGGCATGATGATTGTACCCATTGATCTTACAACTCCAAAGATTTAATGCCCAAGGATGTCTCACTATCACCTCTTGTGGGTATTACATTTCTGAGAACCAATCTTCATATGCCTCATCAGCAACCTTATTTTTATCCTTCAGTCCTTGCCTTGGTGTCACTGTTCTCACTAGTTTGGTCTAAAAATCAATGTGATGTGTGCCCTTCTATACTTACAACCCCCTTACTCAATTTTTTCTTTCCTTTCACTAGTGATGATATTTCATTTTGTTTAACCCTTATACCTAAATATATAACTTTCCGCCCTAATTCGTGCCCTAGCTCCACAAACCCTAGATCTAGAATTTCAAGCTCTATGAACCCCAATCCTTTCTCAATTCTTTCTTACACACCTTCTCTTCAAGATTCCACCTCCACCAAAGGATCTCTTAAAATCAAGTCTGTGGATACTCTACTCTTTTTCATCCTATCTTTATGTTTTGTTTCAATCTTGCACTTTGTTCTTCACACTTAGTCGTAATTTTTCTCTTTTAATCACACAAGTTCATCAAAAGCAAGGTAATAAATACTTCAACCATTCTCGTTTTATATATTTTGTGATTTTTTAGTGCATTAATTATGCTCCACCTACCACATTTATTAGCTTTAAATGAAATTTTTTCTTTCACTTGCACTCACTTACCCGTGCTGCATTCGTAGCCTTTTGGCATTCTACTACTTCCTAAGCTGCAATCCCTCTTTTGTGAATCATCCTGTGCCACAAAAACTCCTCTGTGCCACTTTCCATGTAGTCTATCTGACCGGTACCTCCCTCGCATTACAATGTGTGGCTCTTCTCTTTACATGGTTTCCAATCTAAGCAATTTCATCAACTTCAATCACCAAAATCCATAAGCACATGTGATACTTACTTCCTTTTGTGCACCACCAAATACATCCATCACATATCATTCTCTTACACCATTTTTATCACCAAAACATTTTCTCTGAATCACACCTATCATTTCTTTCCCTTCATACCCACATATTTTCCATTGCACATCATTCCTTTGCACTTTCACACACATAACTACCATCATCATATTTCCTCTTTCACACACTTGCATCTACTTCACCCCACACTAAAATTATGGGTGGTGCTCTTTACATCATTATAAGATAAAGTATTCAGCTCATTTACATGAACATTCTTATCAAAAAAAAGGAAATCTAATCTAAGTGGCAATACTACCTTATTACAAACACAAAAAAAGCTTATTTATAGTAGGACTTCAGCCTACTTCCATTGAAGTGGTTGGGAAATAGGGTGCCATCTAGTGCCTACAATGGACATGCACCTAATTCCAATATCTTAGTTACTATAAATGGTCCCAACTACCAAAATTTAAGCTTTTTAGGATAGCGTGAAAAATTTGAATCATATAGGAGAACCACATCCCTAACTGTAAAATACTTTCTCTTAATATGCATGTCATGACAGGCCTTGTATCACACTTTCTCAATATTTTAACTCCATTGTGTAATAGTGTACCTCTCATACAACTGCATGATTTTATCAATGCACTTTTCTACAGATTTCTCATCATCCAATCCTCATGCACGTGTAATATGCAGAGATGGTAACATAAATTACACATATAAGATTGCCTCTATGCCAAACACCAACTAAAAGGTAGGGATATTTTTAGTGGCGAATATTTGTAATTTGGTGAATATTCCATTTTTGGAAAATTTGAAAAGGTGAATTTTTTAGAGTAGGTCAGTGTACTGTTCACCTAAAATTTCCAGTATAAATTTTTTTAGGGGTCAGCTTCGCCTATTGTTGAAAACTACTCCTATATAAACCTACGTAATTTTCCTAGTAGTATACTAGTAACTTACTAAGGTATCATCCGAATTACTTGTAAATTACAAGCAGACAAAGTGTGGATCAGAGTCTTAGACTAGTTATTGTAGACTTGCAATAGGAAAGTGTCACTAACGCATGAGAATTAAGATTTTCATTTCTAGACGAGTGAAAATATAGTGTTGCTGACACGCAACAAGAGAAGGTATTGATGCGTGACCAGAGGGTTGTTGATGCACGACCAGAGTGTTGTTGACACGTGACTAGGGGGTTGCAGATGGTCGAAAAAATGAATCATTTTTTAGGTGTTAGATGACAACAAGGTTTGTTTTCACCCGAAAACAAGCCTTGTTGTCATGTGACAGCAAATATTGTTGTTTCCCAACACCAAAAAATTGTTGAGTTCCCCCCTTTAAGAAAATAACAGGTGAAAATTTGAATCTAAAATCCTAGAAAATTCACCTTTCAACTAAAGTGGTTTGAGGTATATTCACTGAGGATTTTCCACCTCCAATTTACTAGAGGCTTCTTAAAATGAAGCCTACTAAAAGGGTGTGGCCTTATTCAACCTTTTGTAATTTTTTCTATACACCCATAATATTTTTGATACCTTATCATTCTAATTTTTCCTTCCAACATCACAAATATTTTTCAATGTCTATCCTATAATATTTTTAAATGCCTCAACAGTTCCATTAGCTTGTGGGTGGATAGGGTGTAGTTTTATGGTCGTGCTACCATAAAAATTTCCCAATAATATCCTTATTCTCTCATTCAGAAAATGAGTCCCTCTATCACTTATAAGGACTCAATGGGCATCCATACCTTGATTATGATATTTTCCCATAGAAATAAAACTAATGTTGCTACTGTGTAATCCTTTATAGGTGCAGCCATCTGTCCACCTTGTAATAGTAGTCTATACATGTGATGATATAACATGTGCACTATCGTCCTATGCATAGGTGGAGCAATTGGGCCTATAAAGTCAATCACCCACTTTTCAAATGGATTTGGCACTTTTTATAGGGTAGTAGTGGCATCTCATATTCATGTCTTCCATGTTTACCTATTCTTTTGAAAATGGTCATAAGTCCTTGACAAATTTCCTTAGTGTCCTTATATAATTTTTCCCACCATAAACTAGCTAGTAAGATCTTGCACATTGTTGTTTCTCATGTATAGTGTCCTCCAGTTATTCACCCATGCACTTCCTCCATGATAGCTTCATGCTCATGATCTAGCACATACTTGTGCAATTTTTCATATCTAACGATAAATTATTTCATATAAATGATATATAAAAATAGCATACATCATCTATATGGATAGGACAGAGGTCTATATAAATACTATAGGTATAGGTATCATATACTCCATCTCTACCCATTTATGTATAAATCTATATACCTCTAATGAGCTGATATGACGCCATGTGAATGGACAAGTTGCTTATTTTCCCTAATGTCTTAATTCCTTCAGGGGCATAATTCAAGTGTGCAAGAATACTACCATATACTTCAAAATCAGCTTGGAATGCGTATTTTAACTATGAAAAATTGTGCATCTGACATAATATCTTCTATACTTTGTACATCCTCCCTTGAATGAATCCTTGATAAATCATTAGGTCTTGAATTGCTCTTTACTAGGATTTCACTATAACTGATAAGGATCAAATTCCTAGAAGAGAAGAGAATCCAATGTGCAAATACATGCCCTTGACAAAACTGGCTTATTGATCTAAGTACGTAAATGCTATATGATCATTATGAGAATATAAATTGGACTGGCCAAAAATTAATGTCCCAATACTTATGAAGCACATATATCATTGACAAAGCTTCGTGCTCAATGCTCCTATAATTTTTCTCAGTCCAACATCATCTTGTCTCCTTGCACAATATATATGAGAATGATCAAAATTACTTTCACCTGGATGCGCAAACATTACTTCTATAGTTGTACTAGAAGCACCTACATGCACAAGGAAGGGTTTGTTCCAGGAAGGGAAGTGTAAGATGGGCATGCAGTGGTTAGCTTCTCCTTTAAGGTCTCAAAATATTGATATTGCATGTGTCACCCTAATGGAAATTTTTCCTTTTAGCTTTCAATAAATCTTCCTCAAGTGGCATGGAAATCTTGGCATACACCTTCGATAAAATTTCTGTAATTAACCAGTATGTGCCCTAAGGAATATATGCACTTCACTCTAATTAGTTAGCCCTTCCATACCCCAAAATAACTTCAATCTTAGTTTGATTCACCAATAATCCTAATCCTTACAAATGATATGCCCAAGTAAAGTTCCAAAAAGTGTAGTTACAAATATGCACTTCTTAATATTCAAAGAGATACTCAAGCTACCTGCATCTTTCAAACATCAATCTTAAGAAGCTCACAATGATATTTCACTAGGACATACACTAGTCCAATTATCCAAGTAAACATGAAGGAAACTGTATGAGTAAAATATCCTAAAATATCCTGTACCACAATGCGCGAGAACAATTCCAATGGCAGTTCTTCAGAGCCAAAGGGTATGACTGTGTAGGAAAAACATCCCCATTCAGTTGAAAAAGTGATCTTTTCTTGTTCTTCACGTGTAATCCTCACCTAATGGTACCCTGAGAATACATATATCAAATAGTATATTTCACACCCTGTTAATCCTTCCAAGATCTCTTCAATGAATGGCATGGGAAAATGATCTATGAAAAAAGAAGCAGTGAGGACTTTGTATCCAACACGGATCCTTATTCAGTCATCCTTCTTAATGTTGGTCACCACGGGGATTATCCATTCAGATTCCTTAATAGGCTCAATGATACCTAACTTGAGCATCTTATTGATTTCTTCATTTACTTTTACATGCACGTTGGGGTTCATTTTGTAAGGCCTCTTTTAGACTGGTTGTGTGTCATCCTTAAGCTTGATCTTCATCTCTCCCAATCATGGATGTACACCCTTAAATTCATGATACCCCTAAGAAACAACTCTTAAATTCATGTAATAATTTAATTTTCTTTACAACCTCATGTTTAGACCAGTAGTCACCAATAATTTTCTCCTTAAGTACATCCTCAATCCCTATGTTGACCTTGTCTGTCTTCAACAGAACATGGTATGTGCATGTTTTCTCATCTTTGGATTTCATCACCTCACGTGCACCTTCTATGTGCTTTATATCTAGGTCCTCAGCTTCCTCATCATCTATGAGGTAGACAAGTTTAACTTTATCTTTTTATTCCCATGTGCCCCACGACTACGTCTCTTTTGTTTCTACCAAGCCTCCTTAGTATCAGATTCACCAAAAAACTCAATCATAAGCTATTATTCCTTTGTGATATCCCCCAAGGTGATGTGCCTCATAATATAAAAGGTTTCATATACTATTGGTTTAGTAGAATAATAATAGAAAGTATGAATAATACCTTCAGTCGGGTCGTACCAAATCTTTGTCTCTTTCTTTCACTCAGTATGTACATACTAGGTGAGTGTGCATCTGGGAAAAGTAGAATAAAAATTGTGTACCCATAGAGATGGTGGCAAGGAATCTTTCCCTTACATCCATTTCCTTTCACAAATTTGAATTTGTAACATGGGAGAAGTCTTCCCATCATAATCTTGTATCAAAGAAGGAAGATTATTTTGAAGCAATCTTGTCAAGGATGTTATCTTGATATTGCATAAACCAAGTAAATTATCTCTGTGTGTCACCCTCATGGATGTTGTAGTCCCACACAATGTTTATACCATAATATTTCTCCTTTCACCTTAATTTCACAACTATTATTCCATCACATGTAAGAATGGTTCAGGATTTTCCTCCCCTGTATACTTCAGCAAGGTATTTTTACTCAACTGCCTAACGCATCACAACCTAACCATCCTTATCATGCATCTACACACCTCGCAACCAATCATTTCGTAAGTTCCATGGGCCCAATTATCACAAAACACACTAGTGGTATCACTAATGATTTTGCATCTTCCCATTGAATCATACCCTCTTTTAATGGTTTTGTATTCTCTAGGTCATGCACCACGATTAAGATCCTCCTCATTGATAGGATCTATATATAGTGCAACCTTCGTATCATCCAATGGAATCATAACTAACTCGTCCTTGTTCTCAAAACTCATCTATCTCTTTTTGAAGTACAATTCTATATTATTAGCATAACATGAAGGTCATACAAGCAGTGCGGGGAAGTTATATGCTTCCACCAGCTCCAATATCTCAAAATCACCTATAAATTTAGCTCCTTGAATAGTGATGGTAGCATCTTTTAATACCCTAATAGGCATGGCCCTTATCTTGTTAGACATATAAAACACATTTGAGGACATATGTAATGGTGGCCTTCCCATTTTATTTCAAGATTCAAAAATGAGAACATTGACTTCCATACATGTATCAATTAGAATATTACTTATCAATCATCCATTTATCACTGCATCCAGTGTGATCTCTTTATCATATTCATGGTCACGAGATGGAAAGTTAGTGTGAAGGATCTAGAACTCACATTCTACACCTATGTATGGCACCTTATCATGTAACCACTCTCCAAAAATATTTATTATGTTATCCTTCCTAAGAATCTTACATATTTCTTAAAGATCATAAATATCCTTTTATAGTATCTCAATATTCCGTATGTGTTCATATTCATGTGCTTGCTATTTTAAACATCATATTTCCCCTTACAACTCCCTAATTACTCTCATGGTCTCCTGGTAAACTTATTTTTAATGGGTTACATTTGGATACTTCACATGCATAACTTCCTCCCTTCTGATGATTGGATTTGACTTTAATTGCTCACACGCACACTGCTTCTACGCATGTAGTAACTAATAAAGGCTAAATTTTAGGATCAACCATCTTCTTATGTTATCATTATACCTTCTCATCAAATTTCACCTTAATCATAATGACACCTTTATCATTTTTATTATTCTTACACATTTTCATATAGATGAACAATATTCCACGGTATGTGCCTTTCCTAAGTACACACAAACCTGATTCTTCATATACTCACATTGATAATGATCAGGAGATCCACATGTATTACATTTCCCTTGTGCAAACATTCCACAACCGCCATGTCCTCTACTTCAGTAACCACCCATGAATCCTTCATTTCCATTTTGTCACACTTTACTGGTTTTCCTTCTTGATCCTGCAAGCTACTTTCCACACTTTTCTGGCACAGTTATATTTTACATGCCTTGTGGATCTGATCAATCAGATGATGATTGGCTATGTTATGGGTGTGTATGTTAATAATATTTCAATACACAAATATTCTTCTAACTTGCATGCTATAAGAGTGGATAGTTATATATATCATGATTTTTATGACAAATCTTAGACACATTTAACAACGTGTGCACATTCCTACACAGACAACTATACTTTGAATTTTCTTTCACCTCACAATCAGTACACCATAATCCATTGTGTGTCTTGTGGGATTAATTGGTATATAATTTCTCTAACAGGTATCCCTTGTTGTAATCTAAGCTTCAAAGGAATGAACACACCCTAGTATCTACACTTCTAACTACTTCAGCGTACAGAGTTACTTCTAAGGCCTCACGTGGATTAGTAAATGTATTATGTAAATGCACTTTCTAGTAATGTGTTAACGAACCTACAACAAACCACTATATATTTTGGCTCTGATGGATGTCATAGGAAATTTTGGACAACAAATTCTTAAAATTTGTGTCATATTCCCTAACACCTTCAAACAATCCCTATTAAATATCCTTCTCCATGTTAATGCTTTTCTATTCAAATTCCATAATATGAATTTTAGCAATAAAGGCAGAGTGTAATTCATCATAATCCACTGCTATCTAATGTGGATCATAATTTTTATACCAATTGTGTGCGCATCCTTGAATTTTTCTATAAAATTGACTTTCCTTTCGATCCAGAGATATTATTACCTTATCTCTCCATAACAATTCATACTTATGCACATCCTTCATTACATCTTCCACACCTCTATATTCTAGTAGATGAAGAGATGTCTTAAAGAATATTTGAGGGGTCTGATACTGTGGTCTTTGTAATGGCTGTTGTGGTCCTTTTCCTGGATTGGGGCTAGATCATAAACCTAAGCCTCCACTAGAATTTCCTCCATGGGGTGGATGTCTTGAACCTCCTCGGCCTCCTTCCACAACCTGGGGACCTATGGAAAAAAATTCTTATGTCCGCATGGTAGTACTAAACCGCATGCCAATTGTTTGTCCTATAACTCCACCAATAGTACTAATCCCAATGGATAATCCACCACTACATTATCCTAATGACATACCTACCAAACTAGTTCTAAACAAACTTTTTCCAAGCATGATCTCCTGTTGCATTTTAATTTTTACATCCTTAATCTATTGTGCCTCTTGAGCTAATACCAATATGTTCCTACTTGTATCTCCAACCCAATGTGGTGATATTTGATTACCTTTATGCTCACCTTAACTATGATTATCTTCTATAATAACTTCTAGATTATAATCACCATGCGCAAGGGTTAGGTGGTTAGGTGGTTAGGTTGGGTCAGATGTGCATCCACGGCTCTCAGTATCTCCTCAGACTCACTCTCATTGGATGTCGAGGGGGTCCTTCTACTACACTTCCCTAATATTGGTAAGACATGATCTTATGGTCCCTCACCTTCTATAGGGTTTTTATCTCCTCCACAATTCATCATTCCCCTCAGCCTTGGCACATCTTCCACTTCCCTCTCTTGCACATCATTATACCTAAGCCATATTTCTTCCCTTTCACTTTATTCTACATGGACCAACGTTATCCTTCCCAAACATGCTTTATTGGAAGAATAATGGAATAAGAGCAAGGGTGAATCATTCCTTACAAAATTATTTCAATTTCATATTTCTTACTCAAACCATAAACCAATTAATCATCCATTAATGTATACACTACATCAAATAACATGCATTCAATTAACCATGAAGAAGAGAGAGATAGAGAAAGAGAGATAACACCATAACATAAGATATAAGTGGGAAACCCTCAAGGGGAAGAAACCCCACTGAAACTTATGATTATATTACTCAAATCAAAAGTTTTTTTTGAAGCACCAGCTTCACAAGGATTACGAACCCCTATTTTAGTAGAGCACCAACCCTAACAGGAGCACCAACCCCTAGTTTAGTGAAGCACTAACTCAAGAAAGAGGATACAACCCCATAAAATGATCAATCACCCACTCAACCACTTTTTAAATAATATATTTGATGTCTTTTTGCTTGTCATAACTGATGGATATCACCTCTTCATCTCACACACCTTCGAACCCCTGTTCAAACCTTCACACACACCTAACTCATTTTTCCTCTTTCCTTCTTCACTTTCCTTGACCTCAAACACATGCACGCACACTTTCAAACACTATTCAACCTATCACACACTCACTCAAATTTTAAACTCATCCTTCATACCTATAACACACACTTGCATAGGTCACACCTTTTCCCTCTTAAGAAACTAGTTCAAATTTGAACTCAAACCCTTGTTCTATACCCTTCTCAACTCAAAAACATAAATCATGTTAGTCTCTCTCATTTATTAATACAAATTAAATACATTCCATTAAATTCATCAAATGTTCACATTTTTCCCATATAGGTCGTCCGTGCCCAAAACTATCAGAATTACACAAAACAAGCTCAAAACCCCATCACCTGGATGAGCTAAAACCACAAATGTTAAAACCGTGATTATTAAAGCTCCCAAAATTCACCATATATGTGTAATATGATATAAAACATCAACCATGGTCGTTAATTACCTTTTACCAATCAAACAATTCAAAACACAACACAAAAGGCTCATAATCTTCTCAAAACAGTTGTTTCCAGCACCATGTCTTCACCTTCATGAATCAAACACACTCCAAAACACCTCAAATATGGAATGTAACCACTCTATGGAATCCTTGATACTAATAGATCACATCCATGTATGTTATAGATCATGCAACATCCATACGAGCAGACCACAAAAACTTTCCTCTTTACCAAATCAAGTTGCTAAGAAAGTAATTTTACCAACTCAACTAGTTTTCACCCTTTATGTCACTTAAAAGACCTCTAAATGCCTTAAATAGGAAAAAAATTCATCCCTCTTCACTCTCCAACTGATATCAAGAATAAACTCATGTATCTCATGCCTCATTCACTTCATTATTTCATCCTGAGTAATCCTATCCTAGAAAACCAACAATATTCTTCCTCACAACCTAAACAAGATGAGCCATCATATCTCATAATCATGATAAAACACATATGCCAATAGAAATCAATCTTAATTCTATTTCCAGAACATATTATAACTCCTTCCATCTTTGTGTGTAAATTCTTCAACCAAGACCATCTCTAAACACTTCTTGAAACTACCCATTGACTAGTATTTATAAATAGGGCACACTTTTCCATTTATAAGCATCCCCATGACCTGAAACCATCATGAATATCAAGTATAAATCCCATTTTTAAAAAAAATTCCATTTATTTTTCAACTCCATTAGACATCCTTTTCTCAAATTAAACTTATTCAGAAACAAACATGTTTGAGTGTGGTCCACTCATCACCAAATACACTAACATACCTTTTAGAAACCTAGAGGAGTCTTCTACATCATAAAATAATCGTACAAATTTATTTTTAGAACTTAGGAAGAAATATCTCCTACTGGTTTCAAACTAGGGTTTTGAACTCACAAAAATTTGTTTACCTTCTTAACATTCATTCATAAAAAAGTGGCAATGAAATAACTTCAACATTTTTTTAGAACCTTATTAACTCAATGTAAAAACATCACTGAAAGCCACAAGGTCATGTTGTCACCCAAAAGTTGCACCTTGATAGAGAATGGTGTGTGTACTATCTCTCTCTCCTGTTCACAAAATTGGAACACCTCAAGGTTGTAAGTAACCTGTGACTAAGGTGAACCTCTAGAGAGGGTTGATTCCCTTGTGAATCACATAAAAAATGAAAACTTGACAAGGAAAATGGAAAAGGAATGCGGAAAGTGGTAAATAGAAATGATACACCAAGAATTTAACACATGTATGTAACTCTACACACAGAGAAATAAAATATCCACACACCTGCACAACTCTAAGCTATCTTGTAAAATTAATTCAGAGGTTTAGGAGAAAGGATAGTAGTAGAGGGATTGAAACACTAAAGAAATACAATATTCCTATCAAACATAATGAAAAAATCATAAAAATAGCGATACGAGAGGGAAAATGGATTTTTTTAATTCAGATATGCAAGTACAAAGTTAGGATTACAATAGAAAAACAACCCAAGTATGTTTATGATATGATTTTTACAAAATACATAGTCTTATAAGACTTCTTCTGGTTAAAAATAGATCGTTGCATTTTTATTTAATTCAACTAAATCCCACTTTTACTAGTTGTTATCTATTTTTACCCTCCCCTAGTAAAATAGACAACTTGGGAGGATGTTTTTAAGCACTGGATAGCAATTCATGGAGAAATATGGAATGATATAGATGATATCTCAAGTTTGGGAATAATTACAAGTGATTCAGGAAATTTTCCTAGGTCTTGGGGTCATCCATCAGAAGCAGGATTTCGGGCCTTAAGGAGTGTGTAGTGTGAAAGAGGACCTGAGCTTCAACAGAAGATTTTGATAGCAATGTGAGTAATTATAAGTCCAAAAAAGTTCCTATGGAATTCATTTTCCATGCCCTACATGGTGGAAAAGATAAGACATCTTGAAGCATCATACACTTCCCAAGGTAGTTAATTCTTCTGGCGTATAACTGTAAATCAAGAGAAATAAGGACTCATTTTGAGGTTATAAATTCAAAATTGGATCTTTTGACCACCCCCATTTCATTCATTGGGTTTTTTTCATATGAAATTATATAAAATTTCACCCCAAAACTCATTCGGGGGCTCAAGATATCGCCTTCGAAAGTTGGCCTCTCAGGGTTGGTCTCCTACGTTGGTCGGCTAGGTTAGACGCCTGGGTTCATTAGGTCACATTTGTCAATGAATACAGATAGTTTTAGATGCCCATCACACCCCTCACATTTTCACGACACACAAGTTGGTCAAATCACCAGGTTGGTTGTCCCAGCAGTCGTACAAGTCACATGGTTGGACAGGTCACCAGGTTGGACGGGTACCAAGGTTGGTCAGCCCAACAGATGGATGACCATCAGGTTAGTCAGGTAGCTCATTGTATGGACAAAAATAGACAGTCATCCAACTCCCCTTGGGTTGGATGACTCACAATGTAGAGATGGAAATAGGGGTTGGTTGCCAACCACAATAATGTATGGCCCACATAGCTGGACGGTCGAAGTCATGTGACGCATGGATGGACAGGTCACATGGTTGCGCAGCTAACGAGTCCTAGGTGAGGTGCAAGTAGGTGATAGAATGATAGCTAAAAAATAGTATTAATGCAATATGATGCCCATGTCTTTTTCTAACAAAAGTACCCTCGAGAAGAGAAATTATACAGGTGTCCATACCTCTTTAATGAGGGTGGGTGAAAATTGGAAATTAAAAAACTTAAACCCCTCATTTTTTTGGAGAGATTCTTGGAGCTAGGGAAACTCTTCAAAAAAATTCCCTCTCATTCATTTGAGCTGTAAGCGTTCTCCTGCACCTAGAAAGCATATTTATGCCTCTGAGCATCAATGTAATGGTCTGTGCACCTTATAGAGAAATAAAATCACATTTTGTGGTGTTTTTCAACCCTTTCTCATGATTTGTTGTTTCTTTGTGCCTCTCCATTTCGTATTTGTTTTATGCGTATGTATTTCACATTTGAAGGTGTAAGATGTTATATTGCATGGAGTGCAGATGGAATATGGACTTTGGGTATGTGTCACTATTGTTCTCACCTTGCCCAGCTCTATTTTTCCCTCTTCTTCCTCCCTCAATAGAGTATCTCACCCCTTTTTCTAGTGTAATCACCTCCTTTTTAGTGAAGGATCTCTCTCTCTCTCTCTCTCTCTCTCTCTCTCTCTCTCTCTCTCTCTCTCTCTCTCTCTCTCTCTCTCTCTCTCGTTTGGATAGTTGTAGTTAGGAGTATTTTCTGCATTAGGAGTAGTTTAGCATTAGGATTAGGTAGATGGGCCAGGCTTCTCTGGAGGTCCATCTCAGTTTTACAAGTCCCACAACTTGAAAGGTGGATCCATGTTAGAAAATTACCCCAGATGACCCATTTACACTCAAGACATTCGCGAGGTAATGTAATTTTTCATTAATAGTTTTGGCACGACCTATGGGATAGGTTTGAATCACCTTACCACTTCACTCATCAAGTTTGATGTCCTCTTAGTGAAGTTTTCAGCCTTTGGAGGAACTCTCAAGCATATTTCGTGACTCCATTGATTCAAGCATCCCATCATCTCTGGTTACAGACTTGTTTTTAATGTTTCCTCTCCAGTCATGGCTCTCCAAGGAGATTTCCCATTCCCTCATTTTAGTTCCACTCCTCTTAACTTACAACACTAGAATGTTATCCCCAAGGTGGCCCTAAAGAATATTCCTCTCTTTCATGGAAATGGAGATCAATCCCGTATTGATCACATTCATGATGTTTCCAACCATTGTTCCATTCATACCATCACAAAGGAGAATGTTTGCCTCAAACTTCTAGTAGCATCTCTCAAAGGAAAAGTAAAAAATTGGTACAATAGTTTTACACCAAAATCCCTTTCCACATGGAATCAGATGGGAGAACAACTTCACAACTGGTTCAAGGAGGATGTGGATGTTATTTTCCTCAGACAACATCTCACCAAAATACAGTGGGATCTGATGAGGTTCATCTCGAACTTCAACCTCATATTCACAAGGACCTGGCCCAAATCCCTCAAGAATACATACCCTCATAAGGTATGGCATTCTTGTATTATTTGAGGTCCTTTGATGCTGACTTAGTTGTATTGATTCAGTCTCTAGGGGCAGCAGTCTTCCACTAGCTTTCTCCAATGCATTACAAGTTGAGAAGATTCTCATTCATGCCAAAAAAAGAAAATCCATCCATATTTTTGTAGTCCCTCCGTCACCACCTCAAGTTCTTCCTTTTACTTGTGTAAATATTGAAAAATCCATCATTCCTTGCCAAAATCAGGAATCCCCTTTTCTTCCTTACCCTTCATTTGATGTCTCGCAAGTTTTTCTTTCCTATAGCATTCCTCAATTTGCACCAAGATCCCTCCCATATCCACCCAATGCACTACCCAACTTCCCTAACTCATACACCAATGTCCCTAAGAGTTGTGGTATTTCATATGTTGTCACTACCTTCTACCTAGCTATCACTAAACCAAATTATCCTACAAGGCTAGTAGAGAGGGAAACATGTTATGTTGTCAGAGAAAGGGATTTAGCCATGTAATGCCCTAAATAGGAATGCTTCTTACATAATCGCATAGTTTTTTCAGAGGAAACATATCAACAAAGTAAGGGTTATGTTTTGGAGGGTCATTTGGCCTCCCCAAGTGATCAATTCAGATTTTTTGAGCATCAAGCACCTCTATCCAAGAAAGATATAATGCAACAACTTCCTTCTTACACCTCTCCCTCAACTAGTCTCACCGAATATGGAAATTTTGTATCAATATGATAGTGGTCTGATTCAGATTGGGATGACGAGGAAATTCAATATATGCCAAAGAATGAGCTGAATCAAATAATAGAGCAGGCATGTGAGAAAGAAGCTTAGATTGGCATGTTTGGGGAGGAGAAAGTGTTTTTAAACACTACTGGCACCCAAATCCTTGAGGAGGAACAACTAAAAAGTGAGCAAGATGTTTTTTATAGAGTGCAATGATCCCCATTGCTCTGCTTGTCTAGAAATTTCTGTAATTTTTGTGGAAGAGAAATAAGAGATAGAGAATGAAGAGACCCAAGGAATGTCAGCGGCCATCAAAGTGGAAACATAGTTGTTTGAAGAGGAATAAGAAAGCATGGATAAGACTACAAACAGACATATTCTAGAAGAAGGTCTGCATGAGAGCCCTAGTTGTGGGGCTAAGAAACAAATGAGTGGGTAAATCACAAGAATTAGGCCTTGCCCAATCAAATACCTAGCTTCATTAGAGCAAGGGCTAGAGTTTCCATCATTCATGCTCACTTCAGAGCATGAAGATAATTTTCAATGCACCAAGGTCAACAACAACACCTCCAACCAAATACAGATCATCCAGAGGAGGTATTTTCATTTTTTATTGATACATTGGCCAGATGGGTAGAGGATTTCCCCTATGTCAGTCTTTTATCCATGACCATGTCCATTGTCAAATAGGTTGCATGGTCTATAATGTTGAGGAAATTCAGCTACTTTTCCTCGTCAATTTCAGCATTTGTGTGAAGTTTCCCATCCCTCTAGTTAGAATAGGATATGTAGGCTTACTTTCAGTAGAAGAAGTGTGTATGCACACTCTGCATGTTCCACTTGGGGTGTGTATGACCTTTGTCTTTATGCATAGTTTTTTAGTGGTTGTTGCACTTAGACATTACATCATATTGCTAGGGTGAAATGTGTTATAGTAAAGGGTTCAAAGTGATGGGAAGTAGTTACAGTCTTCAAATAAGTCTAAATGTAGAGAAACTAAATTAGATTGAGGGATAGTTTCCAGTATTTTCATCTCTATGTCTCTCTAGGTTAGTCATAGTTGAGCTCTTATGCCTCTATTTGCATCAACAAATCAATTACAAGGGCATTTATATATTTGGAATTTCAGCTAGGATGTGTTCATGATTGGCTAAAACATGAGGTCCCAAGTACTTCCCAGATTAGATTATAAAATAAAGAGAATTCCAGGTTCAATATAATTTTCCACTCTCATAAAACCTTAATTCAAATAATTTTGTAAATGAGGAGAAAAATTCAAGCAGTGGCAGGTAGTTTTACGTTCAAGCATCATTGTTTTAATGGCTCAAGGGAATAATTCATATTTTAGGATCACTTTGCAAGTGTACCAATATTGACTTCATGCGCAATGGATGCTTCAGGTAACTTCTCACACATCTAGCAGGAACATGTCCCCAAAAGGTCAGCAAAGTTTTATCTATTTTTACCCCTGGTAAATTAGACAACTTGGGAGGATGGTTTTAAGCACTAGAAAGAAATTCATGGATCAATCTAGAATGATATAGTTGATATATCAAGTGTCATAAAAATTACAAGTAATTCAGGGAAGTTTCAGAGGTCTTGGGGCCATCCATCAGAAGCAGGCTTTCGGGCCTTAAGGAGTGTGCAGCGTGAAAGAGGAACTGAGCTTCAAAAAAATATTTTGATATCTATGTGAGGAATTATAAGTCCAAAAAAATTCCTATGGAATTCATTTTCCATGACCTACATGGTGGAAAATATGAGACATCTTGAAGCATCATACACTTCCCAAGGCATTCATTCTTCTGGCGCACAACCGTAAATCCCGAGAAATAAGGAGTCATTTCAAGGTGATGAATTCAAAATTGTATCTTGATACCACCACCATTGGATTTAGTGGGTTGTTTTCATACGAAATCATATATAATTTCACCCCAAAACTCATCTGGGAGCTCAAGATATTGCCTTCGGAAGTTGGCCTCCCGAGGTTGGTCGGCTGGGTTGGACGCCTGGGTTGGTCAGGTAGGTTGCTTAGGTCACATTTTTCAACACGTATGGATAGTTTTAGATTCCTATCGCACCCCTCACACTTTCATGACACACAAGTTGGTCAGATCGCTAGGTTGGTCCTCCCAGCAGTTGTACGGGTCACATGGTTGCACAAGTCACCAGGTGGGGATGGGTACCAAGGTTGGTTGGCCCAACAGATGGATGACCATCAGGTTGGTTAGGTAGCTCATTGTACGGAAAAAAATAGATGGCCATCTAACCCCCCTCAGATTGGACAACCCACAATGTAGAGATGGTGACTGGGATTTGTCGGTGACCACATTAATGTATGACCCACATAGTTGGATGGTCAAAGTCAGGTGACGCAGGGATACATGGGTCATATGGTTGGGTGGCTCATGAGTCTCAGGTGAGGCGCAAGTAGGTGAGTGAGTGACAACTAAAACACCTTTATTAATGCAGTATGGCACCCATGTCATTTTCTGACAAAATTACCCTTGGGAAGCGTAGTATGGGTACCCATACCTATTTAATGAGGGTGGGTGAAAATTGGCTATTAAAAAAATCTAACCCCTTATTTTTTAGGAGACATTCTAGGAGCTAGGGAAACTCTTGGAAAAATTTCCCTCAACTTCATTTTAGCTCTAAGCCTTCTCCTGCGCCTGGCAAGCGTATCCATTCCTCTGAGCATCAATGTAATGGTTTGTGCACCTTATAAAGAAATAAAATCATGTTTTGTGGTGTTTTTTCAAACCTTTCTCTTGATTTTTTGTTTCTTTTTTCCTCTCCATTTCATATTTGTTTTATGTGCATGTATTTCACATATTCAGGTGTAAGATGTTCTGTTTCTTAGAGTGCAGATGGAAGATGGAGTTTTGGTCTGTGTCACTCTTGTTTTGACCTCGCCCAGCTCTATTTTTTCCTCCTCTTCCTCCCTCAGCAAAATATCTCACCCCTTTCTCTAGTGTTATCACCCCCTTTTTAGTGTAGGATTTCCCTCTTCATGCACTTTCTATCTCTTCATCCCCTTGGAATTTTTAGGATAGTGTTAGTTAGGTTTCTTTTTGCATTAGGAGTAGTTTAGCATTAGGATTAGGTAGATGAACTAGGCTTCTCTGGAGGTCCATCTCAATTTTGTAAGTCCCACAACTTGAAAGGTGGATCCATTTTAGCAAAATACCCCGGATGCCCCATTTACACTCAAGAAATTCGCGGGGTAGTGTAATTTTTCATTAACAGTTTTGGCACGCCACGTCAGACAGGTTTGAAGCACCTTACCACTTCACTCATCAAGTTTGATATGCTCTTGGTGAAGGTTTCAGCCTTTGGAGGCACTCTCAAGCATATTTCATGACTCCACTAATTCAAGCATCCCATCATATCTGGTTGTAGACTTGCTTTTAATGTTTCCTCTCCAGTCATGGCTCTCCAAGGAGATTTCCCATTCCCTCATTTTAGTTCCACTCCTCTTAACTTGCAACACTGTAATGTTATCCCCAAGGTGTCCCTAAATAATCCACCTCTCTTTCATGTAAATGGAGATCAATCCGCTATTGATTACATTCAGGATGTTGCTAACCATTGTTCCATTCATACCATCACAGAGGAGAATGTTTTCCTTGGACTTCTAGCTGCATCTCTCAAAGGAAAATAAAAAAATTGGTACAATAGTTTGACACCACAATCCATTTCCACATGGAATTAGCTGGGAGAACAACTTCACAACCGGTTCAAGGAGGATGTAGATTTTAGTTTCCTCATAGAACATCTCACCAAAATATAGCAGGATCCAATGGAGTTCATCTCAGACTTCAACCTCATATTCACAAGGACATGGCCCAAATCCCTCAAGAATACATACCCTCATAAGGTATGGCATTCTTGTATTATTTGAGGTCCTTTGATGCTAACTTAGTTGCATTGATTCAGTCTCTAGGGGGCAGCATTCTTCCACTAGCTTTCTCCATTGCATTACAAGTTGAGAAGATTCTCATTCAAGCTAGAAAAAGAAAATCCATTCATATTTTTGTAGTCCCTCCATCACCACCTCAAGTTCTTCCTTCTCCTTGTGTAAATATTGAAAAATCCATCATTCCTTGCCAAAATGAGGAAGCCCCTTTTCTTCCTTACCCTTCATTTGACGTCTCAGAAGTGTTTCATTCCCATATCATTCCCCAATTTGCACCAAGATCCCTCCCATATCCACCCAATGCACTACCCAACTTCCCTAACTCATACACCAATGTCCCTAGGAGTTGTGGTATTTCATATGTTGTCACTAACTTCTACCCAGCTATCACTAAACCAAATGATCCTACAAGGCTAGTAGAGAGGGAAACATGTTATGTTGTTTGAGAAAGGGATATGGCCATGTAATGCCCCAAATAGGAATGCTTCATATAGAATCGTGTAGTTGTTTCAGAGGTAACATATCAAGAGAGTAAGGATTATGTTTTGGAGGGTCATTTAGCCTCCCCAAGTGATCAATTTGGATATGTTGAGCATCAAGCACCTCTATCCAAGCAAGAGATAATGCAACATCTCCCTTTTTACACCTCTTCTTCAACTAGTCTCACTGAAGATGGAAATTTTGTATCGATAAGAGATTGGTCTTATTAAGATTGGGAGGATGAGGAAATTCAAGATATGCCAAAGAAGGAGTTGAATCAAATAATAGAGAAGCTAGGTGAGAATGAATCTCATATTGGAAAGTTTGGGGAGGATAAAGTGTTTTTAAATACTACTAGCACCCAAAGTCTCGAGGAGGAACAATTACAAATTGAGAAAGAGTTTTTTACAAAGTGCAATGATCCTCATTGCTCTGCTTATCTAGAACTTGCTGCACTTTTGGTGGAAGAGAAACAGGAGAAAGAGGATGAAGAGACCCAAGGAATTTTAGTGGCCATCAAAGTGGAAATAGAGTTATTTGAAGAGGCACAAGAAATCATGGATCATCCTACAAACATCCATATTTAGGAAGAAGGTCTGCATGAGAGCCCTAATTGTGGGGTTGAGTAACAAATGAATGGGAAAATCACAAAAATCAGACCTTTCCCAATAAAATACTTAGCTTCATTGGAGCAGGGGCTAGATTTTTCATCGTTCATGCTCACTTCAGAGCATGAAGATGATTTTCAATGCACCAAGGGTCAACAACAACACCTCCATCTAAATATAGATCAGTCAGAGGAGGTATTTTCTTTATTTTTTTATACCTTAGCCAAATGGGTGGAGGATTGCCCTTATGTCATCCTTTCATCCATGACCATACCCATTGTCAAATTGTTGCGTGGTAAATAATTTTGACGAAAGGAAACTACTTTTCCTTGTTTGTTTCAGGGTTCATGTAAAGTTTCCCATCCCTCTGGTTAGAATAGAATAGGTAGGCTTGCTTTCAATAGAAGAAGTGTGTATGCACACTCTGCATGTTCCACTTGAGGTGTGTATGATCTTTGTATTTATACATAGTTTTTTTGTGGTTTCTTCTCTTGGACTATACATCATATTACTAGGGAGAAATGTGTTATAGTAAAGGGTTCAAAGTGATGGGAAATAGTTTCAATCTTCAAGTAAATCTAAATGCAGACCAACTAAATCAGATTTAGGGATAGTTTCTAATATTTTCATCTCTATTTCTATCTAGGTCAGTCACAGTTGAGCTCTTATGCCTCTATTTGCATCAAGAAATTGACTGCGGGGCCATTTATACCTTTGGCATTTCGGCCAAGGTGTGTTCATGATCAGATACAACATGATGTCCCAAGTAATTCCTAGATCATATTGCAGAGGAAAGAGAATTCCAGGTACAATACAATTTTCCTTTCTCACAAAACCTTAATTCATATAATTTTCTAAATGAGAGGGAAAATCCGAGCAGTGGCACAAAGTTTTAGGTTCAAGCATCAGTGTTTTAATGGATCAAGGGAAGAATTCAGATTTTAGGATCACTTTGAAGGTGTACTAATACTGACTCCATGCCCAATGGATGCTTTAGCTAACTAGTCACACATCTAACAGGTAGATGTCCCCAAGAGGTTGTTAAATTGTTATCTATTTTTACCTCCTGGTAAAATACACAACTTGGGAGGATGGTTTTGAGCATTGGACAAAAAATTATTGAGAAATCTAGAATGATACATCTAAGATCTCAATTTTGGGAAGAATTAAGAGTGATTCAGGGAAGTTTTGTAGGTCTTGGGGCCATCCATCAGAAGCATGATTTTGGGCCTTAAGGAGTGTGCAGCATCAAAGAGGACCTGAGCTTTAATGGAAGATTTTGATAGCTGTGTAAGGAACTATAAGTATAAAAAGTTCTTATGGAAGTCATTTTCCATTCCCTACATGGTGGAAAAGACAAGACATCTTGAAGCATCATACACTTCCCAAGGTAGTTCATTCTTCTAGCACACAACCGAAAAATCCCGAGAAATAAGGAGTCATATCAAGGTAATAATCTAAAAATTAGATCTTTATACCACCACCATTAGATTCAGTGGGTCATTTTCATATGAAATCATATAAATTTTTACCCCAAAACTCATCTGGGAGCTCAATATATTTCCTTCGGAAGTTGGCTTCTCGGGGTTGGTCGGCTGGGTTGGTTGGATGGGTTGGTCAGCTGGGTTGGTCGATTAGGTTGGAAGCCTGGGTTGGACACCTGGGTTGGTCAGGTAGGTTGATCAAGTTACATTTTTTGACATCTATAGACTATTTTAGATGCCTGTTACATCCCTCACATTTTCATGACACACAAGTTGGTCAGATCGCTAGGTTGGTTGTCCCAGCAGTCGTATGGGTTACATGGTTGGATGGGTCACTAGGTTGGATGGGTACTAAGGTTGGTCGGCCCAACGGATGGACAACCATTAGGTTGTTGGGGTAGCTCATTTTATAGATAGAAATAGATGTCTTCCAAACCACCCTTGGGTTGGACGACCCACAATGTAGAGATGGCTATCGGGGTTGGTCGGTGGCCATAGTAATGTACAGCCCACATAGTTGGACAGCATCCAACCCCCCATGGTTGGATAGTCAAATTCAGGTGATGCATGGATGGATGGGTCACATGTTCTGGAAGCTCAAAAATCCTAGGTGAGGCGCAAGTAGGTGAGAAAATAATAGCTAAAGTATCAGTATTAATGCAGTATGGTGTCCATGTCTTTTTCTAACAAAAGTACCGTTGGGAATCGAAATTGTATGGGTGCCTATACCTCTTTAATAAGGGTAGGTGAAAATTGGCTATAAAAATAAATTTAACCCCTCATTTTTGGGGAGACATTCTGGGAGCTAGGGAAATTCTTGAAAAAAATTCCCTCAACTTCATTTGAGTTGTAAGCCTTCTCCTGCGTCTAGCAAGCATATTCATGCCTCTGAGCATCAATGTAATGGTCTGTGCAGCTTATAGAGAAATAAAATCATGCTTTGTGGTGTTTTTTCAACCTTTTCATATGAATTATTGTTTCTTTTTGCCTCTCCATTTCATATTTGTTTTCTGTGCATGTATTTCACATATTCAGGTGTAAGATGTTGTGTTTCATGGAGTGTAGAAGGAAGATGGAGTTTGGGTTTGTGTCACTATTATTCTGACCTCACCCAGCTCTATTTTTTCCTCCTCTTCCTCCCTCAACAAAGTATCTCTCCCCTTTTTCTGGTGTTATCACCCCCTTTTTAGTGTAGGATTTCCCTCTTCATGTACTTTCTCTCTCTTCATCCCCTTGGCATTGTTAGGATAATTGTAGTTAGGCGTCTTTTCTGCATTAAGAGTAGTTTAGCATTAGGATTAGGTACAAGATTCATCCTTCTCTTGAGGTCCATCTCAGTTTCACAAGTCCCACAACTTGAAAGGTGGATCCATGTTAAAAAAACTACCTTGGATGCCCCATTCAAACTCAGGCCATTCAAGGGGTGTTGTAATTTTGTATTAACACTGCCCTGGTTGCACCATACCCATAGAATTCAGCAACTTACATGATTTCTAATTAATTTATTTCCCATGCATGGGTTGCTACACCAAAACTATAGGTTGGTTGTTCCTTTTATTTTTTTATTTTTTATTTTCCTTTGTGGCAGACCCTGTACACAGCAATTACTTTAATTAATTAAAACTCCTTCACCTTTTTACAGCAACTTTTTTATCTTATCTATTTTTTTTCTCGTCTACCTTTTGTCTTATCCTCATGCTCTTTGGCACATACTTCAGGGACAACATGCATGTATACTTTATTTTAATTTTATTTCTTTCCTTATGTTGTTATTACAAACTCATACTATGACTAGCAGTTGATAAATTTAGTAAATTTATCCTTCTCCTTTTAGCGTCATGCATATTTGGAGCAGCACTTGCCAAATTCAACAAAAGTAAAGCTATCTTTAGCAAGTTTTATTTTAGTCAAATGTTATTTTTGGCTCGTCTATTTTAATCACCTTCATCTTTAGCCAAATATATTTTTAGCACTTCGCTAATTTTAGCCAATTTTATTTTTAGCAAATTATACAAATACTTTTTTAGCCATGTTATTTTTAGCAAACATAATTTTTAGTAAATTTTATTTTTAGAAAATGTTCTAAAAATAGCCAATCCTTTGCATGAAAAATACATTAACATGTCCCATGTAAAGCACACAATTCATGATGATCATCTGAAGGTGTAATTCGAGCTAGAAAACACCCTTTCTTGGACCTTATTTCACATAAAACATCATAACTTGCAAAATCCTCTTCAGAATGACTCCAAATTTTTCTCACCCCTCTAGGACACCTATTACATCATCATCATGTATCAAATATGTCTCCATCTTCTCATCCCATCTCATTTTCATGACTGGCCCTTGAGATTTTGCATGGTTTAGGTTGGGTTCAATTGAAATATCACTGTAATAACATGAAATGCCTCCAAAAGGTCTTAACAACCATAATACAACATGATACACTTACATGTATGCATCCATGAGCTCACATGTCTCCACAACTCAACCTTGTGCCTCCAAACATCCATACCTGGTCTAGATAAGCACTTGAATCTTGGTCTTCAACTTATACCTACACCCTAAAACTTATGTGAGTTCCTAAAAAATACCAAAACATGATCTCCATGTTGTTACCATGTTCCTCAAACCATAAATTAACTCAGACCACATTTCTCCATCACCTAGGATAGCTAGGTCACAAGATCGGGCTTGCTAGACCAAGCCAGCCACACTGAAACACCTCACACCATCATGGAAACCTTTGAATCTCCATGTCACCATCATATTGAGAATCCTCTGACTCTACTCCATCATCCTATTTTTCATTAATGGAACTTTACATCAATGACAACACCTAGAACACAACATGCCAATAATCTCCCCCTTTTTCATTGATGGAAAACCTCATGAACCTCTCCCCCTTATTACATTAATGACAAAAAATACCTATAATTTCATGATCTTCACATATTTCAGCTTCATATGT
Organism: Taxus chinensis; assembly: GCA_019776745.2. Classification (NCBI taxonomy): domain Eukaryota; kingdom Viridiplantae; phylum Streptophyta; class Pinopsida; order Cupressales; family Taxaceae; genus Taxus; species Taxus chinensis. Next base: position 248,755,428 of record CM034151.1, on the reverse strand, counting down.
TCACCTCTTGGTTGGAAACATAAACAAAAGTCTTCATACTAGCTCACAAACTAGTAAATTCTCACAAAATTCTAATTTCGACCACTTTTAAAGCATTTATGATTGTACTCCGCCTAAGAAAGAGCATACACATCACCTATTCATTCTAATTAAACTTTATTTGAATCCAACAAGATAATTCTTACCTTATTTTGAATGATTTCAATCATCAATCCTCCATCCAAGCATGTGAGAATTGATATGTCTAACTAATACTTCTATTTTTCCTTCTTCCTAACCATGAAAACGTTGTAGCGTACCTAGACTTGATGCATACACCATGTCAACATGCCAAAAATTATACAAATGGGCTATACTTATCTACTGACCTTCATTCTTGAGATATTTCAACTTGTCAAGACTTAAACTTGACTAGTCTCTACCATATCTTATCTTCATATCACCTTGAAGACTGAAATCCCTGAACTAATCCTTTAGTACAATTTGATCTATCTTTGAAAATACCTAGGAGCACACTTACACAAAAACATTGTTTCTCATATCTCCTCCTGGACTTATAACTCCCTTCTCTAGATTAAAAACACAAAAAATAAGTTCATTATCTTACTTGCAATCCATAAAAGAAACTCAAAACTTTAACCCAGCTCTAAAGCACTTTTTCAATGATTTAGGTCTTATATCCATGTTATCATTCTCTTCATGAGTCAAGAGAACTCTTTAATTTGAAATGGTATTGAATATCATAAAATAATTTCCTTACATACCTTGTAGCCATATAGAACACATTTTAGAGATACAAATCATATTCCCCCTATCTTGGAGATCTCTATAAACATGTATCTCACTAGCTTCTTGCTTTCACAGGCTTGCTGAATCTTGTTTAAAGAGTAATAGTCATTCAAAAACAATAAATCAATCAAATGGATCTTGTAACATTCTTAACTCTACCCAATCATCTTTCATAAAACTTTTTTCATGATCTTGAGCACAAAACCTCATTGCACTGCCTTAGATACCACCTACAGACCTATAGGATAATAATTTTCTCTTCACATAGTCTTGACACAGTCATCTTAGAATGGATCCTTACCTGTAATATTCTATACACACTAGAAATCTTCTTATATCTTGTTATATGAGTCCTCTAAACATCGTATGCACATAGAAAGGAGACAAATGTAGCTCCCCATGTCTTGATGAACTAGTCAAAATTGTAACATACCTTCTTTTGTCCACCATGGAATTTGTTATTCCTAGAAGCATATATCGATCCTTTAAGATAGAAAACAACCTATACTCTGCCCATGTTACTTTCTAAATCTTTTTGATCACTTGGGGAACTTAGATAAATTTCGTAAAACACTCATTTTTCTAAATATACCTACTCAAACCTATCTTGAATCACTATAGAAACTTTGTCACAATAAAAAAAAGCATATCATAGTACTTTCTTCACACTTCAACTTTGAAGACTCATGCAAGCTTCATTTACGTATATTGACATCCAAATGGATAATATAAATGGCTCCCCCTGAATCATTATCTTTATTCAAACTTATAACTATCGTGTATATATGCCAAATCACCACCTACATTACTATGCACCTTATCATTTTATATTTTAATCAAATCTTATCTTTACATGAGCATTGTCATTGTCTTGAGCTTGTGAACACCTAGTAGTTACCTAAATCTCTTTCATTATCAACTCAAACTCTTTTTTAATATTCTTAAGAACTAAAAAAATAGCTGAGATGATGCCAACTTACCCTTCACACCTGAAGTAGTTCAAATCAAACATGTGTGCTCAATGTACCCTATTACCTCATACTATTCTTCACTATGATCCAACATTTGAATGAAATATATCATATAGATCACTCTCCTTTTTTCATGACACTATCTCAGATCTTGGATATTCATGCACAAGCATTAAGAATTCATAGAGCTCATCAAAAGACAACATATAGGCATGTGATAAGTCATTTAAACTTCAAACATTTTACCTTGTCACTCCGAGAGTGTAGAAATAGAAAACATCACACATTTTTGAGCTTCCAAAATTTCTCTTGATTCTTGCACAGTTTTATGACTTTATGCTTGATAAGCTTGTTGAAGCATCATGATAACCTTTATTCAATTTCTACTTCTCCATACTATACACACAAACTAGTAGGTCTACTATATGAGAGAATCACACATGAATTTTGATGTATCCACTTTTATCAGGATACCTTACTAGTTCTGAGTACCCATTTGGTCACTTTATCACCTCCATCAACCTTGAAGTATGTTACTACAGGAAATTTACCCAACTTGTAATTTTACTTCTAACAATTAGGTCTTCTTACTCTTTAATATCAAATCTGAGGACTATCATGGATTAAAAAAACTCTGACTACTTCTAGGTATGAAACCATTTGATTCTCCAAGTACTCCCTGTTAATATTATTTGTTACAAACTGTTTCCTTCAATCAAATCATTTACTCCTGCAAACATGAATTTTCCATCATACTGCTTCTTATGATTTCCTAGGACCTAGTCAAGTTAGAAATAATTCAAAATGGACAAATTTTTCTTTCAAGGTTTCAAATTTTTCCACCAACACTGTATCAATATCTTCTAATTCCTTGATCACTCTTAGTTTGTTTAATAAGCATAAACATCACTTGTTTTCTTGAATCCTCCTTCGTTTTCACTCATCATCCTTAAAGAAATATTCCACAAACCTCCTTAATATGATGGTATGATCAAGGCATCATATTCGATGACTCATTTCATCTTCAATTATCCTTTGTGAAGCATAAACAATATTTTATCCATTTGACACATGACACAATGATACTGAAACCAATATGTAGACCTATACAACTCTTGATGACCAAATCAAACTTCATAATGAATATGCATGCTCTATGATACTTGATCACTTTCATCAACCTTTGATACTATTACACATCTTCACACACTTCATACATTCTTATATATTCTTGATATAGGAAATAAATATTATGAAAATCCTATGACACAACAATTTTGACTCAGAAATGAATTATCATGGTGAAATAGACTTTTATACCTTCCACCATCTTTAGTCACTGAAAGAGAACAATAAATGACTCTACACGTAGATATCATAGTTCAGCAGACATGCTTTGAGGCAACAACATGACCCTTACACAAGAATAATTCATTTCAAAATTTAAACACATCATGATAAGGCAAACACAGACTTGAGAACACAGTCATACATGCTCAGAGACAACAATACAATGACCTAATTATCTTCACATATTCAACAATCAAATAGGACCTCAAAACATGCTTATAAACTTAAGACAAGATACCTTGACACCTTGGAGGAGATACACATAAACCTAGACATCTCCCCCTTTCTTTAATGCTTCATATGAATCAATATACCCTTAAGAAGCCTAGTAGAGGCATATAACACCATGAGTAATCTAGAAGAAATACTTGAAAATGTCCCAAGCCTTCTTGGATACTTGAAAATCACCTTCACCTCCTTGCTTCTAATTTTTTCTCTAAGAAACAAGTTTTTTTGCATCAAGAATAGCTCTTGAAGAACCAGCATTGTTTCTTCTAGGCTCCTATATATTTCTTTGACTGCTAGCATGCATCCTAGACCTCTAAAATCTTATTTCTTACACTTTATGGCCTTGAAAACTCTTTTTATTCCTTGAGTAACCATAGTGAAACTCTATAGAAACATGACCAAGTTCATTACAATTTAAACACACCACTAAACTCTTCCCTTTATAGCCCTCATCTTAACTATGTGGATCATTCAAATAAAAACTAGCAATATGGCCTCTTTCATAGCAATTATAGCACACAACATTCTTCGCTTTCTCACTCCTATTGTCTCTCCATGGATAATCATCTCTAGCATACCTCTTACACTCCTTTTCCCTATCACCAAATCCATTAAAAGTAAAATAATAACCATTGAAATATCTTTCATACCTTAAGGCATTAGGTTACCTAATAGGATCAATATTCTCCTTATACTTGATGAAGATGTATTTCTTTCCATCCTTGGTACTTGGTCCTTCACCATACTTTCTTAGAACACTATCCTATAGCTTCATTTATTTACATTTATGGTCCCCTTTGAAACCCAAACTAGCTCTATCACCTACTGATTTTTGACTGCTAAGAAGAACATCAAGGTCCTTGGTGCTATTCTCAAATCTATGAAATTATATTTACTTGTTGATTGCATCAGAAAACTATTTCTAAATATTGGTCCCTCATTCTTCCTTATATTGCAGATTTAGAGTCATAGTACTCATTTGCATCTATATATTTCTCACTTTCTCATCAATGTTTTATGTAATAGCTTAATGCTTCTCCTCTAGGTCATGAATCTTTGCCTCATATTCTTTGACTTGAGATGTTGATTTCTTATTATTATTTTTAGCATGCTTCAATTCTAATTGGACACATACTAATTCACTCTCTATGTCATCTTCTTCTTCTTCAAAATCTTTTTCAGAATTTGATATGAAATCATCCAACAATGTAGAACCACCCCTAGTAGATTTCATGGCATCTTTTGTAATAAATAAGACCTCATTACCTAAATCTTTGTGATGAGATTCAGACTCAAAATTTGAACCATCCCTCTCACTGGTTTCTTCAGACGTATATAACTCTTCCTATTATCTTGCTACTTACCTTGTTTAAGGTGTTAGATTGGGAAACAACATGAATCTAGTGCCATTTCTGGGGACTTAATTTTATCACTTTGTTTATGATACCGTTGTTGGGGTTATTGAATCATAAATTGAAGGTTTATCAAAGATTTATATAAAAGTATCTAAGTTCTATTGAAGATTCCCCAAATTTTAGGAGTGAAATGGTCCTTACATGACATATTTTTTCATCAATAAAACCATTTACGGATGACTCCATTAGATATCTAAGCACAATGTTTTAGAAGGGTTTATCTGTTGGTTGTTTTCTAGTCTCAAATATCTATGGTACTTGTTGGAATATAAATAGGTTTTAGAAGGTTTTATTAGATATTATCTATTTTATATTCTCAAAGAAGTATTTAGTGCATTCTTAAGGTTGATTTTTCATTTCTAGAGTGTAAATATTTACTGTCGAATCCATCCTAGGTTTTGGGTTGGACTAATGTTATATTATTTGTTCTATTTTGATAGTATTCCTACATTTACAAAAATGGAAGGAATAAGATCATCATCTAAATCAGATATTGCTAAGAAACTTCTTCATAAGTTGAATTCCTATAATGAAGAAGGAAGTAAGATGTTAAAGAATGGTTCAATTCATTACCTTGTGGTTTAATTGACTCTTGGGAAGAAATGAAAAATGCCTTCAAGATTCAATATGCTGATAGGACTGACCGCACATTCCTCTTGTCTAAATTAGAAAATATAAAGAAAAACACCAATGAGTGTGTGTAATATTTCAACAGAAGATTCAATAATCATTTGACAAGGTTGCTAACTAGTTTGAGACCCAATGATGAATCTTGTTCAATCAAATATTCTGATGCATTTGACAAGAAAATAACCTATTATTTCAGGGATAATAATCCTATCAGTCTTAGAAAATAATTTACCATGGCCAACTAAATATTAAATAACATTAATACTACTGGTAAACCTCTAAAAATGGAAGGGGTAAAACTTTTCAATCCTGAAAAACCAAAAGCAAGTAAATATATTGATTTGGAAGATGTGGTCAAGACCTTGGAAGGATCAGTAACGAAAAGCACCTAAAAATTAGAAAAGAGTGAGAAGGGGTTTTCTTATCATCCCCATAATCAACATCAAAATCAAAATCTACACCAATATCTTTAATGTTAGAAAATGAAGACTTAGTAAGCAGTAAGGAATAAGTCAAAAATATCACCTTTAAATCTTTCTCCATAGCTAGAAACCTCTTTCATAATTGTTTCAACAAGATTCATACCTCATTACTTCTTTTGAGAGATGAGTTCCTTCAAAAAGCTTAGAGAAGACATCGTGCATCATATAGGGCACTAAAATACAATGAATTCAACGTAATCCCATATCTCCATCACTTTCTCATTTGTATTTTATTCAATCCTTAAGATCCTTTTGCTCTTCTTTGGTATATTATGTTTGATGACTATATTATCCTTTTATCCCTCTGTACATTGTATTCATGTAAAACATACATTATTTTATTGGATTATATGATTTTACACAAGCATGGAAAACATACCTCCTTGTAGATCAAAACCGGGCTTGATTGATTTAAATTTAACTTTCTTAATCAAATTTACATGATTAGGCTTCTTAACATCCTTGATTGAACTTTATTCCTCTTTAAATGTCCTTGGCATCCATACTTGACTTTACAAGTATCAACTTTTTTTACCTTCCTTGATGGCTCAGAATGAAAATATATTGCAATATGACTAGGATTTTGACATTTCTAGAAAACCACATTACTCATATCTCTTGAAATACTCTCGAAGAACCTTCTTCCACATTCTCTTTCCCTATGACCAAAACCATTACAACTATAACAATAACCATGAAAACTTGTATACCTCATAACATTTGGATACCCGATGGAGTTTGAATTTTCATTTCCCTTGGGATAAACCCTCTTGACATTGACACCTTCATTTTTTCCTTCTTTGAAACTAGGGCTTGCTTCTTGCCTTGCATTTTTAGGATATTTTTCATATCCATTAAAACTAAGACCTGATTTGTCACTAGATGACTTTTGATTTCTCAATATAGCATCTAGAGAAATTTTACTCTTCTCAAACATTTAAAAGGTCTTCAACCTACTATATAATTGCTCCAACTCTAATTTTAAAGTCCTTGTACCTAATTCATACATGATGGATTCATCTTCTCTATCTTTTAGGGCTTCTACCTCTTCCTTGAGCTTGCTACATTCATCATCCCTACCTTATAGAGCTATTGTTACTATTCCAACTTGAGATTCCAACTCTTTGATGATTTGATCATGCTCAACACTCATACAACTGATCTATTCTTTATATCCCTTGATCAAGAACTCCAAACCTCAATTCTTATTTCTTTGACACATCAATTTTGATTGAGCCTTAGATGACTTCTCATTATCTCTCTCTAACTTTCCCTTTTTTTTCTTGAAAGGATCACCTCAAGCTTGTTAAGCTTGCTTCAAAGGCCCTACTTTGATACCAATTTTTGGAAGCACAATCACTGGGGGTGAATAAGTGAGAATTAACACATTCAATCATTTAAACTTCAACCATTCATCATATCAACCATTCACCACTAATCATGCATTCAAGAACCATAACAAAAAATGATAAAAGAAGAACACATTAACACATGGACATAAGATATAAGTGGGAAACCGTTAAGGGGAAGAAAACCCACTGAAACAAAAAATTATTATATCCATGTTTCAAATTTATTTGAGCACCAACTCAACAAGGATCACTAACCACAAAGGTTTAGTGAGGCACCAACCCCACAAGGAGCATCAAACCCTATTTTAGTATAGCACCAACCCTACAAGGAGGAACCAACCCCCAAAAATGACTAAACACCAACAAAAACCATCTAAAATGTTTTTCATATCTGATTTATTTCTCATAGAACTAATGATGACTCAATGAATCTCGCTTCTCCTTATATCACTCTCAAAACACCTCTCTAGCCTTCCTTGCACACATGCTTCTTCTTCAAGTTGATTTCAACATCTTCCCTAGCTTGCTTATACCTGATCTCTCTCTAGAACAACATCAAAACATCATTTCCCTATTACATGTGCTGCGTCATTTTCTTTATTTTATGGCTTTGAGGTGATTTTACCACTTTAATTTAAAATTCCATCACTTCATGTATCTCTTAAAGACTTCATCATTGATGAGGGCTATCGATAAAACCATTTAGCATAATTAGAATTATTAGATGAAAAAAAATTGATAACTCTCAATAACCATCATGTCTATCAAGAGCTCATCAATGAGCGTATAAGAACATGTAAAATAACGTGACTTTAAACAAGGTGATCTCATTCTCAAATAAAATCAAAATGTCACTACTATAAAAAGGAGTAAACGTGGAAAGTATGCCCCTAACTGGATCAATCTATACATTATCATTCACAAGTATGGGTTGGAAGTGTATTGTTTAGCCTCCCTTGATGGAAAACTTTAAAAGTAACCTATAAGTTCCATGCACTTATGGCCTTTCTATTGTTAACATCTTCACTATCATGATAGTAGTCACATCAAATAAATTCTTTCACCACCAACCACTCATCTTATCATTGTAATGATTTGAAAGTATGTGGTTTTCCGTCACTATCCTCGAAACCTCAAATATGAGCACCATGGCTTTGTTCATTGCATCTTTCATATGGACAAGTTCCTCCTTAGCAGGAACCCCATAGTCATTACATCTATCCACCTTATATATCAACCAAATACATGTCATGGGGCACACATGTGTAGTTTTTTTAGACATATCTTCCCCTCCTCAAAATGGTTTATTAAGGGTTTTCCCTCAGCTTAAATAAAGTTAACAATATATAAAAATGCATCTTATCAAAATAAATCGACTGATCCCTCAAATGATAACTATCAAAAATCAAAATTATATTATCAAAAAGAAAATAAGACTAATCCCTTGAATGACAACTTCGTGTTACCGATCCATCGAAGGAATGTTATCCAAAGAAAAAGTCAAAAAGTTAAAATTTTAGACCAGTCCCTCAAAGGATGACTACCTATGTAAATATTATTCTTGCATCGACCAACCTTCAAAAGGTCAAATATCAAAAAAAAATCCTAGGAAATCTTCCCACATCAATCAGATTTCCCATCAAAGAAAACTCCCTGCATTGATCAGTTTGCATCAAAAATAAAATGTATAGTTGGGGAATCTCCCTATGAAACCATTGACAGGAGAACATATTATCCCATGCAACCTACATACGTTAACTCTTCCCATGTCCTAAGAAGGCACACTTTTCACTTCCATCTATATACAAGATCATATGTGTGACTACCTATTATTATTTGTATGTTAACTTTTGTTATCAAGGCCAAAAGTGTAGATTTCCTTCACCATATTTATTCCCATCACATATGCATCAAATCCATTGTAAAATTAATCACTCCATTTTTATTCTTATTAAAAAGTTAAAATATGTTTTTATACACATTTTTGTCACAATAATCCTAACAAATCACATATAAACACCATCACTCATCAAAAATCAATGTCTATGCATCCACAAAATATCAACACCCATTAAACATCCATCAATACCAAATATAATCATAAAAAAAATCACATCACATGGACATAATAATCAATACATGGATCATGAATCAAAATCATCATCGTCATATATATAATCATGTCAGAATATCTATGTACATCATGTGGAGTCTCAAAATCTTCGTTTATCAAAATTTATACATAGAATATAGTCTTCATAAAAGAGCCATATACATCAAAATACATCATATATATCTAGTAAAATGGACACCCAAAAAGAAATCACTAACACGAATAATACTCCATTGAGCATCTTGACCACCCTAAGCTCCCTCCACATGGGCCTACACCCACCTACCTCCTCCATCTGGCTTAACTTTCCCCCATGCAATAAATTCCCTCTTTGACTATGTAGTAAATGTCGCAGTCACATCGGCATCACCTATAGGAACCTGATATCCATGCTCATCAATACCCATGGATCCCTCCTCATCAATCATAAAATAATGTCCCCCCACCACTTCCTTGGGAGTATCCATATCCCCATCATCTCGTCTATACAATATTGGATCCTCTGGCACATCTTATATCATACCAAATTGTCACCTAGCGTGGCTGAACCTAATAAGCACCCACTCCCCTCCTTCGCGACCATATATCCATAAGCCTTGTTGAGTGGCATTCAACTGATTCTCTTGAACCTCCCACACTAGAAATCTAAGGTAGGGCCTCCATCTCACATCCCCCACCTGTAATCATGCAAATATGTCTCTATAATGCTCCTCACTTCGTAATCCTTCATACTCCATGCATTCAAATTCCATCTCATTAAATTGGTTGATCTCCCCACCATATCAACAGCTTCCCATGGTAAACCATGAGGACAAGCCACGGGATTATGCTCAAAGTCCCAACACTGTAACAAGAAATCAATATCAATCCAAAACCTCCTCTAGATCATCCATGCACATAGTTCCCTATAAGTATGTGCTAGTAAATTAGGGGTCCATGCAAAGAATTTTCTATGCTCCATCATCTCTAACACTACACTCATCGACATCCAAGGGAACCAACCTCCACCATAGTCGAGAAAATAAAAACATGAAATCCCCATCATCATCATAGTAATGCGATCATGACCATCTCTCTTCAAAAAATATAAATTATGATAATAAAAAACCACTTGTTGTAAACCCTACACCATTTGTATCATCCCCATATAATCTCCTCATGATATCCACCCCTATCAGTATTCATAAATGCAATAAATGTCATCTCCATGCACTAGCAATATAGTGATCCTCTGAACATTCTCTAGGGTGATAGTCATCTCACCTGTAAGTAACCAAAAAGTACATGTGGTAGGATCCCACCTCTCCATCAATGCTACTAACAATCATTGGTTTCTACGGATGCATCTATATTAATGCATCCCCATAAAATCCATATCGTCTACATGTGACCAATCATCATCTGACATATATTCTCTCACTTCCCCTATATCATTGGAATCATATCTCTAATAGTCAAATCAACCTTCACCTGCATTAACAAAACACAAAAACATGGATTAGAATAAGTCTCCATCATAATTTTATCAAATTTATGCCAACATCAATTGTTATTGATTCAGCATGAATTTCTAGAAATCCATCAAAATCACTAGGGATCCATCCAAATCACCAACAATCTATCAAAATTGTCAATGGTTTTAGAGATTTCAAAAGCATGCCCTTGTATGGACATTAAAGATAAAAAATTAAAATAAATAAATAAAAACACACAAAACGATAAAAATAAGTACATACCTTTGTCTGGGTGGGCCTCCTCTGGCATTCATATGGTCCTACAACTTCCATTGTTCACTTATCACTCATTAATCACTTAAGCAGCTCTCTAAAACCCACAAATCAAAAATGAAAATTTTTCTAAGAAAATGGACTATTTATATAAGCTACACAGGAATCGCCGGTAATTCTGGCTAATAACTGACAGTCCACCTTAATCACCTTTGATTCATCTAAATCAATTTTGATCCCAAATTTTCTATCACAAACCATCAATTTTCAATACCAAAAATTATTTCCAGCCACATTATTTCATCTCTCAAAAATTTGCCTCATTTTGAGGACTCAAAAACTTGTCATCCATCATAGGAATCATTTTATGATCATGACACAAATAAGCCATATGTCTATAGGCCATAAACCCTTTGCTTCCCCTATCACTTGGCTACAAAATATTGTATCTATCCCTAGGAATCATATGTCTATAGGACACAAACCCCTTGGTTCCCTTATCACTTGATTCTATGGAGGTATCCATCTTGTTTTGATACCTTATATTAGGGAAAATTAAACGAAACACATGTCAAACCTATCAAATTAACTCAATCAAACTAGTGACCCTTACACTACATTGAAATCACCCCCAGTTTGAGGGTGATCATCCATCCAAACATAAATCAGGTTATCTCACATTGTTTTTGTCCAATAGTTCAATCGTCACAAACTACTAGACAAAATGGGGCAAATGTAGACACCATATTTATGTCAATCCACCCATTTCATCTTATACACACATTATTTAATATAAAACCTATCATTATGTCATTATCCTAAGTTACACTCTCTTTATCTAGTAAAACAATTTGATACTCTCATAAATTACCATTTACTCATCCTAAACTACCTCAACCTCTTAAAAACCATTTAAAACCCTCAAAACCTCTCAAACATATTTTATCCTAACATCCTAACCACCCCAGCTCATCCATTACCTCCTCCCAACCATAACAATATCTCGGATCATCGGCCATCCTAACCAATCGCTAGCAATTATAAATAGGAGTTTTTTCTCCTTTCTTAGGGATCTTCACAAATATTTTTCTCACTCTTTCTCTTTTATTTATATTCAAAAATGAATCTAATTCATTCCATATATCATCAAGGACCTGAATCAACTTTGAGCTCTCACAAACACATCATTTGGATAGTATTTTTATCAATTATCTCTCAGGAAGCTCAACAACCTCTCATCAAATTCAATCAACTCAATTTGATGTTTAGAGGCATCTTTCAACCTACGTTCACATTAAAAGGTATTCATTTATCACTATTCTATTGTTTAGTCCTTTTTAAAACATCAAAAATGATTAAAATATTCATTTAAAGGTTATGTGTTTCGATTTTATCAAATTCATCATTTGTATAGTAATCATCGATGATTTCATGAATCATCCATGATTATGTCCAATCGCTAGGTATTCCCTTGAATTTCCAGCAATCCCTGTCAATTTACATACTTTAATTAATTCATCAATTTATTATCAATTTTTATCAATCTTTTGAATTTAACTTGTCCTCTATAAGCATGGCTTTACTTTATATGACAAACCTAGCCAGTCTCATCCTATTACTAGCATCTACAGCCTACTTATAGTCCAACAACCCTTCTCCTACGAACAATACAACATCCTTCACGAGTTGAAATTATTTGAAATACAATTTTCCACCAACATAGAAGACATCGACAATTAGATTGAGTTTATCCATGACATTCAACAAGAGATAGAAGAAGTTTGGCATGACTAATTCAAGTTTGTTCAGATTACATCCACCCTCACTTAGGCCACCTTTGAAGCTACACAGGAATTTCCCTTCGATCTTGAGTTCTATAGCATCTTATCCATTATCTATCTATCTTTTTCATTTGCATATCTTTATCAATCTACTTAATTGTATCAAAGTGAGATAACATCCTCCAAAAAATTCCTTTGGGATTCTCTGAATTGGCCTTTTCCAAGTAGCTCATTTATCCATCTATCTAATATTTTTCATTTAGTGTATCTTATTTGTAGGTTTCTTCTTCTGTGAAGGAAGAAGGATATTTTATCTATCAGCATCGACATCCATCATCGTGGGTATCAGTAAACCCCATCATATTCTAAGGTTAGTTTTTTTTTGTTATTTCATTGTATTAAGTTAAATTTGGAAGTCAAAAAATCTCTGGTAAAAATAGTTTGTCATTCGGAAATGGTTTGAATGAGATGCTAGAAAGATAGATTGTGAAGCACAGAGCATGAAATGTAGGATGAGGTGTCATTAAACTTATATTTATACCCTCACCATTCAAGTATGAACCATGAGACTAGAGTGCATCATAGGGTAGTGACGATACAAGTTGTGTACGATATATGAGAAATACTAGATATAAAACATTGAGCGTGATAGTATAAATGAGAGACACCTAATAATGTTAGAGGGGGGAGAATCAGCGTAATGTCCCTGAAGTGTATGAATACGATAAATATATCTGATAAAAGTGAAGGGAAATGGTCCTTTGCCTGATGTTTGAGGTGATAAAGGTGTGTGATCATGCTCTAAAGGTAGCAGTGTGTAACACCTATATTACACTTCATCAAACTAAGGGAAAAAAATTTATATATACCAACTCATTAATTATAGTTAATGTCTTCACTGATTTTAACACGCAGTAATTAAAATCTAGGATACAAGAGTTTTTAAATCCCTTAAGTTTTCTTAGGCTGAAATGAGTATCATCATTTACTACAACCTTTGAATTAATCCAGCATTAATTAATGTTCAGAATTCATCTAGACAATCAATGATAATTGTGTGTAACTACAAGGGTCTACAGATTCTTCTTGATCCCCCTCAAACACTCTTAACGAGCCAATATACCCAGTATATAATTTGTGTAAGCCTTATTATGGGATGAGAGAACTTATGAGTCTTCTTATAATCCTTCAGAAGTCACTACTGTAACACACATTTGAATCTCGACACCAAAAAATAAGACCTGGTAAACTAATAATGCATTTAGTTACATGTACTACTATGGCCATAGTTATTTGGTATTGTGTTAGTAAGCCAGTTTTGAGACTGAACACAAGCCTATGAAACCTATATTCCCTTCACCACACAATCGTCTCAACATAGTCATCAGGATTCGTTTCCATTGATTAAATAATTAAATTCAATTCTAAATTCATAGTAACTATGACTCACCATTCTCACAAGGAAATCCTTCCATTGCCACCTTAGGATCCCTATGGGAATGATAGTGACCATGAAATGAATTATGTCATTACATCCTCACTACCCTTCCTGTAGCCATCCTAAGTTGGTACATGTAGGATACCTTTGATAGAATGATAAGACATAACGTCTAATCTTTGTTTACATTTTTACTTAATCAACAAAGTTAAGTTTAAATTTTATTGCAATGATATGTTGTTAATAACAAGTTGTTGCATCCCTTTACAAGAGAGAGTCTTAGTAACATGCTAGGATACTATCTACCATTGGTAACTCTCACCTTACATGTCATATTTTGGAAGTGTTAAGGATTTAACTTATCATGATATACTTTTATTTATAGTTTCATTCACATAGAATTAATTGTTTTATACGAATAGTTCTCCCAAATCATAGTTGGTCATCTTCAACCATTCATAAAACATATTATCTTAATATGGTGCACCATTGATATGACCATTATATATATATATATATATATATATATCACCATGATCAATATTGTACCTTACATGTCATAGATGCTTATGTTTATCCACTTGGATATGATAATTCAATAATGATTCTTATGCCTGAATCATTAGCTTAATAATTAATCATTGTTGAAATAATTCAACACTTAATTAGGCATCATTGTGGCTTGTCATGGGTCATCATATCGTTAATTTTGTTCAAACCATACATACTTTCCCAAATCTAATGAGCTAATTTTCAATATGATGTCCCTCTAACTAGTATGTTATTTGATTATTTACTACCGGTCATAAGACAACATATATGTCACTTATATATACCCATAAACCATTTCAAAATGTACAAGTTTAATCCAGGTGAGCTAACAGAACAACATACCACATAAGTGTTTATATCCATTTTAATATCTGTATGTTTGTTTGGTATTGTAATGGTGTAGTATTGCAGTAACACTACCTCGTGACTACATGCTTCTATTTATTTAAATTAGTTGCTCACATTATAGATGTATTTGACACAATTAAGCACTTGTAATTCTAGTGAGGATTTTATATCTCAAAATAATAATCCTTAAGACAATTAAATTAATTTCCAATAGATTCTGATTGCACTTCTCGATGAGATACATAAATCAATCATGACGAATTGATAACAAAAATGGTTTACCTTATTTTAAATGGGAAACTATATGCCTCAATCATTAAATAGTGTTTGTAATAGATTTAGCAATGAATTCAAGGACATTTTTCATTCTAGGATTACTTCACATAACGGATGGAATAATGCATTCCTTGATGAATCTAAAATGAACGCAAATATATTTTTCCATCTCTTTAAGAGATCCTAATCTCATATCAACTCAAAGTTCACAACCAGATTGCAAATAAATTATTTAAGCAAGGGTAGTCAATTCAAGTTGAAATTGGGAAGAGAGAGATATCTAAATCATTTACCAATGATTTGGGAAGGTTTTCTCAATTCCATTAAAACACAAAAATAGTATATCACTAAAAATTACAACAACCTTAAACTAATATAAAAACTAGAAGAGAGTTTTGACCCAATATATTTCCAACATCGATTATGGATACTATAACCATTTCCACAACCATCTGAAACATGAAATATAATAAATTTCCTTTTCAAAAAAGACTTCATTTTCTAGTAGGTCATTATTATTTGCAGGTAATATCCATCACAAACAATCCACGATTATAGGAACTAATCCATACTCAGATCATTTTTTACCAATAATAAATCATTTATAAAATACCCTTTTTTGAATAGAGAGCATTTTGAAGCCATATACATTAATTTAACCATCATCTAGTAAGAAACTCAACCTAGAATTGGAACAGTAGAATTTTTAAATCAATCGTATTAACATTGTAGACACCTAAATTCCGCTTTTGCAATCTTATTTCCAAATGCACACAAATCACTCTCATTTTTACCATTTCTTTTATAATTAGTGATTGTCACTAATTAACTAATGTTTCTTACCCTTTTGGGTATTTAAAAACTCTTTGTTGATTACCTAACCACTTTTGCATTCAGGATGCCACTTTACGACACATCATAAGTCAAAATCCTATTCCAAACAGACAATTAGCAATTATTAGCTAATTAGGCCTATTTTACCCTTGTTTTGGTCAATATAGCCTATTATTGGCTCAAACCCCTCTTCTAACCATTCAAAATCATCTCATTTCCTTCCACAACATCTCAAAATGCTTCAAAAGCTTATCCTAGCCTCTTAATTGGTCCCAATTGGTCAATTAAGCCATCTTATAGGTTAATCCCTTGTTAATTCACTAATCATGATTAGCAAGTCTTAATCTAATTTGTACTTTTAGTCCCACATGCACCAATTTGCACTACTTTTTTACAATATAAAGCATAAATAGGACTAAGGTACACCATCAAATTTTACACCATGTTTTGATTAACATTATTACATAATACATGTAATCTCATGAGCCTTACTTCCCTAGTAGGATTATTTTTTCAATCTTTACAACCAATATTTGTATTACTTAATAAGGGAATAGCTAATATGGTCTTATATCTATGAAATCAGTGAGATCCCTTTAGCATGTATGAAGTTACAACTACCACAATTTGATTTCCCTCCTAGATCTAATTAGGTCTTTTATAGGTAGTAAATCATACATAGTAAGCATGCTTAGATGTTAGATGTTAGTTTCATTTTATCTCCATTGTTATGTTATTAAGATTTGATCTTGATTTTTCATTCCTTAGCTTAGGTAATTATCTTTATAATATGTGGTGTTAGTCTTGTTTAATTATTTAATTTGTACTTCAAATTTTGGGTGTTATCATTTAGCATGTCTGGTGGGAGAAACCCCATTTGCATTTCATTTATAACACTCTTAACATAGTTTCAAAGTTTTTAGTTTCAAGATTTCTAGTTAGTTTCAAGCTTTCTAGTTTAGTTTCAAGTTTTCTATAATAGATTCAAGCTTTCTAGATTAGATTTTCAAGCTTTGTAGTTATATTCAAAGTTTTGGTTTTTGCTAACCCTCTTTTTTTTTCATTAGTTATTTAATTGTTAGGTTTTATAACTAGTTTTCTAGTAGTTGTTTTGTTTTTGTCTTCGTTATAGGATATAAGGAGGTGAAGCGCTGTTAAAATTGCATCAAAATGTTAAAGTTTTGAGCTTTTCATATTTTTCAAGTCAAAGCCTGTATTTTGACGACCTACAAGATGGTGTGTGCATGTGCTTCACTAGATGCACCTGCACTCAAAATTTTGTGCCTATGCATTATTGGCATGCATGTGCTTTACCGGATGTGCCTACGCCTCACTAGACATGCTTTTGCATCATTGATTTTTTGATCCTCTGTGTAATAATATGTGCTCTTGCTTCAAAGTGTGTTATGGCACCTCACTGGTCACACTTGTGCAATATTGACTATGGGATTTTGACAGAGGTGCCCATGTGCATAACTATATGTATTTTTGTTTTAAGGGATGCGCTCATGATCTATAAGATGTGCTACTGCATTAGGAGGTGCGTTGGCGCACTCAGGTAAAAGTTGTCTTAAAGTTCAAAGCTTCTACTTTTGGTTTTTAGTGCTTCTGTCATTTTCCATGGGTTTTTAGCTAAATTTACCATCAATTTTCTTATTTATAGTAGGATTTCTAACAAAATTTACTTAAGGTTTGGTGAATGTATTTATTTCTATGTTTTGTATGAGTTTGGTATAGGGTTGTGTATGCTCTTCTCTTACACTTTGTGTGATCTTGAGAATCAAAATCAGCTTTAAACCTTCTTTTTCTAACTTTAGAGTAAGTGGGAAATATTTTTATTCATTTGTATGCTTGAGGAAATGAAATTTTACTTTGGCATCTTTCCTTGATTTTATTTCATTTAGTAAACAACGAAAACTAAGGTTTTTATATGCTCTTCTCTTGCACCTAGTGTGATCTTGAGAATCAAAAGCAACATTAGTTTCATTCACTAAGAAGCACTTAGATTTATTGGGAAAAAAACTTTACATGCTTTGATATGGTTCTTTGATTTATAAGCTTTATAATTGTTATATAGTTATGTTTCTTGTTGTGTATTCTCTTCTATTGCACCTAGTGTGATCTTGAGAATTAAAAACAACACCTAACCCTATTTTTATGATATTTTGAATCTTTTGAACTACTAATCATTTATGTGAAGGACCTAACAATTTATAAAGAAAGGAGAGTCTAAACAAACCTCTAATTTTTTACATGTGTTACAGGTTGCAAAACATTGTTCTCAAACCAAATTTCCTAATCCAAAAGATAAGAAAAAACCACCAACACACAATTCATGACATTTTATTGCAAGTTTTGGTTAAGAGCTATGGCTCATCCTTTAAACAAGGACATAAACCCTTTTCCATAAGCCTTAAGATATAACAATGGGGTTGGTCCTAGGAATCCCGAAGTAGTTCATGTAAGAGGGAACCATGTGAATGAAACGGGAAAAGTATTCCACACTACCTAATTGACTAGTATTCCTTGAAAGTTTAGAGTCGAGACTATTTCCATTATGACTCCAGTGATAATACAACTGAACACACTAGTTTCTCATTGTATTCGAAGGGGATAAATTAAATTCGAGATACTCCTTGGGAAACCTTGGCAAACCAATCTCATAGAGATAGATCTGTGACACCTATTTGAGTGAACTCATACAAAGCTTGCCGGATTGGAGCTAATTTTTTCTTAGATATAATATTTGAGCACCATCACAAAGTAATAAATTTGTTAGATTCAAACTCTTTTTATTCAAACAAGGGAAATAATATCTTAAATTTGAAACCACGTGAGTCTTCATGATGAAACTTACATAGTGTTACTTTTTCATAGTTTTTCACTTGCCCTAAGGAAAGGTGAAACTTTCTCAAAGTTACACTTAGTTTATTTCATCCCCATTTTGGTCTAGTCCTTTGTTTTCTTGTTTTCCATTTGGGACAGGAAGAATACATACTTACGTAGTGCTATTGATTGATTCTGTCCACCACTTTGGCACCCATTTACATTCATCCTTGCTTGAGACTGGATGGTAAACTTTGAAAGCATGTTGGTACATATTTTTATCTTGGTAGCCATTTTCTCAATACCCATAATCGATATTTCATATTGTAGCTAGGGTTTTATCATTGTCTTCCTTTGAGTTGTTGCGTTGCCTGCATTGTAGCCATACAATTAGGATACTTGCATTTTGTTTCCATTGTGAAACTTGATCTAAGTCTTCATATTGTATCGTTACGTTTCTCACATACATAATAATTTCTTGATATACTTAGGCTTATTTTTTGGTCTTAACATTGTCTTGATATTTTGAAAGTGTTTAGGTTGCCTTGTTAGCATTGTGATAACATTATTTTGATACTAGGAATCGTGTTTTTCTACAAATCCTGATTGACATGTCTAAATAGTGTCGTTACGCTACTTGCATTAGTAACTTCCATTTTTCAAAGACTTGGATTTTGTTAGTATCTAAAACTACTTTAGTATACCTTGTTGGGAGATCACGGCAATACATTCTTAGTGTTTAGGTCTTTTTTATTTCAAACTTGACCTCAATAGTGATATTATTTTGTTCTTGTAAATATCCATGATTTAATCAAATAAAAAATAAAACATTGCAAAATAAAATAATAAAACTAGATATATTGTAATTCATTCAAGGCAAATTCCCAATGGAGAGATTACATATAAATAGCTCAATGAACTCTTATAAGTAAGGATTCAAGGCTAATCTCTAAGTCCTCTCAATATCCCAAATATATCTCAACTATGAGTTGTGCATTATAACTGTTTTGCACACTCATATATTATTTTATGAATATTAAAAACTATTACTAATAAATAACCCAAACCACTCCTAAGTGTTCACACTATGAACAATATTTCTGTAACAGTTGTCACTATTGGTGTTACACCTATCTTGAGAATGTAGGGAGTAAATTATTGTTGTGACTAGATTAAATTCTTTTGTTTTTTGTCTCTTCCTAGATACTTCTTGTAATACATTACCTTGTTAGTATATAATTCTTTAATTTTTGGTATCCTTAGGTTCATATTGATCCTTTGGATTCGTGACCATTTATTGTTTGGTATTCTTTGTAATGATTTGATGTCATTATGCTGCTTGGTTTATCCTAGGGCCCATGTTTACCAAATGTCTAACTAGTTTCTATTTTGTTGTCCAAATTAACATGGGACTTCCTTCCAATTGAAGGAGTTCACTCACACTATCTTAGTCTAGACATTTGTATCCCACAAATGCCAACAATGACCAACTATTGTGAGTTTCCTAATGTGTACGAAACTAAGGAATCAAAGTTTTGGCATTCCCATCAAAGGATACCCATCATGGCTAAGCCTCATTTGGTTCTTCACATTAGAGAACCCATTCAGGTACCCTATTCCCCACCTTCATCTCATAGTCAGCGGTATAGTGTGGAAACTTCTTATCCAAATTATTATTTAGACTCCCCCACTCTTCTTTTAATTCCAATCCAAAATTTTCTTCTGATTCTTTGGATTCACCTCGATCTTCTAAATATTATCATCATAGCTATTCACCTCATGCAAGTCTTAAGTCAGATTCACCCCTTTCTTCACAAGACTCCTCTTATCAATTGTCTAAATGACATATTCCTCCTTTGAAGATTTGTGTGACTCCAAGATCCATCAATCAAAAATCTAATGTGGTTTTTGAGTCACATTCCTCCCTTGCTTTGTAGGGCCTCCCTTATTCTCTTCCTCGACAACCTCTTCCTCCATTGAAGATCTGGGAAAATCCAAATTCTTCTAAATCGACACCCACGTTGCATTCTTCTAAGTCAACACCCACGTCTAACCTTCTAATTCAAATCCTATGTTGTAATCTTCTAAGTTACCTCCCATGTCACAATCATCCAAGTCAACCCCTACGTTGCAATACCTTACTTAGATGATTGATCATATTGATCTACTCACAATATTTCATCTTCTAGGCAAACTAATTCCATCGCATCTCAAAATTACACCTAAATATACTCGCGAGACATAAATATAAGTCTACTTTGTCTCTCAATTCATTTTCTTTTATCAATCAGAATCCAATCCCTTTTCATCCCCTGAGTCATTTTGATCATACCTTATTATATATTCATCCATCTTCTAAATATTGGTGTTTGCATCCATATCAAACCATTCATAAGAAATGATGTGCGAAGATATATTGTCAACCCATTATCCAATTCCTTTATGGACACAATAAGGTCAAGCCTTCCCCTCATCAAAAATCTTCTCAATCTTCCACACCAATTGGACCCATTTTTTCTAGTCAACCTCTCATGGTTGAAGAACAAAGACCCATGTTGATCGATTTATTTTAGAAAGAAGGATAGATCACATAAATCATAGAGTCATGCGATGACATTATCCTATAAGATCACACGTAAAAATTCTCTTTAGTGATACATTCGTGTATTGCGGGGAAGAGGTTGATTACATTTTTCAGAACATAGAGGAAGACCCTAGGATCATCACACTTGAACCTCCTCTTATTCTTTTTTCTTCACATTCTTCATTGTGTGATGACATTCTTGGGTTTGAAATTGATCCAATACCTATCTTCTCATTACCCAATCATTATTTTGCTATCAATATTCATATGTTGCAATCTCACCTTAGGTCACTACTTGGTATCTCATCGTCTACTTCTATATGTGGGCCACTTCCAATAATCCCTTCATTATCTATGTACGTCTCACCTCTCACTAGCCCATTTTATTTTATACTAGGGGCACATCATAGAGACCCCTCATCTTCTATCTTAGGGTCACATCCTAGTATCCCATCATCTTCCATATATGGGACACATCTTGGTATCCCATCCTCTTTTATACTTGGTGCATGTCTCAGTATCTCATCATCTTCTATATATGGGACACATCCTGGTAGCCCATCTTCTATACTTTGGGCACGTCCTAGTAGCTCCTCATCTTCCATATATGGGACACCACCAGGTGGTCCTTCATCTCGAATCTTATGGCCACATCTTTATCTTCAGTTTATGGGACACCTTTGAGTAGCCCATCCTCCTCAATTCTTGGACTGTACCCTTTCATGTTCATCACATTATCCTTATATTAAATATTTTGGTAAGCCCACTGTCATTGCTCACATCAAGTCTAAACATCCACTTTCTTCTCGCAATTCTCAGGATCAAACAAGTCACGTATTAGCTTATAGGAAACCTAAAAAAAATCTTTATCAAGCTAAGATTAAAAATTCCAAGAGCTCCAAATCTCACAACAATTCAAACAATTATAAAGGTCAAAATCAAGCACGATTCAAAAATTCACATCAACAAAACCATCAAGTATGGTGCAAAGTGCATAAAAATTTGTATAGGGAACTCAACCTCCCACATATGAAATCCATGTTTCAATACAAATCACAGTCATTTTTTGAGTATGAACTCACCACGATCATCAAAATTGGAGATAATCTGACTCTTGATCAGAAAACACGCTTAATCTCCCTTATCAAGTAAATCGCAAACATTTTTGTTGGACCTTATCACGTTTAGTGACCTTGTCAATATCACCTTTTCAAAAAAGGCAAAATACAAAAAAAATGAGAAAACATTTCAAAAAATAAAAGGTAAATGAACACACATTTCAATTAGGTATTACATACACAAGGATGTTTTTTCTTCCCTTCCTTGTTATTCTTCTATAATTCTTCCTACCATTTTCATCCCTTTGGTGATATTTTGGTTAGCCAATTCACACGCATTTTGTGACATTTATATCTATGGTATATGTTTGGCCTTGTTCTTTCATCACCTTGATAAAGTAAAGAACGACTGACCTCTTAGAAATTCTATCACAATATACATCTAATAAACTTGTTGCAAAGAAATTTTGGGTGTATTTGTTTACACTAGCCAATGTCTTTATCCCAATCACTTCCACCTCCTTCCATCAATCCATCAGTGGTTATTAACCCCTTGTCAAACAAGAGAGCTGAAATAAGATCTTAGAAATAAAAAAATCAATCAAATCAAAAACTCAAAGCTAAAATCAAAAAGCAAATTAATATATAACTCTCTCTTTAGGTGTTTCCAATAATATCTATCAAATTAATGGATGCCTGAATGATAGTAGAGAAATGTTTTGATTAGAATCAAATACATCTCCATTAGGGCTATGGACGTCTGGTTGGCTATGGAGTAATGTACGACTCTCCTTCCACAATCCATTCACAAAAAAAAAATCAACTTTGAAAAATAAATCATTCCTACACATTGGCTAGGGTGTCTTCACTTGTTGTCTATCAAATATTCCCTTCAAGAGGTAATAAATTTCCATTTGAACCCACTGGATCTCGATGAGAAAAAAGTATTAGTATGTTACCAAGTGTCTTTTTTTAGACCTTGTTCAAAATCTTACTTTATTCTATATCTTATATCATGATTTGTGTCTTTGGCTAATCACTTCTTCATCACGAGGCTTCTAAGCTACCTTCATTCACATTTGATATTCTTATGCTTCATTCAGAACATCCATGTGTATAAGGTTATATTTTTCCATGTTTGCAGAAACCTTTTTCCCCTTCACAAAAACAATCTTCTACTTCTTTCTATCATGTGCTTCTTGGCCATCTTACGTTGGGGGCATCCTTGCTCTTTCCTAGCACATCATTGGGTTACGTTCATCATCATGATTGAGCCTATCCATGTTGGCCCTAATCTGACTTCTGCACATGAAGAGTTTTCCTTTTATGTTCCCATCTAATGTTTAGGGAATTTTTACATCTTCACTTTCTTGCACATGCATGTGGTATTATGCCCTTGTACATCCCATTTGTCGCTAAGGGCATCCACATTTCTTCATTTTCCCGTACATAGTTTCAGAAAACTTCTAGAAAATCACAAAAAATTTCAAATATGTTTCAAAAACCAAAAAAATCCAAATATGTTAGATGAAAAACCCAAACAAATTGGTAAAAACATAATTAAAAACCCAAAACATTTGGTAAAATCACCAAAAATCCAAAAAAATCTAATAATTCTAAAAAAATTCAAAAAATTGTTAAACAACATGCAAGCAGTTGAAGCATGTATCAAATGCATTGTCCTCGAACATAAAAAAATTTCCTAAAAAACATCTTTCTTAGGTTATTACGTGTTCTTGTCTCAAACAACTTACAGATCATTGTGATCTACCTCCATTAACAAAGTTGGCTTACTTACTATGTACATACTCCCATGCAATAGTGAGTTGTCAGAGGTTGTGTTGTTGTGCATGGATGCTTCCCATGGAACTACTTGTGTCCTTTGTTATTCTCCTCGCATGTATCCTTTCTTGGGACACCATTTTAAACCCATTTCATTATAACACGAACATTCAAGAATCTAATCTTGATAACAAAAACATTGGTACAACTGTCTTGAACGTTATTTTTTTTATTATATGTGAGTGTGCTTGTTTCTCTATTAGGTTAGATGGTTTACTTTCTCATATTTCATTGCATTATGTATGTTGCATGGAGTTACATTTTTACGCAATGAGCAAATGTTAATATTATAGCTTTTCATGTTATCTTACACTTTTGTTTATTTCAATAAAGGCTGATGATTTAGATCATAGGGGAAAAATGATGAAACTTAGTTGCTTATTGAAATATTAGGATAGTCCTACCTTCTCCATTATCATTTCTTATCACTACTAATTTCTCTTCCAAAACACCTGGGGCAATAAACAATCATGTTTATTCCCGTCCTATTTCTTCTATTCATTTCTATCAAGTTTTCAATCGTCGATTGACTTCTTCTATCACCCCATTGACAATCGAGGGGGCATCCTTAATCCTACTATTTTTTCTTTAAAAACTTACTTTTTGATGCTTATCTACTATATTTGAAGTGAAGTCACTTATTTCATCTCAAACAGGGGCAAATGTAGACACCTAAATTCTGCTTTTGTAATCTTATTGCCAAACGCACATAAATCACTCTCATTCTTACCATTTCCATTATAATTAGTGATTTTTGTTAACTAACTAATGTTTCTTACCATTTTGGTTAATTAACAATTCTTCATTGATTACCTAACCACTTTCACATTCAGGATGCCACTTTACGACACATCGTAAGTCGAAATCCTCTTCCAAACAGACAATTAACAAGTATTAGCTAATTAGGCCTATTTTACCCTTGTTTTGTTCAATATACCCTATTATTGGCTCAAACCCCTCTTCCAACCATTCAAAATCACCCCATTTCCCTCCACAACATCTCAAAAGGCTTCAAAATCTTATTCTAGCCTCTTAATTGGTCCCAATTGGTCAATTAAGCCATCTTATAGATTAATTCCTTATTAATTAACTAATCATGATTAGCAAGTCTTAATCTACTTTGTACTTTTATTCCCACATGCACCAATTTACACTACTTTCTTACAATAGAAATCATAATAATGACTAAAGTACACCATCCGATTTTACACCATGTTTTGATTAGCATTATTACATAATACATGTAATCTCATGAGCCTCACTTCCCTACTAGGATTATTTGCTCAATATTTCCTCCCAATATTTGTATTGGTTAATAAGGGAATAGATAATATGGTCTTGTAGCCATGAAATTAGTGATATCCCTTCACCATGTATGAAGTTGCAACAACCACAATTTGATTTCACTCCTAGATCTAATTAGGTATTTTATAGGTAGTAAATCATACATAGTAAGCATGCTTAGATGTTCTATGTTAATTTCATTTTATCTCCATTGTTATGATATTAATATTTGATCTTGATGATTCATTCCTTAGCTTAGGTAATTAGATTTAGACTATGTGGTGTTAGTCTTGTTTAATTAGTTAATTTGCACTTCAAGTTTGGTTGTTATCAAACATAATCCTTTATTTTCCCAAATTCGAGCAAGAGGGGGAAACTAACCATTATTTCATATTTTAAGCATTCAGAAACAGATTCCTACAGCATGCACACATAAGGGAGGAATAAACAATTTTTTAAATACCCATCTCCCATATATGTTTTTGCCGCATGCAATGTTTTTTACTACTATAAGCAAATACAAAATGCAAAAAAAACACCCATAATTTGGTAAACATTTTGAGCCCAGTTTAAAACTCGTGAAAACAACCATAAAATAACATACCCATCGATTTTTATAAAAAAAATCAGATTTCCCATCATATTTTACTGAAATAACTTCATATTTCCTAAAATTGAAGCTATAATAGAAAACCATTACTATATTTTATCATTTCAAAGCAAAACAATAGATTTTGAGTAAAATAACCATGCCTGAGTAAAATACACCCTTTTCCCAATTTTCCTTCTTCATTTACCAGCACAAATTAGTAAAATAATTGTTGTTGAGCAAAAAAGATTCCTTCCACAAGTTCTACACCCAAAACTCCCCCAAGTAGATCATTGTTGATCCTTAAATAATTTTAAAATATTTTCATGTCATACTTTACCATATTTCTTTCCTTCAACTTCAAATTGTAGAGAAAAATAGCTTTGGCCAAGAGAATGTGAATATGAAAGAGGGCTTGCATTTGTTTAGATTGTCTTACAATTTTTCCCCAAAATCAAGGAGTTTTTGCTAAGGCAATTAAATGTTATTTATTTATGTTTGACTTCTTTATCTCCCACCTAAATCTCCAACCTTCACATGCCATGCATAGTTTCTATTACTTACATAGCTTTAGCTTTATTAATCATTATCTATTTTTAAATTTTATCACATAACCCTTACATGAATGGTGATTATATGAGATAACTTTCATTATTACAATATGCATGGCGATTGTGCTCATGTATTAGTTAGCTATGCAAATAGAATTGAAACT
Source organism: Taxus chinensis (assembly GCA_019776745.2). Lineage (NCBI taxonomy): Eukaryota > Viridiplantae > Streptophyta > Pinopsida > Cupressales > Taxaceae > Taxus > Taxus chinensis. Next base: position 248,728,244 of record CM034151.1, on the reverse strand, counting down.
AACACCTAGTATTCCCAAAACAAAGCTAAACTAAACAAGAACCATCATGATAATAGCTAAACAAGAGTAAATATCAACATTATGCATTATAACTTTGAATGTAAACTCAAACTAACATGCTAAACATTTATCCTCTACTCTTTGAAAGATAAAACAAGGAATGAACCTGTGTAGATCCTTTAGCTATCAAAATGTGATAGTTTGTTTGATCCCAAGGGTTCGAGAATGGATCTCAATCAAGACTTGTCTACAAGACCTTCTTTATCTTCTTCATATGACTTAATAACTTGGATGTATTAATGCAATATGAAGATGCCTAGCTCCTCTAATTAAATTCCTATAGTTTAGGTTATAAGCATACAAAGGTGTAAGTAGAAAGGTTAGAGGAGGGTTCATTTTATAACCCAATGGTTTGGAAGGGCTTTGCATCCTATTACATGTGGGACAAAATCAAAGCAAGATTAGTTAGGCTAAGCACACTTTAAGTTTGTTTTAGAAGAGATTAATATTTGATTAGTGATCTATGGGAATTAAGGGGGGTGCATTACTTAATCAAAAGTGATCAACTAATAGATAGAAGTATCTTATAGAAGCATTTGAGAAGAAAATCAATATGATCTAAGCCATAAGGGGAGTTTAATCAATTAAATGATGACCTATTGACTAGATAGAAGAGATAACTAATTAATTAAGAATAATTAATTAATCTGAATAGAAAGGGAATATTAATTAACAAGAGGTCGTTAATCATTGATTTGAGCGATAGAAGGGATAATCAATTGTGGTAATGTAATAAATTAGTAGCAGTAGAAGATAAATGGTGCATTGTTGAGGATATGTCATCAATTTGTGGGAAAGGGTATAGTTAGCACAATTTAAGCATTTAAATTTCTTGATCCAAATTACAAGTTTCTACATTTTCCCCTCTTTGGGGTGGCGTAAGTGATGCCACTTCAAAGATAGTAGACAAGTACAAACACATAAATTTTGAAGAGAGAAGAAAAATTAGTGGAGAAAGGAATGCCCCCTCGACTATCAATGGGGCGATGAAAAGAGGCTAATCGATGATTGAAAAGAAGAAAATGGATAGAAGAAAAGGGGAGGGGCAGGACACCACAGGTGAATTAGAAGAATGGTGTTGAAGATGAATGAAATAGAAGAGGAATGAAGATGGAAAGAAAAGAGAAAGCTTTCATCCAGTGTATTGAAACAACTTTAGTGTCATCAAAAGCCAAAGATCTACATCATCGGTCCTTATTAAAAATATAAACATACGAAAAAGCATAGAATGACATGAAAATCCATAATACAACGCAATTGTTCATTTCTGAAAACACCAACTCAATGCAACATACAGAATGTAATGCAGTATGAGAATTAAACAAGCTCATCTAATAGGGAAACAAGTACAAATGCACATATTCAAACCAACAATGGTCAAGACTATTGTATAATTGTTTTGTTATCAAGATGAAGATCCCAAATGTTCATGATTAACGACAAGGGTTAAAATGGTGCCCCAAGAAAGGATACATGTAAGGGTAGTTGATGAATGACACAAGGTCCAGTGATAAAGCTTTGTGTGTGAAAAAACAGTACCAGGCAACTGGATGTGCCCCAGAGTACAAACGAATCAAGCAAGCTAGCTTTCTAGGTCGTTGTAGATCCAGGTGATCTGTAAGTCATTTGTTTTGAAAATACATGAAAAATTCAACAAGATATGGAATAAATACCATGCATGTGACACAAATTTTAGTTGTGTATAGTATTTTTACCCATTTTGTAGCTTTTTTAATTTTTATAATTTTAAGGTTTTTTGGATTGATTTTTCTTAAAAAAATTGAATTTATGTGATTTTACAATGTTTAGATATTTGAGATTTTTTATGTTTGTTGGAAGAAATGAGAAGGTGGAGACTCGCTTGAAAGCAAGAAAATGCCCCACTAAGAAGAAATGGGTGCCAGGTGGCAAACATATGCCCCGATGCAGTGAAAATGAGTCAAAAATAATTATTTAATAGAAATAATTATTACGATAGTGAATAGAAGAAAGAAGAACGAAAAATATCACCTAGAAGCAAGAAAACTACCCCATGGAGAAGAAAAGAGCGCTAGGTGGCAAATAATGCCCCAGCAGAGCAGAAAATTATTTTAAAATAATTATTTAATAAAAATAACTATTATATCGGGTAGAAGAAGTGTTAGAGTGACTACGGAAGTCAAAATGTGCCCCAAGGGCATCATAGAAGGTTAAAATAGCTTGATATACCCTAGCTGGGGGTGTAAACCATTGCAAATAGTTAATTTGTTACGGAGTGCTGCCAAAATTTACCGCGAGTGATAGCGAGATGACAGAAGTTCAAAGGAAATGGAGGCGAGCCTACAAAGTTCAGGAGTACAGCCGAGAGGAGGGTGACACATTGTTTATGAGTGCTTAAACCCTTCTTTTCAAATATCACATTTATTATCATTTATTAGGAGTAGTTAGGCATCAAAACATGTATACATGCACCCTAGGGGTGCGTAAGCACTCATGGGGGTGCATACATGTCACATGTATGTGTATGGCGTGCATGCGTACATATCAAAAAATTTGTACGCACATGCATAGGCATAAAACCCTTAGTGTACACACCGTAGGTTAAATCATGCATATGCCTTAGTGTATACACAAAAACATGCGTGTATGTGGAAAAAGGCTCACGTACACATTAGTTAGGCAAATGAATAGAGGCATGAGTGTACATATGTATGTGGGAATGTATGCATAGAAAAGAGTGGGTATGCGTCTTGAGCACGTACACACAAATATAAGCATGTACATGCCCAAAAGGGTGCATATGCACTGACGAGAAAAAATTCAAAATTTAGAAGAAAAACTTAGAAGTTTCTCGTAAGAATAGGAATAGATGGGACTAGTTGATGTAGCATGTAGAAGAAAACTAAAATTAAAAATGATAGAAGAAATGTTATTTTTAACACGTGTTATGTTATTTTGCATAAATGAATTCCATCCCTTCAGACGAGGGAGAGATGTGTCCGTCTTGCGGCCATAGAGGCAGGATTTTGTTCCCAACATATATGGATGATGGACATCCTACTCGAGGTGATTGTACTAGCTCATGTTGTTAGGATGTTGATGATTACTTTAGATCATAGGTTGCTTACAGATTGGTCAAATTGATAGTATAGCGAGATCCAGTGCTTTCGGCTCCTAGAAGGGGAGATTATTGTGACCCTTGAGGACATATGGCACATCCTTCGAGTGTCTATCCAGGGGGAGCCCATTGAGTACATTAGTAGGAAGGAGGATATTGCAGACTGCTTGATCAAGGTATTCAGTTGTGATGGCATTCCTTGTCGAGGGATGACTGTACACCTACATATTTGCATCACGGATCCCATGTGGCACTGTATGTCAGTCTATATGACGGTGCTTATCAGTGGGTTTCTTCTCACTGATAAGACTGGTGCCAGATTTCCTCTTGGTTTGATTAGTGTTATACTGGGTATATTCTGTGGTGAGCATTACTGTTGGGGATAGTACATCTTGTCTCACTTGTACTGGGATCTTCATCTTATTACCTACCACAGTCAAAAGACAGTGGGTTTCGCTACTTTACTACATATCTAGGCATGGGACCACATAGTTGTTGGTCTCCCCATAGGTGTTCTTTGAGTACAAGATATAAAGGAGCCATCAGTTACAGGATGGGTTTCCGTTGGTGATGACATCCATGGACATCAGGGTGACACATATTATTATCATAGATTATTTGATGACATTGAGAAGTATGACATAGTATGGTGGTCATACCACCATTATCAGTGGGGAGAGGATGTACTTTAGCTCAGCATAGCTATGGTTAAGAATTTATTGATTGGTAGTCATGGTTACATTATGGAGATTAATAGCGTAGATTGGTGTCAGAGGCATTTTGGGCTCATCCAAGATGTACCTGGGCCAAACAAGTGGTATGCTCATAGGGTGTCTGAGATATTTTATATGGGGTCGTTGATTCAGCTAGAGAGAACTTGTGCATGCATTGATGAGATGGTGCCACTAGTATGGGCACCTATGAAACTGTTCTAAGATCTAGGATGCACTGTCGAGTATGGACCCTGGTACTTGATAGTCCTACCATGCAGGCTTGTTATTCCACATGCCTTATGGGATGCTGGAGTCAGGCCACCTTCTGAGGCAAAAGGTGATGATGATGATGACGAGGATGGTGATGATGATGACAAATTCGGTGGGATATGTCATGATGGTGGTAACGGACAGGGTCCTTCACCCTTACCATGGTAGAGATAGAGGCAAGCACCGATTGTCAAATAGATTCAGATTCCTCGAGTGGGCATACTAGTTGGTGTCCATGTGTCATTACAGCAAGTGCTCGCATAGAGAGCAGCACCACAGGGTCCTCCCCACAAACAGGTTCACCACATCAAGGGCTAGTACATAGCCCTCCACATAGTCCTCCGAGAGGTAGGGGAGGTGGGGATGATAGGGGAGATAATGGTAGAGACAGAGTAAATGATGGTGGAGATGGAGGAGATGGAGGGAAGATAGCCTTATTACAGTAGCATTTACAGCAAGCCATAGCCATCTAGCTTCAAGTGGCGGACAAGAACGACCAAGCCTGAGCTCAAATACAGGTGTTTATTGTAGAGTGGGACCAAGCCAGAGCATGGGCCAGCTAGGGAGGTGATGGGGTTACTTATTTTCAGCAAATTCAACAGCTAGCTACTCAGAGTTCCCAGATTGTGAGTTTATTATAGCAGGTGTAGGAATAGGTACAGACCATTACCACACAACGATATTAGGCACAGACTCAGGAGCACGCTATGACTACGGCTAGAGATTGGTTGTCTGCTGCAATGACATAGGCTCAGGTGGACGTGGCACGGGTTAGAGGAGAGCACGATGCTCTACACCAGACATCTACAATAGGTGGGATGACCCAGATTTTTTCATATTTTATGAGCACTAGTGGTGAGACCTCTTATTACAAGGTCATATACTACAAGGTAGTTCCTGAGGAATTGAGAGTGACAAAATTTGATCAGCTAGATGTGAGAAGGTCCAAATCTAGGTCCCAGAGGACCTCTCGATCAGTGAGATCAGTGCAGCAGCCCACTGTACAACAAAGTGTAGCAGCTTTGGCAAGGCCATCACATCAACAGCGGCCTACTTAGTAGTAGTTTCCTTAGTACCCCAGGCCAGGCATTCTCGGTGATGGAGAGAGTCATGGATGACTCTTCTTTATTTATCATGTATCCATAGATGTATGTATCTGATGTATGCCTCTTATGAAGGATCATTTTGATTGATGTATCATTTTGATTGTACGTATCTTATGAAGGCTTATTTTGATTCATGCCCTTGATAGTAGATTTTGTAGTGATGATGTATATATTTTTGAGACATACATTATATACATGTTATGGACATTTAATGTTATATGTGCCATGTATTTATATGATTCATGATGATGTTTATGGTTATAGATGATGATTGGTATCATGATGTTGTTTAATTTAGTTCTTATGTATATATCATGATTGATGTTGATGATGTATCAAATGTTTTTTATTTTATGATATATACGTAGATGATATCATGTTGTATTTTTCATGTGATGTTTTATCTTTAGCGGATGGGATGATACGATGATATTGGTGCAGGGGGATATATTTTGATATTTTTGACCCCTCTTGCCCCTATTGATGATATGATGTGCTGATTAGCTTAACATACATCTATGATGTAGAATTAGCATTTTATTTATATATGATGTATAGATGATGTTGAGATGTGATGATAGATGATAGATGTGATAACAAACAATGTGCAAGTAACCAAAAAAAAAAACACAATAGTAAACAAATATACCAAAAAAATATACTAACCAACACAACAGTATGCACCTAAGAATGAACTCAAGAAATACTTAGCAACTGATTAAATTGACACTTAATCTAAGCAACTAAATGAACCATAATAAATGCATACAACCAACACTTTAAACATACCAATTTGTACAAGCAAGAATGAATCTAATCTAAGAAAGAAAACACTAATCTAAAACACACTAGACAAATGACCAAGTGAGCAAAATTATACAAACAATGTACAAGAAAACAAACAAAGTAAGAAACAAAGGAAACAAAGTAAGTAAACTACTACTATGTTTTTGTAAGATTGTTTTCAATGCACTTTTTGTATTGTTTTTGGGTGTTTTGTGAAACATTGTTCTATTGTTTTTGTTTTTTCTAGTTTTCTAATGTTTTGGATTTTTCGATCCTATTCGAATGTTTTTGTGTTTTTCAACATATATGAATGTTTTTGTGTTTTCCAACATATTTGAATGTTTTTGTGTTTTCCATAGTTTTCTGAAGTTATATGCAGGAAGCTAAGAAATGTGGATGCCCCCCAACATTAGATGGGAATATACAAAGACAGATTCCACATGTTATAAACAAGAAGGTGAATTCGTGAAGATTCCCTCAGCGGTAGATGGGAAAATTCAAAGGAAAATCCTTCACAGAAAAACAAGAGGAGAACCAGCTAGATCAAAGCTTAGACAAGATAGGCTCACAAAGAATCCCATACACAGGTGTGGAATTAGCTCAAAGCTAAGTAAAGGTACCCCCTATTCGAAATATGCTTGTGAACAACAAATACTCCCAAGGCACCAGAAAATATTTTTCACCAAGGGACCTATCCAAAGTGCCATAATTGTGTGTTTTTCACACTTGGATGACTTGTTTTCTCATTTCTTTTTCTCTCTTTTTTTTATTTTTTTGTATTTTTCATATTTTTTACTTTTTTGTTTTTTTCATATTTTTGCGCCATGTTCAAGCATAGAACTGTTTGAGTTGCATGGTGTTCATGGGATCGTGTAGCTCATCTCTGTTAGGATGGGAAAGTTTATATGCTCCTGACCCAAATTTGGCCACAATGACATATGGCCCTAACCAATTATGTTCAAACTTTCCTTTCTTTTCTCTTTCTGCCCTTGTATTGAATTGGTTTTCTTTCATCACCAAATATCCAACCTCAAATTGACGAGGTATAATTCTCTTGTTGTAGTTACGTGGTACTCTTTTTTGATACACTTGAAGATGGTTGAATGCGTGGATGCGCCTTTCATCTAGGAGTTCCAATTATGCCAGTCTAGTCACTCTGTAATCCTCATCTTTATCTAAATAGTCCCTAAGAGATATTCTCAAGGAGGGAAGCTCTATTTCCAAGCGGATGATGGATTCAGTTCCAAATACTAGGGTGTAAGGTGTCGCACCAGTATGGGTACAAATGGAGGTCCTATAATCACAGAGGGCAGGGTGAATTTGTAAATGCCAATTGTGACATGTTTTACTCACCATCTTCTCCATGATTCAAACAATTGTTTTATTGGTATCCTCTGCTTTCCCATTACCTTGAGGGTAATATGGCGTGGATCACTTTAATCTTATTTGAAAGCACTGACATAGGGATTTGATTGTCTTGTTCTTTAAATAATTACCATTGTTAGTAACAATTGCAGCTGGAATGTCATAATGGTAGATGTGGTGGTTCATGATGAATTTTGATATTTTAGTACCTATAACATACGTTAATGGAACAGCCTCCACCCGTTTGGTGAAGTATTCAATGGTCGTTATGATGCGTGTATGACCATCAGATGAGGTAGGGGTAATTTTCCATATTAGGTTCAATCCCCATTTGGAGAATGTCCATGGTGATGTGATTGGTTGTAATGGCTGCAATGGTGCATGTTTAAAATTTCCATATTTCTGGAATAGCACACATTTCCTTACATAGTTGCAGCAATTTGTTTCCATAATAGGCAAGTAATAACCTACTCGTGGAAATTTCTTTTCCAGAACCATCCCATATGTATGGGCTCTGCATACTCCTTCATGTACCTCTTTGATCGCTTTGATTGACTCTACTACATCTAAACAACACAAAAAGTTCCCATCATAACCACGACGATAAAGGATGCCTCTGAGGAGGGTGTAATGGGATATTTTATGGATAAGGCTTTATTTTTTAGAATGGGTGATGTCAAGAGGAAAGGTACCATTGTTGAGATAATTAAAGATAGGCTCATACTACGAGGAGAAAGGACCAAAAACTTCACATGCGAGGCATGAATCATGCATGTCATATGCTGGTTGACGTAGATGTTCAACAAAAATAGGCATGTCATTGTTCTTTTGTAGAATTCGCAGTATAGAACCCACTATCTCCATTGCATCTGCAGATCTATTTTGTGCCCTAGGAATTTTCTCAAAGGTGATACGCACAAAATTTTCCTTTAAATTTTTCGCCAACTTTTTGTATAGGATGAGTTTGTAATCCTTAACCTTATACTCATTGTTAACTTGCTTGATGATTAGTTGTGAGTCTCCAATGACTTTAAGATGATGCATATTCCATTTTATATCCATCTTCATCCGAGTGATGAGTGCTTCATATTTTGCAATGTTGTTCGTGCATGGAAACCCAAGATGGAAAGCTTGAGGTATGGGATCTCCTGTAGGAGTTATTATCACTACACCTACCCTTGAACCATGGAAATTCAATGATCTGTCAAAATGCATTTTCCATATGAAGTATTCTTCAATGTACATTAATGATGTGTCTGGCAAGTCCAAACACACCAGTTATGTTCCAGGTAAGGGTGCTTCTGCTAGCTAATCTCTGAGCACTTGTACTTTCACTGACTTCTGATGTACGTACTCAATGTCAAATTCACTGAGTAGGATGATCCAATTAGCCATCCTACCAGTATGGGATGGTTTTGAAAATAGATATTTGAGCGGCTCAACCTTAGATATAATATTGGTTTTAGTATTCAAAAGATAGTGCTTTAGTTTTTGAAAGGTAAAAACAACAACCAAGAAAGCTTTTTCAATTTGTGGATAGTTAATCTCATAGGCGGTCAGAGTATGATTGAGATAGTACAATACTTTTTCTTTCTAGCTTAATTCATACTAAGCAAATAAAGCACTAATAGAAAATTGGGTTACGGATATGTATAACAAAAATGACTCACATGGGGTTGGCGGTATGAGAACTAGCGGATTTGCCAAGTATTTCTTAAGCAATGCAAAGGCTTGTTGTTGCTCTGGTCCCAAAATGAGGTCAACGTTATTTTTTAGCAGATTGGTTAAGGAGTGACATTTGTCAATGAGTTGTGAGATGAAGTGGTGAATGGATTGGATTTTCCCTTGTAAGCCACATAGCTACTTGTTGTTCTTAGGTGGAGGCATTTTGTTAATTACAGTGACTTTGGCAGGATCCACTTCAATCCCTCGTCTTGACACGATGAATCCCAATAGCTTCCTAATTAACACCCTAAAAACACACTTCTTTGGATTTAATCTTACCTTGTACTCACAAAGACACTCAAAGATACACCTCAAGACCTCAGGGTGGTCTTCTCTTGTCTTCAAATTTCCTAGGATATCATCCACATAGTCTTCCATGATTTCATTCAAGCATGTCATGGAATATAAAATTCATTTCCCTTTGATATGTTGCACCAGAAATTTTAAGGCCGAAGGACATTAACTGATAATAGAACGTTGCCCATAGGGTTCTATAAGCATTCTTGTGTTGATCCTCCTCTGCTATTTTTAATTTGATTGTAACCTGAAAAACCATCCATAAGAGACAATTTTGTAACATGTAGTAGAATCGACGATCTTATCGATGTTGGGTAAAGGAAAATCATCCTTAGGACATGCTTTATTGATGTCTCGGCAAATTCTGATTCCAACAGGTTTCTTTTGCACTGGGAATATGTTTGATATCAACTCCGAGTAGTCAATGGATCTAATGAACCCTGCTGCTAACAATATTTTTAGCTTTTCTTTGAGAAAAAGGGCCACCCATGGGTGCATCTTTCATATCTTCTATTTGATGGGCTTTGTGTCTGGATATATAAATAAGTTGTGCACCACTAGTGAAGGATCTAAGCCTGACATATCCACATAAGACCATGCGAATATGTCTACAAATTCTCTTAGAAACATGGTGAATGTTTTCTATTCTTGTGCCGAGAGTGAAGCTCTGAGCTTGACCATCTTTGGTTCCTCGTCTATTTCAGATATTCACATCAATGGTTTCCTCCACGAGCATTTTGGACATATCCTCTATATGTGTAGGATCAGGAGGAAGGTTGAGATCTTATCTAAAGGTGTCTCAATGATATTTTCACCTTCAGTGTGGTCACTTTCTTTGCCCTTTGATTTTTGTATTTATTTGTCAGTCAATGCCTCAAAGAGGTTTTCACTGTGCGACTTGGACTTATGTGTTGTTGTTGAGGCTTTGTAAAAGAAAATTTTCCCTCGCTATTCTTTAAATTTTGCTGACCACAAAGCCTAGCCTCCTCACTAAAGTACGCACAAGTATCCAAGTCAATGAATAATCCTTTCTTGTGATATCTGATAGGAATAATATCCCTTATACCCATAAAATTTGCAATGGCCTCATAATTCTCAAATAGATCCAAAGGCGCGTGATGTTATTGGTCCCAATTGACAAGGGCAAGGTATACAAGGTCAATAGTTGGGTTGGTGTGGATGATAGTAAGGACACCGATATCCATAAAAAGGTTTGTAGAGGCATGATCCTTATATTGGCTATGATGGGAATTTGTGTCACTGTCTTAATGAACAAATTCATTCTTGCATTTAGAGAAGGTAACATCTTGATCCATGGAGTGAGACCCATAGGGTCGAATGCTGACACCATATCTCTCTATTTTAAAATGGGGAAGTGGGACTGGTTCCCTTTCCCCTTGTCCAAATTTTCCACATCCCAATCCTTTGTATCCCGTGGAATACATCATCCAGTGAGATTTTGTATATTCTGGATTTGTTAAGCATTTAGGTTTAATGTCCTTATGGAGCCAAGTGGTAGGTGGTTCCAACAATTTTTCTTATGTAAGTAGACCACCATGTATGAACGTCCCAATTTTTTATTCATGTACTAGGTCATGTTTGAATCAGTAGTTGGGTTTGCCTCTAGTATTTAGGTGATAAATACAACATCTAAGACTAAGAAGAGCCCATTGGATATTGTACTCTCCATAACCATACTCAATAATTTTCATCTCCCATGAAATCAAAAGGAGAAGTGATAGATGTAGTATCACATCGTGGGTACATATAGAACTTAGAGACTCTGAATCTATTCATGATTCAAGAGCTTCCGAATGAAGCGGGATAACAATGTCCACAGAGGGACAGTCATATATATTCCTACGCACAAAGTTATTAAGAGCTCTGCAATGGGCGAAGGGTTCCAGATCTCCTTGAATGGTAACTATATGTCCTTCATGCTTCAATTTGATACACTGATGAAACACTGATGGTACAACCTACATGACATGAATCCATGGGTGTCCAAGAATCATATTGTAAGGAAGTTCCAAGTCCAAGACATGAAAATTTGTTTGGTGACAAGTAGGCCCTACTTCCATTGGAAATGTTATTATACCAAATTACTCCCGCCCTGCGTTGTTGTAAGCAGTTATGGTGATAATATGAGACTTTAAAATCTTCTTCTTTGTGCATCCTAACTATTTAAACAGTTTCAATGTGCATATGTTTAGACCTAACCCATTTTCCACAAGCACCTTTTTTTATTTTTCAGTGGGTAACAAATATTTCTATATAAAGAGGCAGGGTATGCATGTAGTCTTCATTTGGGATTTCTTTGTGGTTAAAAGTGATGTGCTCACTTGGTGTAACATTTGCCACTGTAAGGTGTAGATGCAAAGGATCTACTTCCGTTGACACTACCGACCCTTGGAGAGTCTTATATAGGATGTCCTTGTGTGTGTTTAATATCTTGAGAACGTCTAAGATTGAAATCTTATCAGATGTTTTCTCAAGTTGCTCTATAATGTTGTACCAGCTATCCTGAGGGGTAGAAAGAGGAGGTTATGGGATTGCAGGATGAGCGTGCCTTGTTACCGCAGCGTAATCCTTTCCTATGATCCTAATGGCGATGATACGCTCATTAGAAGAGCGAATGCATCCAATATTAGAGTCGCATTGGTTATTATCATTTTTGGTATAAAAATAATTTGTAGCTTTATAACTTTGGGAGGACTCTCCTTGATCCGACTTCTTCTCACCCGACTTACCATGTTTAGGGAAAGGATCTTTAAATATGCCCTTATTTTGGTTTGCCATGTTTGATTCAATCTCTAGGGAATCTACTTCTATCTCACCACTAATCATTAAGATCTTGTATGAAGTGGCACGTAATCTTAAATATTTGTCTATTTTATGGTTCCTTTACAATGATGAAAATCACAATACTCATGCTCCTTACACCATGAAGGTTTAGGTGCATTATCGTCAAAAGGGTTTGTCATAAGATACGTCACTAAGTTGATTTTGTCTAAATTTTTCAAGATCATGGACAATGAGTCTGTCAATGGAGTGAATACCTTTCACTTTACGGGTGGTTAGATGGGTCCTTTGGTCAGTTTAAAATGTGGACCAATTTGAACCACTTGTACCTGTTTGGAATCTATGATTCTGTCACCTACAACAATCTTGTTCTTGTTAAAGATCTTAGGTTTTTCTATATGTTTATGAGTTTGGTTGTCCTTTGAATAAGGCTTGACTATTCCTTTCCAATGAGGGCCTTTTCTATTTGTGTGCCCTTATCTGTTACCTCTTCAAATTTCTGAACACAATGCATTTGTAAATGAAAAGCAATGTTTGGATTCATGTTCGATACAAAGATACTAACAAGTTACTTTTATGGGATTAAGCATGGGAAGCAGCTAGCTAACCCTCGCCATCTCTGTAGGAAGTTTACAAATGTTTCATTTTGTTTTTGCTTTGTATTACATAAGTTGGCCATAGTTACGTCACTTTCCACATTAAAGGAGAAGTGTCACAAAAATATCTCCGTGAGTTCAGGCCACGTGAAGATAGATCCTTTAGGTAGACAAATGAACCACTCTAGTGTTGTTCCTCCTAGACTTTTTTGGGAACAGTCATATGATGTAGTTGTCACTATATGATACTTCTTGACACACCATGTAAAAGTCTTTCACATGGTCTCTTGGATCTCCCTTTCCTTTGTACTTGTCAAATTTCTTAGGGAAGGGTTGGAGTACCATATATTTATCAAATGGGTAAGGGCATAGCTCTTCATATTGATACTTTTTGCTATGTCCAACGTTACTTTCTTATAGGCTAGTAAGTATCACTTTCATAGAGTGTATTTCTTGTGTAAGCAATTGCTCCTTAGTGGGAGAAGCTGATATAGATACATGACTATTCTTTGACACTTCTCCTTCTTGATATTTTGTGTCATTATTCTTAACCTTAGGTTTTTGATGCATGCTTTTGTTTGCATCCTTTTGTACATGGGAAGCTAATAAAGCTAGTTGTTGACTAAGGTTTTGAATTTTTTTTGCAGAGTTATTTCTTCACCGTGTGGTTCCTCTTCATTTTCGTGGAGAGGAGGTTGTTCTTCATTATCACGTTCTACTCTTGGCCTATGTGGCACTCTAATAAGTGGCATTTTAAAACAACTTTTGTTATCGTTTCTAGCATATGAAGTGGACGCATGTCAATGACCTAAAATGTCATCCATGTTAATGAGGGGGCATTCTTCCTCATTAGCATTATTTTTAGTGGAATTGTCTCATGTTTTGTTTGTATTTTAGCTCCTAATTCCACAACACATGTAAGTACCCTATCTTTGTTCAAAAATTGGAACTCATCCAGTTGAGCGGGGTCAAATTCAAACTCCGCGTGTGGTGATCCAAATTTGTCACCACTATGATCTATCATTTCCTCTTCTTCCTTCTCTACAAAGAAAAGAGATCCTAAATCATTTTCAATGAAGGGATTTTACCCTTATTTGGTTGATCTCTCCCATTCTTGTCTTTTGGATCCCAATCTTGTCATGGGGGCCATGGCTAATGAGAGGTTCACTAAAGGTGTTTTTGTTTGAATATGTCTGAAAGTACAATCAAACCTAAGTGAATACCTAAGATGAGATTTTTGCTAAGGTTGTATAAAGAATTTCAATGTTCAAAGAATAATGAATGCTAATCAAATCAAAGGACCAAAGTGATTATCTAAAATAGATGAGTCGAAAATGACTAAATGATCATAAGACATACTCATGCAACGTTTTCCCTAAACCAATCGATTAATTGAAATACTTCCTAAATGACTCCAAATGATAGTTTGACGTTTTAAGATGATCAACTAAATGTCACCAAAAATTTCAAGTTCAAAAGAGAACAAGGTGTAAGTAGTAACAATAAGTTGAAATGGTTCCCAAGCAGAGTATACCAAGAGCGAATTTAATTCCAAACAAGACCTATATCCCAAAAATTGGGGGTTACGAATGTGAACACCGTAACAATACCACCAAGATATGTTAACCAAACTCTTGTGAAAAAATAAGGTATTAGTATCAAAATAGTATTAATACAACGCACACAAAGTAACAACAACACTTTTCAAAATCGAGGTAATGTTCAAAAGTAAACCAAGGCTAAAGTATACCAAGGATTTGTTAAGATGCGCTTAGCATAATGGTACAATCTAAACATTTAGGTCAAGTTTGCGAGAAACAAGACGTAAGTATTGAAATTGGTGTGGTACGATACAAGCATTGTACCACTTCAAAGGTGAATCAAGAAGAAACAAGCCTAACTACAAATGACGATCTTGACTTGGGTATCAAGATCAAATGGCTATTAATGATATAAGGATGTACCCACACACTTTAGACATTTAACAACTCGGTCGCAAACATGGATGAGCGTAAACGGACATAAAAGTGGTGATACAATAAATTGATAACACATGTATAGTTGTTCTTGTTTTGATCAACAAAGTGTCAAAAGAAAACAAAGGAAGTAGACTAAGTGGGGTTAAAAAATGTTTGGCGACACTTCAGCAGAGTTTCACCTCATCTTACGGTGAGTGAAAAACTAAGCAAAAGTAATTTCGCACAAGTTTCGTGATGAATAACACGTATTTTGAACTTTAATGGACTATCCCTTTGTTTGATAAAAAAAATTTCGACTCCGAAAACGTTCTCCCTTTGTGATGGCTCTCAAAACAATGGCACAAAAAGTTGACTCCAGTCAAGATAGCTTCCTAGGTGGTTCACTCAACTAGGTGTCACAAGATTACCCTTGCAAGCTTGATTTTCCAAGGTTTACCAAGGAGTATCTCGGCTTTACTTTCCTCCCTTCTAATATAATGAGAAACTAGTGCATTCAGTTGTATTATCACTAGGGTCACAATACAGGTAACTTTGTTTCTAACTCACAAAGGTAAAACTAGACAAGTGTGTAAGTGGAGCACTTCATGTTTCGTCCACAAGGTTCCCTCTTGAGATAAGATGATCCTCCAAAAGTTGTTTGCATTACCTTATTATTTCATTACCTAATTCCAAAAACATATCTAAGTGCATATTAATTCTACTTACAACATATAATGTGGAAAAAAACAAATAGATTTGACAAACCATTTCTTAGATAGGTAAAATATATATGTGAATTTCATAATTTAGAATGATTTGAATAGAGTAAACACTATCACTAATATTACATATTTAAAGAGGGGTCCAACTATATTTGCCTAAGAACTAATTAATGAAGCGCACTACACCTCTAATCCATCTGGTGACATATTATAGGTATTTGAATTCTCTCAAACTTTATTGAATTCCAACCAATTTATTTTCAATGGACAATGAAATAATTTCCATCACACAAATAAGTACATATGAATCCATGTGGTTGTGCATGTCCTTCAATATATTATATGTTGGCTTTTGTAGTATCATATGCATACATTATATTGTTTATTGTGTAGGAAAATACATATTATAGGGTGGTAGAAAATGCAATGAGGTGTTATGACCAACCTTTAGGTGAAAAAGAAGTGATTGACTATAAGGCAATGATCTTGTGGTGATGATAAATTCCTCTATAACTTCCTTGGAATAGGGGAATAGTTTTCATTTTATTTTTTGGTTTTTCTTTTAGTAAAAACTAGATAATGAATTCTTTGAGAAACGGGTTCTCTAGCAGGTAGCAATTAAACAACATTTAATGTCTTCAAATGGCATTAAAAATATTTAACAACATAGTTTTGATTGTTTACTCAATAGATTGAGGGGATGGCAGTAATTTTTGGTTGTCAAGTCAACCGCAACTCATACATAACATATTGGTATCACTCCATACAAAGAGAGTGATAAAATCATTTTGTTGCAACTTCCTCCTTCTTTATATAGCAATTTGAACTATTCCACACTCTAAATAAAAAAAAATTCTACTCTGATTCTGTGTGAAGCACTTAAAACTCTATTTCCACTCCTTTTGAATTCCTTCCCTCTTAAGGACCACACAAAGGAAAAGTATATATTTTATACATCATTCTTATGAACGAGCAATGTGGAAGAATTATTTGTCACTATTTTTCAATTCTTTATGTATCAAGTACCAGAGTCTAAAAATAATTGGTTTTCCATGAAATCTATAAGGCTTCTTGACTTTCTATTCATGCACTTAGCAAAATTATAAGGTCTCTGTGTGTGGGAGAGTCTGTGTGTGGGAGAGGGAGAAAAGTAACTAATTAAATGGATGTGTCGTGTCTACTTATAGTCAAGAACATAACGAAAAAAAAAGCTTGTTGGGAGACAATAAATTAGTTAGTGCATAAGGAGTAGATAGTCAACTATTTTCAATGCATGCTACTAAAATAGAAATGCATTCCATTGTTTTGTATATAAATTGTGTTTTTGAACATCAAAGATTTGCCAAATCTTGTTTGAAATAAGCTAGGATGTTGCAAACAAGGCCATGTTGAAATTCAAAGAAACAAACTACAAAACTATAGTTCAAGATTTTACTAGTACAAATATCTTAAATACATCTATTTTTAGAACATTAATAGATATAAATCTCAAGGCTTTTATTTTGGATTTTACACTTTTCATGTTGATTAATAAACTCATTGCATTTTGTTCATATTTTCCATAGGATAATGTAAAAAACTCTTTATGAGTCAAAATAGGGCCTTACACTCTATGGTATGGCAAAAATATTTTTGTTTTTGGATTGACTTCTTAAAGTTAATTTTTTTTAGAAAAGTAGACATAAAATTCATGGTCACAATTGCCTTGTGACAGCTAAATAGACAACAAATTTAACATAGAAAATAAATCCTTACATGGTTAGAACATCACATCCCAGCCCTTATTGTTATTGTAGAGCACATATCCATATAATAAACAATGATCGTGTGGAGAAAATCTCAAACTTAAATCGTATAAATACAACTCAAACAAACAAAACGAAAAAAAATAAAAAAATAAAGGATGATTCAAATTTTACTTTGAAGCTAATTAAACTTCATAACTTAATAAAACCCTGGCTAAAGATTTGAACATGGCAACCAAACCCCTACATTTTGTGTGGATGAATCCAATGCAACTCTCGAGTTATTTTGATAAAAAAGAAGCCCTTTGAATCCAAAAGATTTGCAGCAGTACGGCATCCCTTACCAAGAGTGTTTCCTCTAGTGTGCATTAGCAAGGGTTAAATTTGACAGCCATCTAGATGTTTTTTGTGATTTTATCCGTGAAATACTTAAAAATATGTGAAATAACTGACACACATGACTTGTATATTTACAATGTGGTCGTCATTTTTTATATAGATTTATATATCAAGATATATAATAAACATTAAAAAACTAAATAAATATAATTAATAGTGTTTAAATAACATTTTTTTAAGGGTAATATTAAAACATTACCATCATCCAAAAATTATTTGAGTGACATAAGTGGTCATCAAATTTAACCCCTCATTAGAAACTGATTATTACTTAAAATAGAGTAGCATATTTCTTCCTTGAGTTTCAATTCCATTTGATTCGAAATGATTTTTTTCCATGATTTTAAGTATGCAACAAAATTGTGTAATATTTTTAAATGTTTTCAAATAATATTTTCAAAATCATCTACAGGTATCGGCGACTAACTTAAAGTGATTGAACATATAGCAGAGACCCGAGAGTGACTCTCTAGGAAATTGTGACATTGGTCTCTTTTTCTTTTTTTTTAGATCTTCCATTAACTACGTAATAGTGAATAACTCCAAATTCATCGAGATCAGAATTCACTAGGAAATGGCCCTCCAGAAAGAGGCATCGAAAGCAAACGAGCGTCTTCGAACGACATTAAAAGTGATTTAATGAAATAGATTCAACAGACTGAGTCAGCAGTGTGGGGTCTGTCGGATGCGTTAGCATAAACTGGAACGCACAGACAAGATAAGGCTCTCCTTTGATCCTTCTTTGGGTCTTCTGGATCCTCGGTGTTATATTTCAGTTGTGTAAAGGGTGAGGGTCCCCTCAACACTCTTTTAACTATCAAAAAAATAGCAATGGGCAATAGGAGGTCAACCTAGTAATATTAAGATAAATTTGACATTGCCTAATTGTTTTCACCCTAGGCAATTATTTCCATATGGCTTAATTTCACCAAACTGTCATAGCGCTAATCTTACACGAAATAAATTTTAATATTATATTATCTATTATAGGTATTGTGTCCAAAATTAATATATTACATATAATAATGATTGGCAAGAAGTAAGACATTGACCTAGTGAAAACCCTAAAAATTTGGCGTCCCCTAATTGTTGGCACCCTAGACAACTGCCTAGTTCACCTAGAGCTTAATACCCCCTTGATTACAAGCAACCCAGTGACCATAAATCTTATTATTGTCCTTCACCCTTCTCCATTCTATATACATGGCATTGAAATGACCAGCTACAAGTTTTACCAGTAGACTCAATAAATGTGTCCATTTGCATGTCGTCAAAGTAAGTTTGAAGCAACTATACCCACCACAACCATTTGAATGAATGTTAATCACAATAGATTGAATAGAAAATATATATATATCTAAACAGTAAATAAATTAAAACATACATACCTCATGTTTACAAATGACGAGGGCATATTCATCAAACATATACTTACTTTGAATGATAGAATTTCAGATTTAGTAGAAACAGCCAAAAAAATATGCCAAAAAAGTTGGCGAAAAATGCAGACAAGGAACAAAACAAAAATTAATTTCAAATAGAGGTAGTGCGTGTGTAACAAAATGCCAAACAATGTTAAGCATAAAATACTGAAAGAAAACTTTGTGCCATTTCATTTTGAATATTGAGATTTCTTACTTAACAGAGGCCCAAAAAAATGTCAACCCTATGTTGGTGCTCAAATTAGTCTCACCCCATCGACCTTTGAAATCCCTCAATTTGTGGCCTCTGTTATGTTTTCTGTCCCCCGAGGCTCAAATGGTGGCTCTCCTGCATTTTACAGTTTGACGGGTGTAATTTCCCAGTCAAAATTACGTCTCGACATCAGTTGAAAAGTGGCCCTTTCTGGTTGGATGCAGCTCTGTGGGGCACTTTAAAAGTTCAAAGGCTCACTCCAACACAAAACATGTCCATGTGGAGGCTTCCTCCGAACCTTTTCATACTTAGACTTTTCACGCAACTTCCTAAAGGGGCCTGGGACACGTGGAGGGACCACGCATGTTTGGGGACCAGCCCTTGAGTTTTATTTTGAAGAAGCACCAGGAGGACACTTGGAGACTCTGTCGAGCTGAGACACGTGTTGGGCTCGTGCTTGTTTGGGGTCTCTACTTTTTGGGACCATCTCAAAGTGCGCCATTGAGACACGTAGCAGGTGGGGAAATGGAGAGACGGAGCTTCGGTGTCATTCAAGGTTTTTTTCCTTTTGTAAAAGAGGGATAAATTTGTAAGTTGAAGCACAGGTCCACTGGGACCCACATTGGGACATGTGTCAAGCCCGTTTTCTGAGGGCAGAGGGGCAGAGAAAAATGTCGACATTTTACTTTTTCCAAAAATTATAAAATGTCAAAAGGTGCCCCCAGACCCGTTTCCAATCACATTTTACCATATGGAGGGCTCAGATTAAAAGTTGAAACGCAGGATCAATGGTAGTTGTGCATTTCATTTGATTTTGCCACCATTAAAGCTCCAGGATGTTTGGAGACGCATTTTTGCATCATTCTTCATCAATTTTTTGGCAAATATGTGTCGTTTGGGTATGCAAAGTTTAATTGAATCAATTTGGGAGCTCAATTCGTAGATCTGAAGTACTCTTAAAGTGGATTTTTGCTTGGGCTCATGCGAGAAAGCAAGATGCCGGATCCAGAAGTTACAGAGTAAAATTTTAGAGGGAAAAAGGATGAAATGATGAAAGTGCAGGCGCGAAAGGTGAAAAAGGCGTTGCTTCGAGAGTAAAAAGGGATGACCTGTCAAGAATAGCTATGCGAAGGCTCTGAGAAATGATTAAAAGGGGGATTTCTCGCATGACAGAATCAGAATGATTAAAGGGACTCCCGAGAAGTTGTGGCATGGTATCCTAGTCACTAGTCGAGGGCCCAAGAAACATGATCTATTCACAGTTGGTCCACCTAGCAGATTTTGGATCTGAATTTGTTAAATGTCTCTGTCTGAAATGAATTGGTAGCAAGCAAAGGTCCCTCCAATATTCTTCTCTTTTGAGGGGACAAGGTGCTGCAGGCACCAAGGATGAAGAATATGCCTCCAGTTAGAACAATGATGCAAATATTTGCAATGATTCACCTTTTTTTAAACACCTGGCAACTTTTTTGCGAGTATGTTGAATGTCACCTTCTGCAAATCATGATCTGATGTGTGCAACAAAGGTGCTTTGAATATTCCTCTTTTGGGGGGGAAATTAGATGTAAAGGGTGTATTATAAATGCAATGAGATTACTCTTGCAAACAGTTGGAGTTCATTTTCACGAGAAAATTTTGAGAAAAGCATATCTTATGAGAAAACTTTTTGAGAAACCGGGTTAACTTCCTCTGTGTTAGATTTTCATTCATGTTGAGTTAGTTACAAGTGTATAGCCATCAACAAGCTCTGAGATTGTTTTAAAATAACTCTCCCCTACTGATGAATCTAATAAACTTTGAGTTAATTTGTGTTAAATCTCTGGCATATTTTGTGTTTATTTCACTTTCAAAATGTCTGTGAATAGTTTTTATTGTTCCTATTGCAATCTTGTATCAAAATATCTTTGAATCACACATATCTCGATCCTTATGATAGTTTAGTGGCATCTGCAATTTCATTTTTCAGAAGATCTTTCATCTAGGAATGAAATAAACGATTTAAAATCACTCTTCTTTCATTTGTTGACAGAGATTGTTTGTAAGCCTCTAGGTGTACCTTAGGCGTGACTGGTCTTAGATTTTGATGTTTTATTGGGTCTTCTAACTCAAGCCTTCGTGCTAGAATCTCAAAGATTGTGTGAAAAAGTGCATGTCTGGGCCTCCATTGATGTACACCTTCTGGTTGAAGGAATGTTTTAACTCTTTTTGAAGCTTTCTGTTATTAAGTTCTTCATTTGTTGTGAAGTTTCTCAAGGATCTGGCAAAGTCCAATCTATCTTGTTGATCTCCCACCAAAAAATTATTCAAATAACCAATCCTACCCTGAACTACCCATGTTTTTCTCTTTATATCCACAGAAGAACAAAATCCATTTGGTAAAGTATGTAGAACAGATCAGGATTCCAAATGTCTTTAGTAACCTTAGCCTTATGTTGAAAATATCTCCATAATCTGAAAGTGACAACTCGTGAGAGTCAGATTTGGTGTGTTGATCATATTTTCCCAAGGTCTTCTCTATAAAATTTGTACAAAAGAAGGATTTACCAACATTCTTCAATAACAGAGGTTACAAAATAGGTTCTCTTACCTTGGTTGAAAGGCACAACCTAAAATAGTTAGGATAAGATCACATCCTTTTAAGGTGCTACCCACTTCTTCAAAGCCTGAGTGCTAAAAAGGTCAGATAGATTGCTTCCCCGGCTACAAAACGACATCATAATCATCTATCTGTCTCTAAGTGTCTTGTCAAATCCATGATGTTGATTGGTTTGTGAAGAAGAGTAAATCTAGGTACCAACACCCTGAAAATCTGAAAGGAAACTAAAGCTAGATTAATTTTGAATATCAAGAATTTCACACTAAGCAAAAAGTGTCAACGAAGGTTAAGCTCAAATGGCCAAAAGGAAACTACACCCATTAATTTTTCATATCACCATTTCAAACTCAGCAAAGAGTGTTGAGAAAGGCTAAGCTCAAAAGGAAACTAAACATTGGTTAGTTTTGTATATCAAGATTTCAAACATATTGTATATCATGATGTTTTATAATTGTATTAGATCCAAGATGTTGAACATTTAACCTTATTTGGCTCCCAGAAAGTAAAATTGTATTTGTACTTGTGAAGCTATATACCTTTCTTGTGTGGTTATTTAAGTGCAAATGTTGTGGTTCATGTTTTAATTCAATAGGTTTTTGGTTCATGGCACCATGGGTGTGCTACAATGGTTTGTTGTGAAAATAAACAATAAAGGCAGTTATGCATGTCTATACAAGGTATTCCGTGAAGAGTCTCTCTCTATAAATGATAAGGTACTATAAAACCGTAAATGAATGCAATGTAAAATGTAACATGGAGGAGAAGCACCATATTTATGGTGAATATGAAAGCTAAACAGGTTGTTGTTGCTAGGAAAACTGAACATTCAATTCTATATAAGTTATTCCATGATGACTATATCTACAAAAGCAAAAGCATTGAATGATTCACAATTTGTGAAGTACACTTTATTTCACAAAATAAATGCAATGGTGTATCAAAATTGAGTAATCACAATGTGGCAGAGGTGTGATAGACGTACTTTTGCTGAATATACTTAATGAGTAATTTCCATTCTGATACCCAAAGAAAACATACCTTCAGATTCACTACTAAACAAGATAAAGAATGTTCAATCAAGAAAATCCACATAATATACCAATGAATGATTTTCATTCTAATATCCAAAGAAAACATGCCTCGAGTTTCACTACTAAACAAGATAAAGAATAAGCAATCGAGAAAATCCACACCACATAACCATGCCTCTAGTGTTGCCTTATGCTTCCCTTAGTTTGTGGAATACCATATCTGAATGGCACAAAATGAAATGATTTGTTATGTAACGAGCTTTGACCCACCAAACTTTTTTATCCCTATTATTTACATATTTTAAAGTATCAAATCATTTATTATTATTAAAATGTAAGCTCCACGGTCACATAGTAGGCCTAAGCAAATTGCGGCACAAAAATAAATACACGTGAAATGCATAATGTTGCTTTAGCCAATAGTCCCATGAAGGGTAGGCACCTGATATTTCTCATGTGTGTTGCTCAGTAAAATGTGGGGTCATTTGCAGCGAAATTGTCCAGTGGAATACAAGATCTCGTCATAGTAGCAAAATCTGAATGGCACAAAATGAAATAGGTTGTTATGTCAGGTATTGCTATATTATTTTTTTACATCATAGTCATGAATTTTTTTGCTTCATTAAAGAACCGCCCCTTGTTATGTCAGGGATTGCTATATTAATTTTTTACCTCATGGTAACGAGCTTTTTTTGCTTCATTAAGGAACCCCAAATCTTTGTTATCCTTATGATATTACATATTTAAGGTATCGAATCAATTTTTATTGTTATAATATGAGCTTGATTGTTGCATGAAAAATAAGAAGCCCTAACCAAATTGTGTCACAAAAAAAGAATCTACCCACAAGTAACCCTTTGAACTTCCCAATTAATATTCAAAGTATCATTCTTCATTAGTAAATGTCGAGTCGCATTGGGAATATGTTAATGGTGCACTTTTTAAAAATTGGACTACATAGGGTAAAGATAAGCCCACACAGGATAACATTAACTCACATGACAACAGCAACATGGAGGATAACATTGCCAAATTAAGGCCTACTTGCTTTAATGGCTTTCCCCTTTAAAAATCAAAACATAAATCCATGCATGTGTGAGGAAATTTATACATGCAAATGTATTCCAAATATCATTTACTTTGGTTTTAGACCCTTCCAACACAAGGTAGCAATTGCTTGCATGT
Organism: Taxus chinensis; assembly: GCA_019776745.2. Lineage (NCBI taxonomy): Eukaryota > Viridiplantae > Streptophyta > Pinopsida > Cupressales > Taxaceae > Taxus > Taxus chinensis. The sequence goes on along the minus strand of CM034151.1, from coordinate 248,704,156 downwards.
GGCTCCCTTATGATGCTTGTGAGACACAAATGACAAAAGTTAAGGTTGACACACATGCTCAACAAAAGCAATGAGTGGAAGACATGGGTGGCCAATCTTCATTTTTTTAGCCTATCATCACCTTTAAAAGGACTAGTTGCACCAATCATGCAAGTGATAAATGGTTCCCCTCTCCACACACGAGAAGTACCTCATTAGCGATGACACTTATCTATCTTGCAATGAAAAGTTCTTTGCACACTTTTCGAGGGTGTCATATACAAAAAGGGAGAATGTCAAAAACAACGATCCACAAAGGGAAATTAAAACACCATAAGGGTGATGAATTTTACAAACTTTATTAATGTTCAATCTAATAAAATTACAATAGAAGTGCTACAATACTTATAGGTATTGTACAACCAAGTACAAACAAAGAAGTGGCATAGGTGCAACCAAAAACCATACATGATATAATGCAAACAAATAGATTGTTACAACTATGCAACAAATAAACACATATGAGAATAAAATGGTTATTAAAACATAACCATATAACAATAATATCAAACCACCTATTTACCACAGTAACAAACTAAGCAACAATCTAGTTACCTACAGTACAATGCATAATTACAAAGTAAACTATGTTTACCCTAACATTCCCCCCCTTAATTTTGCATTGCCTCAAAGGATGAGGAGAGGAACTCTCTGAAAAACTCAAACTTGTCACGTGTAAGTGAATTTGTGAAGATATCTTGCTCGTTGTTCAGTTGTTGGGAAAAATTGAAGTTGTATGTTGTGTTTCAAGACATGCTCACGTATGAAATGAACTTGTACCTCAATGTGCTTTGTTCTCTCATGAAACACTGGATTGTGAACAAGTTTGAGAACACCTTCATTGTCTACATACATGGTGGTAGGTTTTTCCTGTGGTACTCCAAGTCCTTCCAGTATGTGACATAGCCATATCACTTCGCAGATAGCTCCACCTGCAACACGATATTCAACTTTTGTAGAAGAGCGAGAAACAAAGTTTTGTTTCTTGCTTCCCCATGATATTGGTCTAGATCCCAAAAATAATACAAATCCAGAAGTGGATTTCCTGTCATCAATGTTACCTGCATGATCTGAATCTGAATATCCAGTCAAGAAGAATTTATCATTCTTCTTGTACTCTAGACCAAGATCCATTGTACCCTTGAGATATCTCAAGATCCACCTTGCTGCTTTCCAATGAAAAACTTTGGGTTCCTACATGAACCTGAAAGATAGCTCACTACAAAGTTGATATCTGGTCTAGTATATGTTAGGTAAATGAGACTCCCAATCAATTATCAATAGAGAGTTGCATTTACCACAGGAGATGGATCTGAATGAGATAATTGTAGTCTCATCTCCATAGGTGTAGCAATAGGTGTGCAATCCATCATCCTAAATTTCAAGTGTTGTCTTGGTATACTTAAACTAAGAAAAAATATGTGATTATCTTTTTTTCATACTTCTAATCCAAGACAATAGTGCATGAGCCCAAGATCTATCATGTCGAATGATCAATTAAGATATTTCTTCATTGCATTGATCATCTTCACTGAACTTCCAGTGATGACTAGATCATCGACATAGACAAAAAAAATCACAATCTCCCCCCTTTCTTTTTGAGGTAGAGATTGGGATCATATGGATTTCTTACGAATCCATGTTGAACGAGATGCTCATCAATTTTGATGTACCAAGCCTCGGGGTGCCTGTTTAAGGCCATACAAATATTTCCTGAGTCTGCATACCTTTGTTTCTTTTCTAGGTACAACATAATCCTCAGGTTGAGTCATGTAGACTTCTTCTTATAGATATCTGTTTAGAAAGGCACTTTTCACTTCCATCTGATGGACTTTCCAACCAAACTGAGCAGCTAGAGCAAAGATCATCCTGATCATTTTGATCTTAGTTGTGGGAGAAAATGTCTCCTCATAGTCTATGCCTTCCTTTTGTGCATACCCATTTGCTACCAGTCTCACTTTATACTTGTCTATGGTCCCATCTACTTTGTAATTTTTTTGAATATCCATCTGCAACCAATGGGTTTCTTCCCTGGTGGAAGATTGACAAGCTGTCAAGTGTTGTTTTTCATCACTGACTGATACTCAACATCCATGGCATCTTTCCAAGATTTCAACTATAGGGCTTCCTGGAAAGTAGAGGGCTCAACAGATTCAACAACTCTACTCATCAAAGAAAAGTTTACTTCTTCTCATGCTTTACTGTGAGTTTGTGGTCCAGTGGTGGATGTATCTAGTGGAGCATCCAATTTTGCATCTCGTATCATATTAGTATACCACTTGGGCATACATTGTATTGTTCCCATGGGTCGTGGTCTTGTCTGATCATCACCATCATCCCCATCATCACTTGTCATCATCAGTGGGAACATCAACTTCTATTTTTACAATAGGTGAAATATCTACATCATGTGAGTCTGGAGGAGGAGTCTCAACTTCCTTCTTCTCAAAGAACTCAACATCTCTGCTAGTGTAGAATTTTCTGGTCTTTGGATCCATCAATATGTACCCAAGAGCCTCTTCATTGTAGCCAATGAAGATGAGTTTTTGTGACTTCATATCCAACTTATTTCTATTCTATTTGGGTATGTGCATGTTAGCTTTGCACCCAAATACTCTGAGGTGTGCAACAGATGGCTTCCACTTTGACCATGCTTCATGTGGTGTCACTCCATCAAGAGCAACTGTGGGCACTCTGTTCAAAAATATATTGTTGTCTTTGTTATTCTTCCCAAAATGTCCTCGCTAGTCCAGAATCATCGATCATGCAACACACCATCTCCATGATAGTACGGTTTCTTCTCTCAACAACACCATTCTGTTGCAGTGTGTGTGGAGGAGGCATCTATCGATGAATCCCATGAGCTTGAAGGTAGGATTTGAACTCATTACTAGTGAATTCCCCCCCTCGATCAGAGTGGAGAGATCTGATATGATGACCAGTCTCATTCTCTATAGCCACTTTGAACTTTTTGAAGTTCTTAAAAGCTTCACTTTTCTTACGAAGACAAAAATATCCACATTTTTCTTGAATAATCATCAACACATAGCATGAAATACTGAAATCCAGAATGACTAGGTTTCATTGGACCGCAAAGATCAATATGAACCAAATCAAGCTTACCTATGAAGCTTGATAAGTACTCTTTTGGAATGAAGCTCTATGTTTTTTACATGCTAGGTAGTTAGGACACTTATTTGTATCCTTCTGGAGAGATGGAAAGCCTCTCACCATGTTGTACCAGTGAAGTGTTTTGAGATATTTGAAACTGATGTGACCAAGTCTCAATGCCACAACTGTGTTGAGGAAGAATTCTTAGCCACAAGTGCTTGATCATCCCTGTGGACAAAGTCAAGCTGGAACATACGTCCCACATTGGAGGCTTTTGTAATAATTTTTGAGCCTCTTGATTTGTCTCGAATCAAACACACTTTCTTACCAGAATGACTATCAAAATCAATCTTCATATTATGATCTAGAAGTTGACTTACTGATAGTAGATTCTTTGTTAACCCAGGGACATATAATACATCTGATAATCTACAATTTCATGAACCAAGAGGTAGAGAAATGTTCCCAATTCCTTGTACTATGTAAGAAGAATCATCACCTAATGAAACATGGTTTTTTGAAGGTGTGTCCCTCATGGTAGTAAACCAGTCTCTGTGCCCAATCATGTGTTGAGTGGCTCCCAAATCAACATACCAAACAACACTAGATGATGTGGATGGTTCACTGGAACGAGCAATGTACAAGAAGTCCTCATTTTCTGAATGATCTTCTTGCTCAGCTATATTACCTTATTGATGGGGTTTTCTTCGCCAGTTCCCCTTCTTCTTCCCTTGATTTTAGTGTGAATGTCCCTTATGAGATTGTTGATTTTGAGGTCTAGAATTACTTGATGAACCTTTCTTATATGTATTGTACCAACAATATTTCACATCATGTCCTCTGTTGCAGATAGGACATTTCTTCTTTTGCTTGTCCCCATGTTGATGTTGATTTTTGGGACTTTTGAGAAGAATGAGATTTTGCTTTTCCTTTTAATTTTTGATGAGAAGATAATGCTTGCTCCTCTTCATCATCTTTATTGTACATTGCTTCTTCTTGTTGCAGTAGATTCACTAACTTGTCAAAAGTAACTATCTGATCTGAACAAGTTTAGTGTCGTCACAAAAATGTGGTAAGAAGGAGGGAGTGCTCTCAGAACAATGGGAATGAGAGTTGTATCAGTGACCTCCTCTCCTAGGGATAGAAGTGAAGCCCTCAATTCTGTAACTCTTCTCAAGAAAGCTTCCACTTTCTCATTCTGTTTGAATTTCAGTGTATGTAACTGACTCTACAAATTCAAAATTGTGTTCTTGTTTTTGGCCTCATACACGGTGCTCAACTTATCCCATGCTTCTTTGGTTGTTTTGGCATCTCGAATGTGGGGTTGCACGTCATCAGACACTGCAAACAAGATTATGAATTTTTCCTTCTGATTGGCCTTGTCAAACTGTCTCTATTGTGATACATCATCTGGTGATCTGGTTGCAGAACCATTCACAACAGGCCAAATCTCTTCAAACTCAAGTTGTGTTTTGATCTTAGTCTTCCATGCAACATAATTATCTCCTCTTAGGAGCTGTGAGTATGGAAGAAAGAACTTAGGGGCATTGGTGCCCATTTTCTGAATTCACTGACAAAGGGTAAGGCTCTTATCACTCCAGGTATAAGGTCTCCCAATCTATATACCGTCAGTCTGATATACCGAACCTTTCTATATACGCACCCTTCTGATATACCCATCGGTACGTGGAAGAAGCTCACCCTTTTGATATACCTAGTGGTACGTGAAAGAGGTGTTAACATACATGAAAGAATTTGATACGTGGTACCAAGACAATACTGAAAGGGGTCTGTGTGATTATTGACACCGACTCAAAGAAATATCCTCATACGTGCATGTAACTTTGCTATATACTCAGATAATTTCAGTGTCTGATTTATGTCGTGAAATCATTTCACAGATGGATGGGAGGGCTCAAAGTGTGTGCACTGTGTCCTTATTTCTCCCCATCAATTTATAGGGATGATTCCCAAACGATGTTGTTACAGCTATATTAGGTGTTAAGTACAGTAGTAGTCGCGATGGATTTACCTGTAAGCACTTCCTAGAGGCACTGTATATACCGAACACTGCAAAAGAGATCTAAAGATCCCGTGAGCATTACAAAACCAAATTTTATTTTTTTGTTTACAAATCTCTATTAGTTTTTTATCAGTTACAATGTTTGCGGTTGAATATGGCAACCTACAAATTAGTACAGTCTACTAAAAATATATTACATCCAATATGTAGAAAAATTGAATGGTAGGCAAAAAAAAATTGTTTTGCGAGGCCCAGGTGGCCTCCGGAGCTCAGAATGGATCTCAATGTGTGAAAAAATGCAAAAAATAACTAATACGTGACAGTTTTTAGATACCCCTTCTTTTAGAAAAAATGCTCAGAATCACTTTATAAGCAAATTAGGAGAAAAAAAATTACCCCAAAAATTAGGGTTTTTCTCGCTAAATATAGTTGTGGGGTTTGGTTATAACTAGGGGCTTTAGTAGGGATTTGGGGCCGCTAGATGTGGTGGTTTTGCTAAAAACTTCACCAAATTCAAATGCCAACAATTTTAAAAGCGGTTGGCTTGGGAGGGGGGGTCAAACCCTAGGAACCTACCCACACCAAGTCTCCTTAAAGCTTCACTTATCCAACACAATGCTCAATGCGCATTTGAATTTAAATTGAAGCAATTTGTATTTAAATTAAATTAAAAATATGACTTAATTTTTTAAAATTAACGTGTCAATGTTCTAGATGTCTTCATGGCAGCAAGAGAGAGATAGGTGTGGATTTTAGGTTTCCTTAAAAGGATCTTACTTATTTTTTTATCTCCTTTTTTTGATTTTTGTGATAACCACTGGTTTGGATTTGTGTATGTCTATGTGTATGTATGGTTGTACAAATTTTTCTACATGAATTAGAAGATTGGATGGTGTTCTTTAACTGTATACGGTTGAATGGGCTTGATTGTTTTGTTTGCCACAAGGCCCAATGGCTTTGGTACATTGGTGTACGTAGGGTATCCCACTCGGATCCAATAGGCTCAACGATACACAAGTGTATTGTGGAGACTCATCATCATAGTAAACTGGGTTCAGACCGTTTATGTCTCTGTGGATATCTGGGCTTTGCTAATGTCTATTTCAGATACAGAGCCAGTTGGATGGGATTTCCAATATCATCGGTTTTCCAATGGTTTGTTGGTGATAGCCTAATCTGACATAGGGGAGAGTAGACACAATCAATACAACTGGTATACATGCCCCAAAGCCTTGACCATAAATTAGGAATGGACTGCCTTGTGCAACTCGGTTAATCTTTGAAACTCAACCTTAACCTATTTACTTGGTGGGAGCTCAATTTTAAATCAATACAAGAACTTGATTTGAATACTTCATTTTAAAGAACCCATCACAACTCAACTAGTTCTAGTAGATGCATATTTTATATGAACTAACAAGACCTCTAGTTTTAGAGGACAAAACCCCTGGTTGGGGAAATCCCGGTGCACATATGTTTTAATTTTTTGAATATGATTTCTGAATTTCTTTTGGTCATATTTCTTCCAGTAAGCAAATTTTCTCTAGTGCATGGGGCACCAATGCAAAAAAAAATTACTTTCCAAAACACTTGGAATGAACAAGAGGTTGTGGGGATGCATGGATGGGGTTGGGAAGTTACATGAAGGCAACACAAGATCTCCAAATTCTGCAAATGCTTCTCCAAGATCCTTATCTCTTCTGCACTCTCTCTACACACCTTGTCTGCTGATAGGATCTCCTATCCAACTTTGATACCAAATCAAGAAGAGGGACAAAAGTCTCAAATTTTATTGATGTTCAATCAAATCAAATCTACAATAGAAGTGGTGTAATAATTATAGGTATTGTACAACCAAGTACAAACAAAGAAATTACACATGAGTGCAACTAGAAACCATACGTGAAATAATGAAGATAAATAGACTGTTGCAGCTATGTAACAATAAACACATAAGAGAATAAAATGGTTATTAAAACATAACCATATAACAATAATATCAAACCACATATTTACCATAGTAAAAAACTAAGTAATAATCTAGTTACCTACATTACAATACATAAACTATGTTTACCCTAACAGTCTAAGATGCATCGAGCCCACTTTTTCCACCTCCCTATTCAAGCAAAGATTGAGCAATCTGGGGAAAACTTGTTGAATGTGGCAGAGAACGAAGTGGTCAAAGCCCCAATGGAGGAAGAGTTCCATAACCATCATATGGATATCAAGTCACAGAGGCTTTCGAGTGGTCATCATGTCAACTCTACCATGTTGCTTCAATGAAAAAGATTATTATAGTGACAGAGGTGGCAGGATCTTCATCGACCTAAAATCTCAAGGTTACAATAACTATGGCTCAAGGCGTGATCCTCTTAATAATGATTTCGATAATTTTATGTTGAATTGTATTGTTGGTGTCATCAAACATGTAGATCACGTTTGCTATCACATGCAATGTCTTGAGAATCTTTTGGAGACTAAAGTGAAAGCCAACTCATGGCAGTTGGACGCCAATGTAATGCAATTTGTAGTTTCCCTCATTACTGACACTTTGTGTTGCTGTGTTTGGAGGTTTTTGTGTGCTTTTCTAAATAATAAAGCTCTGGATCCTTCCCTCAATGTCGATGCTTGTGTTGCTGTGTTTGGAAGTTTTTTAATGCTTTTCTATATAATGAAGCTCTAGCTCATGCTGGTCATTGAGGCACTTACTGCAATTTTGTTTGCTTTTATGTGTTTATATGCTTCCTATTTGTAGTAAGCTAGGCAGAAAGTGAAATGACTTTTGATGCTGCCAGTGGACAAGAAAAATTGTGAAATGTGTAAAATTTGGTGATCGATGCACCTTCTCATGTATATATAACTACGTATAACTTTTATCAAGCCAGAAAAAACATGGTCCACTTTTCAGCTAAAATTATAATACAAGCATATATTAAAAACTCTATACCAGAATTTGTTTTTCTCCTTTCAAGATTTCCCTTAGGAAGAAGTATTTTAATGCTGACCACATATATGATGTACTTTTCTAGATCCTTAAACAAGAAAACACTAGGATCTTCATGAGTCAAAACATTGGAGGCACGAGTTCTCTTCCCAGGATATACAACACCCTATGAAATCAATGCTGCAAAGCAGTGTCACATTACATGAATCAAATGCAAAAGTACCTTTGAAAGAGTATCATTCTGTAACCAATAGATCAACCGTGAGATCGCAAGTTATCTTTATCAGGATATTTTCGTATGAATACTAGGCATATCACATAAATTTATTGCAAAAAATGAAAGCACTATCAAACTGTACATCAGATAATAAGCACAGGATGGCAATTTGTTTGAAAACAAATGAAATAAGAGGATAAAGGCCTCTTATCAATTGTAAATACACAGCCAATACCACAACATTCCGATCAAATATCCCGAATCTATGGGTTCAGCTTGGCTTCTTCGGCGTCAACTGTTGCAGGTTCTACAGCTTCTTCCATATCAGCGTCGCCTTTGTTTGATTCCTCAATTGGCATTACAACTTCAGCAGTCTGGGCCTCTTCATCAACTTTCACAGCCTCTTTACTTTGTTCTTCAATCACGCATACCTGCATAGCTAATATGTTACAGGTGACAATCATTGCAACACTTTTTTAATACATCTCAACAATTTAAAGGACCCCAGTTTGCACAAAGATCCTATAAGCTAAATTGAAGAATTAAACATTTTACTGCAGATCCTGAAATAAATTATTTTAATGCAGTCGACAGTGTTATTTGTAAATAGCACAAAGTTTTTGTGGCCAGCCAACTTAGAGAATCATAGATTAGATTTATATCATCTGTATAGACATCACTTCAAACAACTTGACAGAGTCTGAGATTGATCAAACAGCATTGACTCTAGTTCTCAGCCAATTATACCTGAGCCAGGACAGACAATGCTGAATCATTTTTAAACAGTAAAGCAGAGGAAAGCAGAGGACAACTGCCATTATCAGACAAAATCTCATATCAGCCAACAGGATTGCAGTGTATAGTATCCAACCCACTGATGTAAGTAGCAAGAGAAAAAAAAAACTACACAATGACTAAATGGACTTAAAATTGAAGGCAACTTATCTTGCCTTGCACTTTAGTGATCGTGATTGACCATGCCATGCTTTATTTCTTTTGTTTCATGTTGCTGAGCTAATATATTAAAATTTTAAAAATCCATTTCTCTTTAGGAGAATTTGAAGTTTGTACATTTGACTGTGTTAAGTATGATGAAGTGTTCTTTGCATCAAACTAAGCCTGAGCTATAATCTACTCTGTTTTGTGGAACTATTGAATATTTTATGCTCACAAAGCTTCCACATAGTTAATAAATATACAGTAACTTATTCAAGACAAATTCCTATTATTTGAAGCAGAGTTTACTGTGCTTGAATAAGGTATTGAAGCGTCAATATTAGAAGGAATGCACCTGTGCCATTTTCAACGAGAAGGGCAAACCAGAAAGTAACATCATCATCCCTAAATACAATGGAAGGGAAAATTTGCGACTAGGAGTTGTATGTTCGCATGAAAGTAACATAACCAATCAATTTTTCCTGATGAGGCAAGTAAAGAAACAACAGAGTAGGATAGATTGACTTCGAATAGGTTTAAATCAACTAAAGATTAGTATAAATTTATAAATATTCAACAAAAGCAAAGTAGTTACATTATTAGCTCGCAAGCAGAGCAATCAAAAGCTGGTTGTTAGCAAATCAAAAAATGCATATGATACTATTGGTAAAATGAAGCCAAAGTATAGAACAAATAAAAAGTGGAGAAAACAAATATTAGACATACAGAAATCATAATGATCTCTCAACATAATTGACTTCCTCATAAACGGAAGGTTTAGCAGTCAATAATCCAATGTTAATACTTGTCGATCAAACAAGTTTTGCTAGTGGTATACTTGATGCTGCTGCTGCATGACTTGCAGAATTCACAATTAAAATATTGAATATATTAAATCCTAAGTCATATCCTAACTTAACGTCTATGTTCCTAGGCATACATATACCTACAATTCTCACCTACATCTATACTATTTGATTTACAAGTCCTGATATTTTTGTTGGTTGAGGAAGTTTTACATTCATGTAGTAATATATCCTATATGGCAATTAACAGAATTTGCTGCCTTAGTGCTGATCATTTTGGTGTCTTGTCTCTTTGTCCATCTTCTCATCATGTAAGATAAAGGTAAAGGAGATTTTAAGGCATGTCCTAGCCAGCTCGCCAATTTGACATATGAGACCCCTCTAGTGGAATCAAGGGGACTTTTTCACTTTAATCCACCTTATATATTTTGGTATCAGAATGTATCATGGTAGCAAGCCCAGGAGGAAGATGGAGAATGGCAGTTGTGTGGATGTGCGTTTGGAGGAGATAAGTCATATTTTGATGGGATAAGCTTCCTCAATTCAAGCTGTTTGCTCTTACATTTTCAAGAAATCCTATCCACAACCTAAAGGCAGTCAATGTCACCATCCAAGGCACCCCCAAGGGCACTTGGAGAGACGAACACATACTCCCCCAATATGGAGGTATTGCGCCAATTTTATAGCCTTTTTCCTTTTGGCGAGTTCCAATGTGGGGCAATTCTCTTTAAATTTCAAAAACTTGGCTGGAAATTTTTCATCTGCACATGCAGGACTTTTCTGACATATAGTTCCTGATCAAACCTGTAAGATGAGCTGTAACAACCCACTCAATCAAATTTGGTATCTTTCTCAATGATCATGCCATGTGATTTAAATTGCTTGAAGTTTCTAGCTAATTGAAGAATCTTTCATCCATCCATGACGCCAATTAGATTATTGCACCTAATCACTTTTAAACTTCTTGATGATCTTGACATACAAATTTGTTTTCAAGCTTAAGCTTTTTTTCCCTGATGATGGGTCCAGACTCTAGTATAGGACTCGAAATGTCGTAATTAAAAAATTCTACACGGTAATTATGTTATGTACCTTGGGATATGATATTATAATGTATAAGGTTGATGGAGATGCCAACATGTGGCAAACATCCTCCTTAGTTAATTATATGCTTATAATATATGGGGTCACATAGAAATTAGACATATTGGGTAATGAGTCGACCTACATTGGGATTAAGTGTTACCCATCCATTTTTGAGCAACGTATGCCTATATAAAGGAGATGAATATCATTATGAGGTCATGTATGAGTTGAGTCTTAAACATGGTAGAATGATTTTGGAGGTATCCCCCTCGAAGTGGAATTCCCATATTGGGAGATCGTGGAGTTATTCCTTAAGGAGTATTATATGTATTGCGCTACCTTAAGGGTATTCTTCTATTTCCGAGTATATTGAATATTTGAGCATCTTGGCCAACTATCTATTGTGTTGTGTTATGTTCTACGTATTGTTCAAATTAGTCATTTATTATATGCAAAGACAAAGACATTATCAAGTGGTATCAGAGCTTCGATCAAAGTCAAAACCCTAATTTTGAAGATTTGGCTATACATCCAAAATTGTGGCAAATTTTTCTGCAATGTTTTAACTGAAGTGGTGAAATTAGTTAAGGAAGCTATCCTCAAAATTTCAGCTTTTTTGGACTTGTTTTGCAAAAGATATTTCAGTTTTAGGGTTCAAATCCTAATTTTGAAGATTCGTCAATATCTTGAAAATGGTTAGGAAGTTTTCTGCAGTTCATTTTCCTAGTTTTGATTTCAATTACCTGTGTCACGAATATTTAAATTACCAGATTTAGTAATTTTGTTACTATTCGTATTGGAGTAAAGAAAATGGCACTTTTAGGGTTTCTGACAAATTGTAGCTCCTGATTCAATGGGGCAAGTAAATCTGCGTGGTAAACGTTAGTTATGTGGATGTAGAAAATTTGTTTAGATAGTCTTCTAAAAGCTCTCCAAAATTTGACTTAGTCTATCTCTTTATGGGTATTGTTCTATGCAGTTCTGCAGGCTGACATGCTGGCAGACGAATTGGTAGCACAAAGATTGCCATTAAGAAGGGTTTGCTAATGCCTTTGACAATCGCTAGTTTTTTGTGGATCATGCGAAGCGAAAATCTTCGATGAAGATAGTTGGATTGATGCTAGAGAGTGGTGGATCCAATTTAAACATGAATTTTTTTTTCCACCCCAAGAATTGCATCTTACAGGTCAGCGTTTATTTTCTTTGGTCCCTTGTTGGCATTATTAGTTTGTAGAATTTATTTGTTGCTACTGGCTTGGTTAGAACAAGATACAGCAAAACTTTTTTGTTTGTTAGCAATCCACTGGAACTCAGAGGGTACTTATTTCCACCTTTTGACAAAAATGATGTAGAAGTCAGATGTTGACGTAAATAATCAGGATTATTGCATGTAAGCTTCCACTAGAAGAAGATATTGTTCATGACCGAAGAGGCTTCACGCACTTATTGCCCATGACGTCCATTTGAGTAGGGTCAAGATCCTTGTTAAGATAGCTACATCTCAAAGGTGAGGCAATCTGGGATGTGGACAGTTTGACACAGGGCATTCGAAGGTCAAAAGGTAGTGTGTATCCACATAGACCCTGAGCAGTAAGTATAACTTCATCAACATGTATGCTAGCTTCAAGCATCCTACATGTTCCTTATAAGAGTGGGTTATCCGTTGAAGCCCAAGTGGAGCCGGACCAGTTCTAATTCAAGTAATAAACAGATTTACCGCTTTCAATAGATCAATATGTTTTGCAGTCACGTGTCTATGCCTTTAGACTCATGGATGGTATGAATATTGTTCTTGCATAAACGAAGTTAGCAGATCCTGGAACAATCTAGCCTGAAGTGTGCTAAAGAAATTCTTGAAGCTATGGTAGAAGCTATGAAAGAGGGTTTACCTTGCAGGATATCAGCACTTCTGCAAGGAATATACAAAGTCTGCGTAGATGAATTACGCAGGATGACATATCTGAAGCCTGGTGAAGAAGGGAACTAAGGATGATTCTATGTAGGAGAATATGCTAAGAACGTTATTTAAAAGAAGACACTGGTATTTTCTTGCCATTCTATTGAATGTGTGGAGTTGATAAATAGCGACCTACAAGATTGCATCAGTGCTCTGAATCAGTTTTCTCTTTCAAATAGTTCATAATATTGAAGATACTAAGTTTGCATTGCATACAGACAAGCAGATTTTCCTAAGAGGCAACTTAGATCATGGAGGCATGTTAGGGCACAGGAAGTGGAACTAACCTTTATGGATATACAGGGAACTTTTTAGGATCAACCAGCTACTCAGTGCTATACATGGACAATGCAAATGGAGCATTATATCTTACGTAGGAGGGGGAGGGTGTTGTACAAGAATCAATTACTATCTTTATGCTTGGACACCAAGGAGGTAAAAATTTGGACGTGGATGGAATCAAATTAGTGCAGCATCATATGTATGTGTACATGCTTGGCAGTCTTACATTACATAATTAAGATTCTCTCCAATATTTAAGTGGTCTGGAGTTGTTTAAAAGAGCTTGGCAACAGTGTGTTGTAAAAATCAAACATCTTTGCTTGGACACCTCAGATTTACTGATTACAAAAAAACACATCATATGTTGTGTACATGCTTAGCAGTCTTAAATCTACATACCCTAAAGTCTCACCAGTATTTAAGTTTCTCGTGCAGTTGAAATTCTAAAAAAACTTGTAGATTTCCTACAACATAGTAAGTGCAGTTGAGAAGAGGTACAAAATAAAATCCCTTGTCAAAGGAAGTTACAGATAGATCTTTAGAGCATATGAAGCAAAAATGGTAGCAAATTTGACGTCAATCACTGAGGAGCGCTCTTGATAACAGGTAGTACAAGCTGTGCGAAATTAACTGATTCTATACCCCATGTCTGTTTATATTGATCATTCTTCAGATTTGAAGCTCACTGTAAGATGTGAATTGGTCCTCGTGGCAGTCATCATGGTGACTTCATAAGTTCTAATTTTCCATATCTTCCACGGAGTCCCAGGACGGGGGGACCCAAGGGTCATAAGTTTGGGGATGGCAGGGGGACGGTGGTGCAAATATATATAATATTTGAAAAATTAGTCATAAAATATATGTATTAGGAATAACAAATGAAATTTTGAAATACTAAACACAGTGCATTGAACAATGAAAATGTCTAAATATCAATATATTAATATGTCTATCATAATTTATATTCAAAATGATGATTACATTCGAAATTTCAAAAACAATTGGCCTATAGGTTTGAGCCCAATCGCCTCTAATCAATCCGTTGAAACTCTGAACAGCCAAACTTTTAAGGACTTAACACTTGTTATCCCTCTTGTTAATGCTCTCTGCCTCTTACTCTTGCCACCTTGCTTGCTCTCACTCTTGCACTTGCACTTATAGCCTTGCTCAATGATTTCAAACTTTGATAGTGATTTGGAGTGAGGGTAAGGTTCGTTTATAGTTTTTTTGAGAGCTTAAGTGTGGGTGGGGAGCATAAACTATTAGGATTAGGGTTGGGGCACAAACATCCAAAAAGATTGTTTTTATTTTTAAAAATCACTTTTTTGAAATTTTTGGCACAGGGACGGCTGCAGGTTTCCCAGACTATCGAGGGACTTGGGTGAGTTTCCATGAAGATTCGGGGATTGTCCCAAAGCCCCCCAAAGGTCCCCTCTCTGAGAGAAACATCCCCCCCTTCAATGAAACATCCCAAGGACATCCCTTGTATCGTGGTGGCAATGGTGGTATGGTAGGGGGCCGCTTCCCAAGCATCTTTGGGACGTCCCCGTCCCTTAAAACATCATAATCAAGGGGGACAGTCGCCGTGGAACACTGCAATTTTCGTCGCATTTTGTAGTTCATAATGCGCCTGACCAGATTCTACTCCATATTTGACGTTTTTTGAACCAACTATACATGGTTGGTGTCCTTGCAACTTTAAAACTGTCGTTTGGAAAATATGACAACATTTTTGTGGCAGAATTCATTTGGTGTGTTTTCTTTTCAGTTCTGGACTTCAGAAGATAGCAGAGGTCTTGAAACTCACTATCGCCATGCCCAATACCAGAAAATTCGCAAAGAAAAGACATACCATCTTCATGTCAGACACAAATTTAAGTTTGCAGAGACGACCACTTGAAGTGAACAAAGCCCCTATTCGAGAAAATGAAACATCTAAATGAAGTGAGCAAATGGCTAATTTGAGCATATGAGACATCTAAAGATGCATTTCAATCTGTATGAGAATAGCCCTTAGGAGATTAGGTCTAATGACCCCATACGCAAAGAACAATCAATCAAATAATTTCAAAGTTCAGTCTTCAAACCAGTTAAACACAAGTTGTACAAGTATTCACAGAAACTGGATCAATTCACTGTACAAGAAATTTGACAAAGATATGTATCAATCAGTCTAAGAGTGAGGATGCCAGAACTCGTCCAATATTTTGTGATGTTAACCTGTCCGGCACGAAAATTTCAGAAGACAAAGGTGTTGCTTGCAGTGAATCAGAGTTCTGATCTACTTCTGCAATCTGGTGTAAGAACAAATTAGTGTCGTTCACTTGTGCAAACCTCATAGACAGATCTAGAGCAGAAGTCGCATATCAAGTACAGGAATTTCATCCCAAAAATTTGACGTCAAGCTCAAGGAATCCATTCAAAGTTATCTCATCAATATCAGAAGAGCTAGAATGCAATAGAAATTTAGTTTATCAGCCTATAATAGCATCCACATGGTGTTTGCAGTATATTTCTGACAGCCACAAGTTGCAGATATCTCAGATTCTAAAGAATAAGCAAGAAGACCTAATCTCTTCCAATTGGCCTCAGAAATATCAGGTTTAGTCTTTACCAGCAATTCCTCTTTCAAATTTAAAAGAATTGAATTTCAAGTCCTTTTGAAGAAGTGAGATTTCCGGTGAACTAAGACAAGGTTCTTTAGGTGCGAAACTTGTTTTATTAGTAAGAAGTTTATCCAAACTAAAGTTAAAATGATTCTTGCTGTGACTGGCATAGCCTTGGGCCATAAGAACCTTGGCCCTGCAGGGTGGTACACTTGGTCCAATAAACATGTGGGAAGTAATCATGTTCAGGGCATGCTTGATAATTTTTATGCAAATTCACAAGCCACAACTGTCTCCTCCAAAACAGGCAAGGGATGTATTTAAGCACACTCAAGTGTTGTTCAATCTGATCATTATTCTATCTCCACATACATAACTGATGATGTCTGTCAGTATTATTTTCACTATTGAGACTTCCTCCAGCCACAAGAGAGATGGACATCAATTGCAAGAATATGGCATTTGGTGCATCCATCAGTTGGGGACAGCTGCTAGTTTCTCTTGTGAGAGGCAATCATACAATGTGCAACAAAGTTTCTTAAGAGGAAGGGGCAAGATGATTGCTAAGGCAAGGAAGGAAGGGAAAGTCCAGTTTGCTTCCAACTTCAGCAAGCTCGAAAAAGGATGGAAATAGACGCTTGCAACAAATTAAATTAATATTCAGCTAGTACCTTGGAATTGCAGCTCAGAATGTTTGAGAAATATACAGTGAGAGGGCTAGAATTATGGGATGCATGCACTAAATGGCTGAAGGGATGCACCTTCCAAATTCTATTTCCAATTCTTAAAGAGAAAACAAAAGTCAGATGGGCCTTTAGCCCTTCGCAACCCAAACAAAAACCTTATAGAGGTTGAGATGTAAATGCAGAATATCTTTCCAGATCATTTCCAAAGAATTTTCTCTGAATTGGAATTTGATCTTTTATGTAACCTCTCCTGGAGCTAGTCAAAAATCATCCCTAAGAAAGGGAAAAACAAATTAGAGGATCTATCTGTCTAGGAAGATGAAGTTCGAGGAATTAAGACTACAACAAACTTCGAGAATGAGAACTCTCCGGGCTTGGACGGTCTTCCAACAGAGCTCTACAAGAGAATGTTACATCTGATTAGCCCAACCCATTTGAAAATATCTATGCTGCCAGGATACAGGTACGAGTACCAGTACGGGTACGGGTTCGATACGCGAATACGTCAATTTTAAAAAACCCTTGGGTACGATACATCTTGGATACGTCCATACATACATATATATATATATATATATATATATATATATATATATGTACATCTACGCATTTTACTCATTTTTTAATCCATAAAAAACTGAAATAGTAATACAAAACTTGAATCAATGTTCAAAACATTCAATATACTTAAGACTTTGCATTTTTATTGATCATGCGGCTGCCATACATATGATATACGAATATCATGTCAACATGAATACGAACAAAACTTGAAATTTGAATAATATACTAGTATGCATGTTCAAATTTTCAAAACATACAATATACTTAAGATTTTACATTTCATTGATCATGTGGCTGCCATACATATAATATAGGAATATCATGTCAACATGAATACAAACAAATAGAGAATATATCATCCAGATTTTCCTCAAAATCAAGTTCTTGTCTGCCACTTGCACTAGCTCCGTTCTCATCTCCTTGTGAACTCCCTTGAACGTCATCTTCGCCATCAAATAATGAAAGTTGGGCAAGCGTGGCTGCGGAGGCATCCAATTTTGTGGTCTCTGGAAGAAGATCCCAAAGTTTGTGAGGCCCTTTAGCATAGTCCTCAGACTTGTGTGACAAGAGGCGCAAATTGGACTACACATATACCAAATCCTCAGCTTTTTTAGATGCCAACTTGTTTCTTTTAGCTGAGTGGATAAGGTATAAGTACTCCAATTCCGCTCTACGGAAGAATTACTAGCCACCTATTACAACAAAATTAGAAAATTGAAATTCAAAGACAAATTAGTAACATACTAAAAATGTGAGAAAAAAAATGAAAATTTAAATAATCCTAACTTAATAAAATTTAAAATGATTATAAATTTTAAAATTTATAAATGTTATACCTGTGAAAGAACTTTTATAGCAATAGGACATAAGTACTTGGCATCATGGCCATGTACACGCCACCATGTGGTTGGAGTCAAGTTGCTCTTGTCAAAAAGAGCTTCAATCGATCCCATGTCGCCTTCTGAACCAATAAACATGCCCATTTCACTTCTGACTACACTGACTATAGATGGATCAAGAAAAATTCTTCTAAATGCTGCCCTGGTCCCATTTCCAACTTCAGAGTCAGAGAATGGTGGTTGCCTGTTTGGTAGCCCAAGTACATCAGAGCTATAGTACTTTGGGTTCAATGCATAAGCAAGAAGATGTAATGAGGTGGTCATTTTATTCCACCTCTTCATGACCACACTCTTGACCTCACTGTAGAAGGTCTCTTTTGGATTTTGCTCTTTCTTTTGTATTACATCTCTGCTACGCTCAAGCATAGAATCTATGCCATCATATATCTCTCCCAAGCATGCTTCATCAGTATCTACATATCGGATCATGGAGAGAATGGGCTCTGTAAAACTCAACAAGTACTCAACCTTGGCCCACCAATCCTCATCAAGGACCCATGATTTTACCCTTGTAGCTTTCTCTGTATCTGACTACCTCCTCACTGACCAAATTTATTGATCACCATACTGCTTAAAGCCTCTCTCACCTTCACAAGCCATCTCAAAATGAACGTGTGAGAGGCAAATCTAGTTTCTACAACCTTCAGCAACTCCAACCTTGAGAGTTTCCTAAAAATGGCTTGTGACATATGATGGTTTGTGATAAACATTTGACTATCATTTGCCTCAAAATAAATATGCTTAATCCATGGGATTTTCCCAATCTTTTGGAGCATCAAATTAAGGGAGTGGACAGCACAAGGGGTCCAAAAAGTGTGTTCATATCTACCCTCTATGATCATTCCTGTTGCTTTACAATTTTTAGTGTTGTCCGTGATGACTTAGACAACATTATGAGGGCCCACCGACTCAATTGCCTCTATCAAAATGTCGGCAATAAATTGTGCATCCTTGACTTCCCCTTCACAGTCAATGGCTTTAAGGAACATTGTCCCTTTAGGGCATACTGCAACAACATTTATGAGGGGTATATTTCTAACATCTTTCCATCCATCTGAAATGATGGAAACCCCTGTTTCCTTCCATGAGTCTCTGATTAGCTGCAAAGTCTTGTGAATGTGTTCCACTTCCTTTCCCAAGAGTGTGGTTCGAACTTTTTCGTAACTTGGGGATTTGTACCCTTGTGGAGCTTCATTGATACCCTTCACCATTTGATGTCAATATGGAGATCTCAATACATTAACGGGCAGCCCACGTGCATAAATGCATCGAGCAACAACCTCATCAACAATCTCTCTCTTTTCAATATTAAATGCTTTCTCCAATGCTCCTTTTGGCCTTTTTTGTGAGCTCTCTGGACTCTCTTCATCAAAAAGGGAATCATGTGGTTGACTTTGAGCTGGATGAAAGGATGAAAAGTAGGTCTAGGTGCTGGTGGTCGTGATGAAGGCCTTCTTTGCAAAGGAATTGGTCTAGTTCTATTTCTTTCAACTTGTTTATCAGCCTCCTCTTGCTCTCTTAGGTACTCTGCCATTTTTTCATTTGTTATTTTTGGGCACTTCTTTATCCCCACACCTCCAACACCAGTCAAATGGATTTTCAATCGGCTATATGAGGATTTGTATTGAGTTTGGCAACCATGACATATCCAAATCCGACCCCCACCACCAATAATGGTGTCTACCACTATCACGCGTCTCCAAAGATGGGAATTAGGATCATGTCTCATAGGAACTGATGTGTTTTCAATAGCTTCTTGGCCTTGCACTCCACCTGAAGCAGAACTTGACACCATCCTAATATGTTTTTGATCACCAAGATCACCATAACAGCGCGAGGTGAGAACATACACAAAGTTAGGATGTTTAAAAAATTAAAAAACATTTTGCCTTAACATAAATAAATTTGTTATGTCATCCTAATCTGTTTTTGATCACCAAGATCGCCATAAAGGCATGAGGTGAGAGCATACACAGGTTTAGGATGTTTAAAAAATTAAAAAACAATTTGCCTTAACATAAATAAATTAGTTATGTCATCCTAATCTATTTTTAATCACCAAGATCGCCATAAAGGCGCGAGGTAAGAGCATACATAGATTTAGGAAGCTAAAAAAATAAAAAACAAATACATTAACATACAACAATGAATTTAAAATTAAAAAAACGATTTTTTACCAATTATTAAATTAAATACCCCTAAACTATGCCATCCTAATCTATTTTTTATCACCAAGTTTGCCATAAAGGCGTGAGGTGAGAGCATACACAGATTTAGGATGTGTTTAAACTATAAACTTTAAAAAAAATGCAATATAATAAATAAATAAATAACCATAAAAAAAACAAAAGGATGAATTAAAATACGGTATACCTGTAGTGTAGATCTTTGTTGCCTCTAAACAAATGCTACCTCTTCCTCTCAAGTCTACTCTTTTAGTTTTGAATAAACAATAAATTTAAAACAATCTCTTCCTCTCAAGTCTCAACAATGGCTTCCTCTCCTTCTCCTCCTTGCAATGGTGGACTCCAAACAAAAGAAGCAATAGCTGCCCCTCCTTCAAATCTTCGCCTCCTCTAAGCTCTTTGCAAAACCTCCTTCCAATCTTTGCCTCCACTAAGCTCTTCAACTCTTCTTTGGCTCTTTGCTCATACACTTGCAAAAAGACAATGAAATTGTTTGTGTGATTTCAAATGAAAGGGGTGGGTGCTTTTTATAACTTTTTTTGGTGATTAGGGTGTATTATTTTATTCATTTTATTTTTACAGTTCAGTTTTATGCATTAGAAAAGTCAAAAAATAGAAAAAAATGTTTTAAAACCTTTAAAAGACGTTTTTAGGCAAGATACGCCATAGGTTTATGTGGGTACCTCCCGGGTGCGTCACGGGTATGTCCACATGTACCCATGGCATACTCGGGAGGTACCCACACGAACCCAAGGCATATCCGTACCCGAACCTGTACGTATCCGAACCGGATACGTATCAGGCAGGGTTTGTAGGGGGCAGGGACGTATCTTGGCAACGTAGGAAAATATGTCAAGGATCTATGTGAAGTGCACATATAGATGACTTTATCAATGCAAGTATCATCAAACTCACCCCCTTCAAGGTTCCACAGGGGAAGTATAGTAGGATGGCACAATCTACAAATAAACTAGCAAATTCATGGCGGGGAGTACTCATTAGATCTTCATGCCCAAACAGTTAAAAAGAGAGAGACACATACCATTTTTAAAGGCCATATTCATTTGAAATCTTTATTAACTCCGAGGGAAGGTGTTGAAGGGGGGGTTTTTTAGTGGATATGTCAAAAGGCTCTTTTTAAAATACAGTTCTGAAAAATTATGGACAGGAATTGAGTGAGATTTCATTTTGAATATGTGACAGGATTGAGTGAGATTTATTTTGAAATGCTGTTAGCTTACCGGATACATACAGGCAGGGTTGGGGGGGCAGGAATGACTTCTGGCAAACGTAGGAAACTATGTAAGGATCTATGTGAAGGAAACATATAGATGAACTTGATCAATGCCATCTTATCATCAAAACTCCACCCCCTTCAAGGTTACAACAGGGAATTAATAGGAGATGGCACATCTACAAAAAACTATCAAATTCATTGGCGGGGAGTACTCATTAGATCTTCACTTGCCCAAACAGTAAAAGAGAGAGAACATATACCAATTTTTTTTAAAGGCATATTCATCTTGGAAATCTTATAACTCCCGAGAAGGTTGTGATGTTTTAGTTGGATATATCAAAAAGGCTCTTTTTGAAAATAGATTCTGAAAAATCATGTGACAGGATTGAGTGAGATTTCATTTTGAATATGTGACAGGATTGAGTGAGATTTCATTTTGAATATGCTGGGTTAGTACCGGATACATATCAGGCAGGGTTTGTGGGGGGCAGGAATGTATCCTGGCAACGTAGGAAAATATGTCAAGGATCTATGTGAAGTGAACATATAGATGACTTTATCAATGCATCTATCATCAAACTCACCCCCTTCAAGGTTCCAACAGGGAATTAATAGGAGGAAGGCACATCTACAAAAATCTAGCAAATTCATTGGCAGGGAGTACTCATTAGATCTTCAATTGCCCAAACAGTAAAAAAAGAGAGAACATACCATTTTTATTAAAGGCATATTCATCTTGGAAATCTTATAACTCCGAGGAAGGTTGTGAATGGGTTAGTGGATATAGTCAAAAGGCTCTTTTTGAAAATAGATTCTGAAAAATCATGTGACAGGATTGAGTGAGATTTCATTTTGAATATGCTGGGTTAGTTGGGCTTAGGCTTCTTCTTCCTCTCATAAGTGGAGTCTCTCTTTTCATCGGCCTCTGAAAAGAATAGTGTGAATGAAATTCTTTCAGAAACTATTCTTCTCCGGCCCCAATTCCCCATGTGATTGCAGCAGATGCTCTTGATTACCTTTTGGAAGCAACAGAATGCAAGGACAGATAAGAGTAATCGCTTTACCAAGAGGTAATCAATTACTTACTGTTCATTTCATTGACTAGTCGGCCCTTACACCTAAATTGACTCAACAATCTATGGA
The DNA here is from genome assembly GCA_019776745.2 of Taxus chinensis. Classification (NCBI taxonomy): domain Eukaryota; kingdom Viridiplantae; phylum Streptophyta; class Pinopsida; order Cupressales; family Taxaceae; genus Taxus; species Taxus chinensis. The sequence continues at coordinate 248,681,431 of CM034151.1, read as the reverse complement.
AAGCACTATGATTTGCTTAGACTTATTTGCATAAGCTATTGGGGCAATGGCAAGTGAGGAAAAGAGAAGGTTCTTCTTACTGGAAAATACAATCCTCTAAACTAACTGAACAGAAATGGACACTTATAAAACCAGCGGAAATTATATGTTCCATGGGCATCCCATTTGGTAGACAAATTTCTACTTCTGATTAATGAAGTGGGATGGCGAGGTTTGTAAAGAAAATCAAAGATGGAGTAGCCTCAAACTTTGGGTGGACTTTGACAAGGAAACAAATTACAAATCTCCTTTTCCCTCATACATACTATGCGTACAAATTACTTATGCTCAAGTACAATAAAAACATTTGGCAATTCCTTGTAAAGAACGGCATTAACTTTAAATCTGGACCTCATGCCACTATGTCTTCTAAAAGGTTTTCAAAAATCCTAAGCACAACTTATATCCCCTTTACTAAATTCACCCTTTTAGATTTACATAAAAGTTTTGTTTTACACCAGGGAGTGAGGCATACAAATCACTTATTGCTCAAGTGCTATAAACACATTTGTCAATTCCTTGCAAAGAAATGCATTAATTTGAAATCTGGGTCTCATGCTACCGTGTCTTCTCAAAGATTTAAGAAAAAGCCTGTTGGTTCAACCAGTCAGATGCACCTCGTTCTCAGTTTATTTGGGTAGGCTACATTACATTTTTAAGCACTTTAGGTTAGTAGCTATAACCTAAGTTATGTGTGTGTCTGTGTGTGTTATTTTCTTATTTTTCTTAGCTATTTTGGCTTTTTCCTCCCGCCAACAGGGTTATGAGAGTAAATTGGCCAATCACATGAAAGCCACCTCTTTTCTGGCCGATCATAGATTTTCTAGGGTTTCCTAATGTTTTCTATAAATTAAGTCCTCTCTCCCATAATGCATTCATTCTGGATTCTTGATGTGAGAAGCTTGTGTAAGAAGAATATTTTGGTAGAGCATGAGAGCTACCAGCAGTTCTAGACTCCCTTAGAGGAGCTTGTAGTGTTTTAGTTCTCATAATATAATTTTTTGTTTGTTGCATATTTTCTTCCTGCTTTGTATTCTTCTTGAATCTTGCAGATTACAGATCCAAGGTATGTTTCTGGATAATGAATGGGATCTTGAGGTTTTCCCACATCCCCCAGCAGTTTTATAACTGCTCACAAAACCTAAGTAAGCCTTATATCCCCCATTACGGAATTCACCCTTTTAGATTAACTGTGAAGGTTTGTTTTACAGGGGGGCGGTGGGGGACAAGAGGATGGGTGAGTAGGCGGGGAAATGTTTAATCAAGTTCAAATGTATGTTGCTTCATTTTGAGTAATAAAACAATCTCAGTTTGCCTGCAAGATCAAATTTTAGCATGATTTGGGGTGGAGTTGGTTACTTGCTGCAAGGACAAGGTTGTCCATAATTTGACCTTCTATCTTTGACTACACCATATGGTATCAGAGCGGGAGTATCCTGCCTAATAGAATAACCGTGGATGTTGAAGTTTATGAGAGAATTGCAAAATTTCAAGAGAGGTTAAAGCAAGGCAGCATTCCTATTAAGTGTCTGGTGAGGTGTAGAAATTTGTCCTCCATTAACCAAGAATAGGTAGAGAGTCAAGAGTGACATAAAGTGAGGGATCCTGCATAGCATTGAAACTTAGAGGATTGTGAGGATTGCAGCAGTAGGTTCTGATTGAACAATAAAGTCACAAATTGACAGAGATGGAAAACATCTTCCAACAAGAGTATTGGGGAGAAGGTGTTCAAACAACACAAAAAGTGTTGCGTGGAAGGTGCTCAAACAAAGCAAAGAGCGTTCTCCATCTTGTCTAATGGATAGAGAACAAAGAGTTAAAGGAGTGGCCTTGGAAGCAGTAACTTATACACAATTTGCATTGGTGAGACTGAGTGTTAGTGTGAGTCAAGATGCCTCCAAGAAGAAGAATAGTAGTTGTCGATATGGCAGGAAGATAGGAAGAAGTTGTAGCTCTGTTGAGAAATGGGCAAACAAGGTTAGATGAGTTGAAAAAGACGAAACAAAAGGTATTGCACCAAGGATTGATGTGAATGATGTTGAAGAAGAGCATGGAGCAGAAGGAGAAGAACAAGAGCAAGCCAATGAGCAGCAGTTAGATGTGGGAGGAGACTAAAACTGAAAGAGGGACAAACATGGAAGTTCCAACTTTCTCAGTGTCTCTAAACCGGGAAGAGTTGATAGATTGGGTGACTGAGCTTGAAAAGTACTTTGATTTTGATGAGGTTAAAGACCCAATAAGACTGAAGATGGCTCAGACTAAGTTAAAGGCTCATGCAGCCTCGTGGCTTTGGGAAGTGCAAACAGAAAGAAATAGAAGAGGTCGGGCTCAGATTACAAAATGGGACAGAGTGGTTACCAGGTTGAAGGGCAAATTCTTGCTTATTGATAACCAACTGGATTTACTAAAGAAATTGCAGGACTTGAGACAAAGGGAGCTCAGTGTCAAGAATTACACTGAGGAGTTTTATAAGATAGCCATTTCGTCCAATCATAGTTAGGTATGCCAAGAAAAGGTGGCTACATACATAAATGCACTAAGAATAAACATTTGGGACCAGCTAAACATGGTATGTTTGCATACAGTGGAGGCACACCAGTTTACCTTGAAGATAAGTAGAATGAAAGACAATTAAAAACAGCAATGGATAGGAGCAATGTGATGAAGGAAAGAGACATGCAAGACAAAGTAAAAGGTAAAGTTTTGCAACAGGACCTGAAAATCAAAGAACACCAAGGTAGTCTTATTACCAACCAGCAATGCATGAGAGGAAAGAAGATGATCCAGTGACATCTAAGGCCTCAGTTATAACCAAGAACCAAGCATAAACTTAATGCTGAGAAGGAGCTTGAAGACCACAAGAAAGTGGGACCACCCATGCCACAAGAGGCATATTTTCATAACCAGTGCAAAACAAGAGGTAAGTGTTGTGATGTTATAGTTGATAGTGGAAATATTGATAATCTAATGTCCACTAAAATTGTACATGAGCTGAGTTTGACGTGTATGCCCCACCCACAGCCAAATAGTGTGTCTTGGTTAGTAGAAGACATGAAATCCCTAGGTGGGAACAATGTAAGGCTGTTGTGAAGATAAGTCCATATAGAGATAATTGTCTTCTGCAATGTATTGTGGTAGACACCTAAACTTGATAATTTATCACTTGATAATGCCAATATTGGCTTAATCCTTGAATTGTGATTTGTGTGCACATTTTGAGCTTGACAGCTTATCTTTAGCCCTATCCCATGACTTTCTCTACTCATTTGCACTACTCAGTCGCTCGTCGAATTGCTTGCATCAATCCGCAGTAGTCTATCACCTCCAAGTGTCCTGCCCAGAAATTTCCAGCACTTCACTCTCTGCCCGTACGAGACTGCCAAATAGTGTACAGTTGGTCTAAGGCTGGTGGTTTCATGATTCATCCCAAGCCACCCAACGGACATTTTCTCAATTAGATATTTTTTATGGGTCGACACTTTCCTCATGGGTCGGCCTTAATGTGAAATTATACCTATGGAACCCTATATACGCAAGTCAAATGCATGTATTTACTCACATGGCACTTTCAAGAGCACTACAAGAAAATATCATTCTAAAAGCCCTCAAAGCTCTCCTAAATTCCCCTGAAGCAGCAACACACGTTAGAAGCAACCCCCACACAGATCTAAAAAACTCCCAACCAAGTTCAAAAGTCTAGCTTCCCAAGTTGCAAGCCTTCCGAGCCAAGTCAAGCACAAACATGCCAAACCATTACAAAGCCTCATCAAGTGTACATTGCCAAAGATAATTGCATCCATATAGATATCACATCTCTAGGTGGATGACTACGTGCAATTTGAGGATTCTTCATAGTAGTGCCAACATAGGCAGTGTACGGATTGCACTTTAACCTGACCAATAACCTTTTTGTAGGGTCTCCTACCCGTGGTTAGAGTTTGAAGTTGTTTCAGGTCATACAAGGGGCTTTACACATGTGTGACACCTAGATTTTCACAAACAGACATATTTTAGAGGTTCACACAAGCACAAAATGTTCCAAAACGCCGGCAACTCGCCATACGAAACCGCCAAACGGTTTCGTACGTATCCAACGGTTTTGTACTTGTTCAACATTCACTCCCTGAACCAAAAACGAAGTATCTTCAGGTCATTTCGAGTCATTTCATCCTTATGCCACTACCAGATCAGCTTCTTAAGCATCCAATCAGCTAAGTATATCTTCCTTATGTTTTGTTTCATTTAGCACTTGTTTCGATCGTTCTATCTTGCAAACTGCTAAATACGTATATTTCAATCTACACACTGATATTAAATTTATTAATCTAAATCATAGTTCAAAAAATCGTAAATCGGGATTAATCGGCAGGCCAAATTTTGAATCGAAAATCGGGAATCGGCAAAAAATCGGCAACTTTATCGCTACTTTTAAAAACATTTAAATTCATAAAATATACTTAAATTAAATGTAAAAAACAATGTTAAATGATGCGAGAAGTGACTCTGTAGAATGCCATAGGCCCATATGCATATTTTTGATTAAGTTTTGACCAAAAAAGAGTACAAAGTTTGCAAACAAAAATGCTCATAGAGTCATGTCACATGTGACTTTTGAAGTATCCACTATCAAATATCAATAATATTCTATTTCCTATTATGCACGCCTAAAATAAGTCTGTTGCACTGGAGGCTGCCTCGTGGAAGTGGAAGGTAAATATTCCTCCTCTGCAACACCAACATTGTCATCTGCAAATATATCATCTGGATCATCACCAACTTCTAATGTCCCTGATGGTATTGCTTCTTCAGTCTCCCTCTCCAAAGCTGCTATCTCCTCTGTAGTAAACATAGGCTCCGCATCATCAGGCTTAGCAATCCTGTCATCATATGGATCAATGTCAGCCAAGTCGATTGCATCATAACTCTATGCCCCCTCCACTTGTCTCACACGAAGACGAAGATTGCATCGCACGAAGACAAGGTCATGAGGCGTTGTGTTGTCAAACCTTTGCGCTTCTTTGTGTGAACAGCTTCGAACATGCTCCAATTACGTTCGCATCCAAAAGCACTGCATGGCTGACACAAAATGCGGATGGCTAGCTTTTGAAGATTTGGTGTTTTTGCACCATAATCTTCCCACCACAAATCTGCAAATAAAACATTTATAATTTGTAAGTTAACTAAGCTTGAATAAATAAAAGAATTCTAGACTTCTAATTTCTAGTTCTACGTGTAACGAGACTAAATACAAATGACTCAATTTGTTTTTACCTGGCTGAGAAGTGTTTCTTCTTTTCACACATAGAGCCAAAGAAAAGAGCCTCCCCTCTGCAGTCTTATAAATTTGCAGCTCATCAACAATGGCATCTCTAATATCTTCGTCAGATATCATCCTCTATGCACGTATTAAGGCCATCCATAACCTCTCATCAGCCTCTTAAATGATGGGGAATAGAAAAACTTAGTGGTCAGGTAGTATGCCGCCTGCATGTATATGCCGATGAAGGGTCTGGTTCCATCTGCGATCAATTATACGCCAAAATGGGTTCATATTTTCGTGATTGTGCCCATAATATTAGCTATGGCCTCTTTGGCCACATCCATAGCCTCATAAAAATAACCATTGAGTTTTTTCCTCCCCATCCACCATCCGTAGAACTCGAACCAACGGCTTGACACCTAAAACAAAATAACCTATATATGTTAAAATTGAAATTAATTAAAAATTATATCACAATGATAAATAAACAATATCAAGTTTAGATTACCTTCATGATTTCCTTTTCCATTTGCTTTGCAAACATATCATCAAAAACAGTCTTCACAACCCTTTCTGCTTCAGTCTTCTTAGCATAGGGAGAGCCCAACCATCGCGTGCTCACAAACATCTGCTTAAGGGATGTTAATGAGGTTGCAATGCTCTGCAATGTAATGAAGTTTGTGGCAAATCGTGTGACCCCTGATCACACAAGCTTCTTTCCATTAGTGTGCTCTCTCATCAAGTTAAGCACCCAAGTGTGATTGTAAATTAATTTTGTAATATTTCTTTCGTCCTCAACCACATTTTTCACCCATGAGAGTTTTCCTATGTCCTCCA